>OZ010788.1:678187574-678787574 GCA_963932465.1 Maratus speciosus
ATAGTGCAGACTAAGCACAAATGTTCAATTTAGGGTTTAAAATGCCTATCTAGCCTAGATATAGTCTATTTAGCCTAAATATAGGCTATCTAGGCTATTCTTCTCTTAGTTTGAGAAATAGCCTAGTCAAGTGATGTAACTCTGCGTAAACGCGTTATATAGTGCAGACTAAGCACAGTTGTTCAATTTAGAGTTTAAAATGCCTATCTAGCATAGATATAGTCTATTTAGCCTAGATATAGTCTATTTAGCCTAAATATAGGCTATCTAGGCTATTTCTGTTAGTTTATTCTGTATATTCTGTTAGTTTGCCGAAAATCCTAGTCAAGTGATGTAACTCTGCATAAACGCGTTATATAGTGCAGACTAAGCACAGTTGTTCAATTTAGGGTTTAAAATGCCTATCTAGCCTAGATATAGTCTATTTAGCCTAGATATAGTCTATTTAGCCTAAATATAGGCTATCTAGGCTATTTCTGTTAGTTTATTCTGTATATTCTGTTAGTTTGCCAAAAAGCCTAGTCATGTGATGTAACTCTGCATAAACACGTTATATAGTGCAGACTAAGCACAGTTGTTCAATTTAGAAATTAAAATGCCTATCTAGCCTAGATATAGTCTATTTAGCCTAAATATAGGCTATCTAGGGTATTCTTCTGTTAGTTTGAGAAATAGCCTAATCAAGTGATGTAACTCTGCGTAAACGCGTTATATAGTGCAGACTAAGCACAGTTGTTCAATTTAGAGTTTAAAATGCCTATCTAGCATAGATATAGTCTATTTAGCCTAGATATAGTCTATTTAGCCTAAATATAGGCTATCTAGGCTATTTCTGTTAGTTTATTCTGTATATTCTGTTAGTTTGCCAAAAAGCCTAGTCATGTGATGTAACTCTGCATAAACACGTTATATAGTGCAGACTAAGCACAGTTGTTCAATTTAGAAATTAAAATGCCTATCTAGCCTAGATATAGTCTATTTAGCCTAAATATAGGCTATCTAGGGTATTCTTCTGTTAGTTTGAGAAATAGCCTAATCAAGTGATGTAACTCTGCGTAAACGCGTTATATAGTGCAGACTAAGCACAGTTGTTCAATTTAGAGTTTAAAATGCCTATCTAGCCTAGATGTACTCTATTTAGCGTAGATATAGTCTATTTAGCCTAAATATAGGCTATCTAGGCTATTTCTGTTAGTTTATTCTGTATATTCTGTTAGTTTGCCAAAAAGCCTAGTCAAGTGATGTAACTCTGCATAAACGCGTTATATAGTGCAGACTAAGCACAGTTGTTCAATTTAGGGTTTAAAATGCCTATCTAGCCGAGATATAGTATATTTAGCCTTAATATAGGCTATCTCAGCTATTCTTCTGTTAGTTTGAGAAATAGCCTAGTCAAGTGATGTAACTCTGCATAAACGCGTTATATAGTGCAGACTAAGCACAGTTGTTCAATTTAGGGATTGCAATGCCTATCTAGCCTAGGTATAGTCTATTTAGCCTAAATATGGGCTATCTAGGCTATTCTTCTGTTAGTTCTAGAAATAGCCTAGTCAAGTGATGTAACTCTGCGTAAACGCGTTATATAGTGCAGACTAAGCACAGATGTTCAATTTAGAGTTTAAAATGCCTATCTAGCATAGATATAGTCTATTTAGCCTAGATATAGTCTATTTAGCCTAAATATAGGCTATCTAGGCTATTTCTGTTAGTTTATTCTGTATATTCTGTTAGTTTGCTAAAAAGCCTAGTCAAGTGATGTAACTCTGCATAAACGCGTTATATAGTGCAGACTAAGCACTGTTGTTCAATTTAGGGTTTAAAATGCCTATCTAGTCTAGATATAGTCTATTTAGCCTAAATATAGGCTATCTGGGCTATTCTTCTGTTAGTTTGAGAAATAGCCTAGTCAAGTGATGTAACTCTGCGTAAACGCGTTATATAGTGCAGACTAAGCACAGTTATTCAATTTAGAGTTTAAAATGCCTATCTAGCATAGATATAGTCTATTTAGCCTAGATATAGTCTATTCAGCCTAAATATAGGCTATCTAGGCTATTTCTGTTAGTTTATTCTGTGTATTCTGCTAGTTTGCCAAAAAGCCTAGTCAAGTGATGTAACTCTTCATAAACGCGTTATATAGTGCAGACTAAGCACAGTTCTTCAATTTAGGGTTTAAAATGCCTATCTAGCCGAGATATAGTCTATTTAGCCAAAATATAGGCTATCTCGGCTATTCTTCTGCTAGTTTGAGAAATATCCTAGTCAAGAGAGGTAACTCTGCATAAACGCGTTATATAGTGCAGACTAAGCACAAATGTTCAATTTAGGGGTTAAAATGCCTATCTAGCCTAGATATAGTCTATTTAGCCTAAATATAGGCTATCTAGGCTATTCTTCTTCTAGTTTGAGAAATAGCCTAGTCAAGTGATGTAACACTGCGTAAACGCGTTATATAGTGCAGACTAAGCACAGTTGTTCAATTTAGGGTTTAAAATGCCTATCTAGCCTAGATATAGTCTATTTAGCCTAGATAGAGTCTATTTAGCCTAAATATAGGCTATCTAGGCTATTTCTGTTAGTTTATTCTGTATATTCTGTTAGTTTGCCAAAAATCCTAGTCAAGTGATGTAACTCTGCATAAACGCGTTATATAGTGCAGACTAAGCACAGTTGTTCAATTTAGGGTTTAAAATGCCTATCTAGCCTAGATATAGTCTATTTAGCCTAGATATAGTCTATTTAGCCTAAATATAGGCTATCTAGGCTATTTCTGTTAGTTTATTCTGTATATTCTGTTAGTTTGCCAAAAAGCCTAGTCAAGTGATATAACTCTGCATAAACACGTTATATAGTGCAGACTAAGCACAGTTGTTCAATTTAGAAATTAAAATGCCTATCTAGCCTAGATATAGTCTATTTAGCCTAAATATAGGCTATCTAGGGTATTCTTCTGTTAGTTTGAGAAATAGCCTAATCAAGTGATGTAACTCTGCGTAAACGCGTTATATAGTGCAGACTAAGCACAGTTGTTCAATTTAGAGTTTAAAATGCCTATCTAGCATAGATATAGTCTATTTAGCCTAGATATAGTCTATATAGCCTAAATATAGGCTATCTAGGCTATTTCTGTTAGTTTATTCTGTATATTCTGTTAGTTTGCCAAAAAGCCTAGTCAAGTGATGTAACTCTGCATAAACGCCTTATGTAGTGCAGACTAAGCACAGTTGTTCAATTTAGGGTTTAAAATGCCTATCTAGCCTAGATATAGTCTATTTAGCCTAGATATATTCTATTTAGCCTAAATATAGGCTATCTAGGCTATTCTTCTGTTAGTTTGCCAAATAGCCTAGTCAAGTGATGTTACTCTGCATAAACGCGTTATATAGTGCAGACTACGCACAGTTGTTCAATTTAGGGTTGAAACACCCTGTATAGCCTAGATATAGTCTATTTAGCCTAGATATAGTCTATATAGCCTAAATATAGGCTATCTAGGCTATTTCTGTTAGTTTATTCTGTATATTCTGTTAGTTTGCCAAAAAGCCTAGTCAAGTGATGTAACTCTGCATAAACGCCTTATATAGTGCAGACTAAGCACAGTTGTTCAATTTAGGGTTTAAAATGCCTATCTAGCCGAGATATAGTCTATTTAGCCTAAATATAGGCTATCTCGGCTATTCTTCTGCTAGTTTGAGAAATATCCTAGTCAAGTGAGTGAACTCTGCATAAACGCGTTATATAGTGCAGACTAAGCACAAATGTTCAATTTAGGGTTTAAAATGCCTATCTAGCCTAGATATAGTCTATTTAGCCTAGATATATTCTATTTAGCCTAAATATAGGCTATCTAGGCTATTCTTCTGTTAGTTTGCCAAATAGCCTAGTCAAGTGATGTTACTCTGCATAAACGCGTTATATAGTGCAGACTAAGCACAGTTGTTCAATTTAGGGTTGAAACACCCTGTATAGCCTAGATATAGTCTATTTAGCCTAGATATAGTCTATTTAGCCTAAATATAGGCTATCTAGGCTATTCTTCTTCTAGTTTGAGAAATAGCCTAGTCAAGTGATGTAACTCTGCGTAAACGCGTTATATAGTGCAGACTAAGCACAGTTGTTCAATTTAGAGTTTAAAATGCCTATCTAGCCTAGATGTACTCTATTTAGCGTAGATATAGTCTATTTAGCCTAAATATAGGCTATCTAGGCTATTTCTGTTAGTTTATTCTGTGTATTCTGTTAGTTTGCCAAAAAGCCTAGTCAAGTGATGTAACTCTTCATAAACGCGTTATATAGTGCAGACTAAGCACAGTTCTTCAATTTAGGGTTTAAAATGCCTATCTAGCCGAGATATAGTCTATTTAGCCAAAATATAGGCTATCTCGGCTATTCTTCTGCTAGTTTGAGAAATATCCTAGTCAAGAGAGGTAACTCTGCATAAACGCGTTATATAGTGCAGACTAAGCACAAATGTTCAATTTAGGGTTTAAAATGCCTATCTAGCCTAGATATAGTCTATTTAGCCTAAATATAGGCTATCTAGGCTATTCTTCTTCTAGTTTGAGAAATAGCCTAGTCAAGTGATGTAACACTGCGTAAACGCGTTATATAGTGCAGACTAAGCACAGTTGTTCAATTTAGGGTTTAAAATGCCTATCTAGCCTAGATATAGTCTATTTAGCCTAGATAGAGTCTATTTAGCCTAAATATAGGCTATCTAGGCTATTTCTGTTAGTTTATTCTGTATATTCTGTTAGTTTGCCAAAAATCCTAGTCAAGTGATGTAACTCTGCATAAACGCGTTATATAGTGCAGACTAAGCACAGTTGTTCAATTTAGGGTTTAAAATGCCTATCTAGCCTAGATATAGTCTATTTAGCCTAGATATAGTCTATTTAGCCTAAATATAGGCTATCTAGGCTATTTCTGTTAGTTTATTCTGTATATTCTGTTAGTTTGCCAAAAAGCCTAGTCAAGTGATGTAACTCTGCATAAACACGTTATATAGTGCAGACTAAGCACAGTTGTTCAATTTAGAAATTAAAATGCCTATCTAGCCTAGATATAGTCTATTTAGCCTAAATATAAGCTATCTAGGGTATTCTTCTGTTAGTTTGATAAATAGCCTAATCAAGTGATGTAACTCTGCGTAAACGCGTTATATAGTGCAGACTAAGCACAGTTGTTCAATTTAGAGTTTAAAATGCCTATCTAGCATAGATATAGTCTATTTAGCCTAGATATAGTCTATATAGCCTAAATATGGGCTATCTAGGCTATTTCTGTTAGTTTATTCTGTATATTCTGTTAGTTTGCCAAAAAGCCTAGTCAAGTGATGTAACTCTGCATAAACGCCTTATGTAGTGCAGACTAAGCACAGTTGTTCAATTTAGGGTTTAAAATGCCTATCTAGCCTAGATATAGTCTATTTAGCCTAGATATATTCTATTTAGCCTAAATATAGGCTATCTAGGCTATTCTTCTGTTAGTTTGCCAAATAGCCTAGTCAAGTGATGTTACTCTGCATAAACGCGTTATATAGTGCAGACTACGCACAGTTGTTCAATTTAGGGTTGAAACACCCTGTATAGCCTAGATATAGTCTATTTAGCCTAGATATAGTCTATATAGCCTAAATATAGGCTATCTAGGCTATTTCTGTTAGTTTATTCTGTATATTCTGTTAGTTTGCCAAAAAGCCTAGTCAAGTGATGTAACTCTGCATAAACGCCTTATATAGTGCAGACTAAGCACAGTTGTTCAATTTAGGGTTTAAAATGCCTATCTAGCCGAGATATAGTCTATTTAGCCTAAATATAGGCTATCTCGGCTATTCTTCTGCTAGTTTGAGAGATATCCTAGTCAAGTGAGTGAACTCTGCATAAACGCGTTATATAGTGCAGACTAAGCACAAATGTTCAATTTAGGGTTTAAAATGCCTATCTAGCCTAGATATAGTCTATTTAGCCTAGATATATTCTATTTAGCCTAAATATAGGCTATCTAGGCTATTCTTCTGTTAGTTTGCCAAATAGCCTAGTCAAGTGATGTTACTCTGCATAAACGCGTTATATAGTGCAGACTAAGCACAGTTGTTCAATTTAGGGTTGAAACACCCTGTATAGCCTAGATATAGTCTATTTAGCCTAGATGTAGTCTATTTAGCCTAAATATAGGCTATCTAGGCTATTCTTCTTCTAGTTTGAGAAATAGCCTAGTCAAGTGATGTAACTCTGCGTAAACGCGTTATATAGTGCAGACTAAGCACAGTTGTTCAATTTAGAGTTTAAAATGCCTATCTAGCCTAGATGTACTCTATTTAGCGTAGATATAGTCTATTTAGCCTAAATATAGGCTATCTAGGCTATTTCTGTTAGTTTATTCTGTGTATTCTGTTAGTTTGCCAAAAAGCCTAGTCAAGTGATGTAACTCTTCATAAACGCGTTATATAGTGCAGACTAAGCACAGTTCTTCAATTTAGGGTTTAAAATGCCTATCTAGCCGAGATATAGTCTATTTAGCCAAAATATAGGCTATCTCGGCTATTCTTCTGCTAGTTTGAGAAATAGCCTAGTCAAGAGAGGTAACTCTGCATAAACGCGTTATATAGTGCAGACTAAGCACAAATGTTCAATTTAGGGTTTAAAATGCCTATCTAGCCTAGATATAGTCTATTTAGCCTAAATATAGGCTATCTAGGCTATTCTTCTTCTAGTTTGAGAAATAGCCTAGTCAAGTGATGTAACACTGCGTAAACGCGTTATATAGTGCAGACTAAGCACAGTTGTTCAATTTAGGGTTTAAAATGCCTATCTAGCCTAGATATAGTCTATTTAGCCTAGATAGAGTCTATTTAGCCTAAATATAGGCTATCTAGGCTATTTCTGTTAGTTTATTCTGTATATTCTGTTATTTTGCCAAAAATCCTAGTCAAGTGATGTAACTCTGCATAAACGCGTTATATAGTGCAGACTAAGCACAGTTGTTCAATTTAGGGTTTAAAATGCCTATCTAGCCTAGATACAGTCTATTTAGCCTAGATATAGTCTATTTAGCCTAAATATAGGCTATCTAGGCTATTTCTGTTAGTTTATTCTGTATATTCTGCTAGTTTGCCAAAAAGCCTAGTCAAGTGATGTAACTCTGCATAAACACGTTATATAGTGCAGACTAAGCACAGTTGTTCAATTTAGAAATTAAAATGCCTATCTAGCCTAGATATAGTCTATTTAGCCTAAATATAGGCTATCTAGGGTATTCTTCTGTTAGTTTGAGAAATAGCCTAATCAAGTGATGTAACTCTGCGTAAACGCGTTATATAGTGCAGACTAAGCACAGTTGTTCAATTTAGAGTTTAAAATGCCTATCTAGCATAGATATAGTCTATTTAGCCTAGATATAGTCTATATAGCCTAAATATAGGCTATCTAGGCTATTTCTGTTAGTTTATTCTGTATATTCTGTTAGTTTGCCAAAAAGCCTAGTCAAGTGATGTAACTCTGCATAAACACGTTATATAGTGCAGACTAAGCACAGTTGTTCAATTTAGAAATTAAAATGCCTATCTAGCCTAGATATAGTCTATTTAGCCTAAATATAGGCTATCTAGGGTATTCTTCTGTTAGTTTGAGAAATAGCCTAATCAAGTGATGTAACTCTGCGTAAACGCGTTATATAGTGCAGACTAAGCACAGTTGTTCAATTTAGGGTTTAAAATGCCTATCTAGCCTAGATATAGTCTATTTAGCCTAGATATATTCTATTTAGCCTAAATATAGGCTATCTAGGCTATTCTTCTGTTAGTTTGCCAAATAGCCTAGTCAAGTGATGTTACTCTGTATAAACGCGTTATATAGTGCAGACTAAGCACAGATGTTCAATTTAGAGTTTAAAATGCCTATCTAGCATAGATATAGTCTATTTAGCCTAGATATAGTCTATTTAGCCTAAATATAGGCTATCTAGGCTATTTCTGTTAGTTTATTCTGTATATTCTGTTAGTTTGCCAAAAAGCCTAGTCAAGTGATGTAACTCTTCATAAACGCGTTATATAGTGCAGACTAAGCACAGTTCTTCAATTTAGGGTTTAAAATGCCTATCTAGCCGAGATATAGTCTATTTAGCCTAAATATAGGCTATCTCGGCTATTCTTCTGCTAGTTTGAGAAATATCCTAGTCAAGAGAGGTAACTCTGCATAAACGCGTTATATAGTGCAGACTAAGCACAAATGTTCAATTTAGGGTTTAAAATGCCTATCTAGCCTAGATATAGTCTATTTAGCCTAAATATAGGCTATCTAGGCTATTCTTCTTCTAGTTTGAGAAATAGCCTAGTCAAGTGATGTAACACTGCGTAAACGCGTTATATAGTGCAGACTAAGCACAGTTGTTCAATTTAGGGTTTAAAATGCCTATCTAGCCTAGATATAGTCTATTTAGCCTAGATAGAGTCTATTTAGCCTAAATATAGGCTATCTAGGCTATTTCTGTTAGTTTATTCTGTATATTCTGTTAGTTTGCCAAAAATCCTAGTCAAGTGATGTAACTCTGCATAAACGCGTTATATAGTGCAGACTAAGCACAGTTGTTCAATTTAGGGTTTAAAATGCCTATCTAGCCTAGATATAGTCTATTTAGCCTAGATATAGTCTATTTAGCCTAAATATAGGCTATCTAGGCTATTTCTGTTAGTTTATTCTGTATATTCTGTTAGTTTGCCAAAAAGCCTAGTCAAGTGATGTAACTCTGCATAAACACGTTATATAGTGCAGACTAAGCACAGTTGTTCAATTTAGAAATTAAAATGCCTATCTAGCCTAGATATAGTCTATTTAGCCTAAATATAGGCTATCTAGGGTATTCTTCTGTTAGTTTGAGAAATAGCCTAATCAAGTGATGTAACTCTGCGTAAACGCGTTATATAGTGCAGACTAAGCACAGTTGTTCAATTTAGAGTTTAAAATGCCTATCTAGCATAGATATAGTCTATTTAGCCTAGATATAGTCTATATAGCCTAAATATAGGCTATCTAGGCTATTTCTGTTAGTTTATTCTGTATATTCTGTTAGTTTGCCAAAAAGCCTAGTCAAGTGATGTAACTCTGCATAAACGCCTTATATAGTGCAGACTAAGCACAGTTGTTCAATTTAGGGTTTAAAATGCCTATCGAGCCTAGATATAGTCTATTTAGCCTAGATATATTCTATTTAGCCTAAATATAGGCTATCTAGGCTATTCTTCTGTTAGTTTGCCAAATAGCCTAGTCAAGTGATGTTACTCTGATAAACGCGTTATATAGTGCAGACTAAGCACAGTTGTTCAATTTAGGGTTGAAACACCCTGTATAGCCTAGATATAGTCTATTTAGCCTAGATATAGTCTATTTAGCCTAAATATAGGCTATCTAGGCTATTCTTCTTGTTGTTGGCCAAATAGGCTAGTCAAGTGATGTAACTCTGCATAAACGTGTTATATAGTGCAGACTAAGCACAGTTGTTCAATTTAGGGTTTAAAATGCCTATCTAGCCTAGATATAGTCTATTTAGCCTAAATATAGGCTATCTAGGCTATTTTTCTGTTAGTTTGCCAAATAGCCTAGTCAGGTGATGTAACTCTGCATAAACGCGTTATATAGTGCAGACTAAGCACAGTTGTTCAATTTAGGGTTTAAAATGCCTACCTAGCCTAGGTATAGTCTATGTAGCCTAAATATAGGCTATCTAGGCTATTCTTCTGCTAGTTTTCCAAATAGCCTAGTCTAGTGATGTAACTCTGCATAAACGCGTTATATAGTGCAGACTAATAAAAGTTTTTCAATTTAGGTTTTAAAATGCCTATCTAGCCTAGATATAGTCTATGTAGCCTAAATATAGGCTATCTAGGCTATTTTTCTGTTAGTTTGCCAAATAGCCTAGTCAGGTGATGTAACTCTGCATAAACGCGTTATATAGTGCAGACTAAGCACAGTTGTTCAATTTAGTGTTGAAACAGCCTATCTAGCTTAGATATAGACTATATAGCGTAACTATAGGCTATCTAGGCTATTCGTCTGGTAGTTGGCCAAATAGCCTAGTCAAGTGATGTAACTGCATAAACGCGTTATATAGTGCAGACTAAGCTCAGTTGTTCCATTTAGGGTTTACAATGCCTATCTAGCTTAGATATAGTCTATTTATCCTAAATATAGGCTATCTAGGCTATTTTTCTGTTAGTTTGCCAAATAGCCTAGTCAGGTGATGTAACTCTGCATAAACGCGTTATATAGTTCAGACTAAGCACAGTTGTTCAATTTAGGGTTTAAAATGCCTATCTGGCCTAGATATAGGTCTATTTAGCCTAAATATAAGCTATATAGGCTATTCTTATGCTAGTTTGCCAAATAGCCTAGTCAAGTAACGTAACTCTGAATAAACGCGTTATATAGTGCAGACTAAGAACAGTTGTTCAATTTAGGGTTTAAAATGCCTATCTAGCCTAGATATAGTCTATTTTGCCTAAATATAGGCTATCTAGGCTATTTTTCTGTTAGTTTGCCAAATAGCCTAGTCAGGTGATGTAACTCTGCATAAACGCGTTATGTAGTGCCGACTAAGCACAGTTGTTCAATTTAGGGTTTAAAATGCCTATCTAGCCTAGGTATAGTCTATGTAGCCTAAATATAGGCTATCTAGGCTATTCTTCTGCAAGTTTGCCAAATAGCCTAGTCTAGTGATGTAACTTTGTATAAACGCGTTATATAGTGCAGACTAAGCACAGTTGTTCAATTTAGTGTTGAAACAGCCTATCTAGCTTAGATATAGTCTATATAGCGTAACTATAGGCTATCTTGGCTATTCGTCTGGTAGTTGGCCAAATAGCCTAGTCAAGTGATGTAACTGCATAAACACGTTATATAGTGCAGACTAAGCTCAGTTGTTCCATTTAGGGTTTAAAATGCCTATCTGCCCTAGATATAGTCTATTTAGCCTAAATATAAGCTATCTAGGCTATTCTTCTGCTAGTTTGCCAAATAGCCAGGTCAAATGACGTAACTCTGTATAAAAGCGTTATATAGTGCACACTAAGCACAGTTGTTCAATTTAGGGTTTAAAATGCCTATCTAGACTAGATATAGTCTATGTAGCCTAAATATAGGCTATCTATGGTATTCTTCTGCTAGTTTGCCAAATAGCCTCGTCAAGTGATGTAACTCTGCATAAACGCGTTATGTAGTATAACCACTAAGCACAGTTGTTCAATGTAGGGTTTACAATGCCTATCTAGCTTAGATATAGCCTATTTAGCCTAAATATAAGCTATCTAGGCTATTTTTCTGTTAGTTTGCCAAATAGCCTAGTCAGGTGATGTAACTCTGCATAAACGCGTTATATAGTTCAGACTAAGCACAGTTGTTCAATTTAGGGTTTAAAATGCCTATCTAGCCTAGATATTGTCTATTTAGCCTAAATATAAGCTATATAGGCTATTCTTCTGCTAGTTTGCCAAATAGCCTAGTCAAGTGACGTAACTCTGAATAAACGCGTTATATAGTGCAGACTAAGAACGGTGTTTCAATTTAGGGTTTAAAATGCCTATCTAGCCTAGATATAGTCTATTTAGCCTAAATATAGGCTATCTATGCTATTCTTCTTTTAGTTTGCCAAATAGCCTTGTCAAGTGATGTAACTCTGCATAAACGCGTTATATAGTGCACACTAAGCACAGTTGTTCAATTTAGGGTTTAAAATGCCTATCTAGCCTAGATATAGTCTATGTAGCCTAAATATAGGCTATCTAGGCTATTCTTCTGCTAGTTTGCCAAATAGCCTAGTCAAGTGATGTATCTGTGCATAAACGCGTTATATAGTGCAGGCTAAGCACAGTTATTCAATTTAAGGTTTAAAATGCCTATCTAGCCTAGATATAGTTTATGTAGCCTAAATATAGGCTATCTATGGTATTCTTCTGCTAGTTTGCCAAATAGCCTTGAAGCCTTGTCAAGTGATGTAACTCTGCATAAACGCGTTATGTAGTATAACCACTAAGCACAGTTGTTCAATTTAGGGTTTACAATGCCTATCTAGCTTAGATATAGTCTATTTAGCCTAATTATAGGCTATCTAGGCTATTTTTCTGTTAGTTTGCCAAATAGCCTAGTCAGGTGATGTAACTCTGCATAAACGCGTTATATAGTGCAGACTAAGCACAGTTGTTCAATTTAGGGTTTTAAATGCCTATCTAGCCTAGATATTGTCTATTTAGCCTAAATATAGGCTATCTAGGCTATTTTTTTGTTTGTTTGCCAAATAGCCTAGTCAGGTGATGTAACTCTGCATAAACGCGTTATATAGTGCAGACTAAGCACAGTTGTTCAATTTAGGGTTTAAAATGCCTATCTAGTATAGATATAGTCTATGTAGCCTAAATATAGGCTATCTAGGCTATTCTTCTGTTAGTTTGCCAAATAGCCTGGTCAAGTGATTTAACTCTGCATAAACGCGTTATATAGTGCAGACTAAGCACAGTTATTCAATTTAGGGTTTAAAATGCCTATCTAGCCTAGATATAGTCTATGTAGCCTAAATATAGGCTATCTAGGCTATTCTTCTGCTAGTTTGCCAAATAGCCTAGTCAATTGATATAACTCTGCATAAACGCGTTAGCGTGCATGACTGTGTCTAAGCGCAGTTATTCAATTTCGGGTTTAAATTGCCTATCTAGCCTAGATCCCATACAACCAAAGACTGCCTCCGGACGTCCTATATGGTCCTATATAGAGCCGAGTGGTCCGTCCCATCAGATCCTGTACACATCAGATCCGAGTGGTAGAGCCGATAGGGTTTAAAATGCCTATCTAGCCTAGATATAGTCTATGTAGCCTAAATATAGGCTATCTAGGCTATTCTTCTGCTAGTTTGCCAAATAGCCTAGTCAAGTGATGTATCTGTGCATAAACGCGTTATATAGTGCAGGCTAAGCACAGTTATTCAATTTAGGGTTTAAAATGCCTATCTAGCCTAGATATAGTTTATGTAGCCTAAATATAGGCTATCTATGGTATTCTTCTGCTAGTTTGCCAAATAGCCTTGAAGCCTTGTCAAGTGATGTAACTCTGCATAAACGCGTTATGTAGTATAACCACTAAGCACAGTTGTTCAATTTAGGGTTTACAATGCCTATCTAGCTTAGATATAGTCTATTTAGCCTAATTATGGGCTATCTAGGCTATTTTTCTGTTAGTTTGCCAAATAGCCTAGTCAGGTGATGTAACTCTGCATAAACGCGTTATGTAGTGCAGACTAAGCACAGTTGTTCAATTTAGGGTTTTAAATGCCTATCTAGCCTAGATATAGTCTATTTAGCCAAAATATAGGCTATCTAGGCTATTTTTTTGTTTGTTTGCCAAATAGCCTAGTCAGGTGATGTAACTCTGCATAAACGCGTTATATAGTGCAGACTAAGCACAGTTGTTCAATTTGTTCTACCCATCGATAGTGGTCCTACCCATCAGATCCTTTACAGGGCATAATTTGGACGTTCGCAGGACGCCAGAACCCGGACGAACCATCCACGATCGTCCGGTGTTGTCCGGAGAACATCCGTGTCACAAGTACGCATGCGCAAGAAATTCTGTCTTCAACTGCTTCTCTGTGTTTCGTTGTTGAAACGAATTTTTTTTTTTCAACTGTGTTCTTTTGTTGTTTCTTTTAATGAGAGATTGAATTTATTCTAAAGGTAAGTAAACTTTCGAATCTTAACTTTTTAGAGTGAACTTTAAGAGTTTTGTTCTAAAATATAAGGCTTTTTTCCTAATCTATACCATGAGACAGGCAAACTTTCATAGAAAACATATAAACAGTTATAAGCATTTTTCATATAAATACTCGAAATAATAATGCTGTATGATCGTAAAACAAACCTTTGTTCATTATATTTTTACAGAAATTAAAATTAATAGTATTATTTTTAAAGATAGATCATTTCGTGAGTCACCAAAACATCGTTTATGACCCATTGTTTGGGTGTTGTGTTAGATCAAGCAGGACGGTCGTTCTGCCAAGCCAAGCTGAAAAAAATGCTAACCCCGCCAAACAAACAAACGCCAAGAATAAGGCAAGACACCGTAACTGCTTATTATACTGATGACAACTTCTCCATGTTAAATGAACGAAATATGCCAGCGTAAAATTTCCCATATCAAAAGAAGCAATCATCGCAGAAAAATAAAACCAACACTAGAAGGACCTAATAAAGAAGATCTTCAATTTGAGATCAAATGCATCCTCATAAATTAATTATAAACAGAGATATAGATTTTTTAAAATAACGTCGAGATACTGAAAATGACAGATTTATATTCTTCGTCACAACTTATGTTTCAATCGAGGTAGAGACTTAAATAATGGACAGAAAAAAGTAAGGATTGAATTTTTGGATAGATATTTACTCAATCTACGTGCTTTTATAAAATTCAGCTTTAAAAACATTAATTTTCTATTCATAATTAGCGAAAAACTGTTAACTAGTTCTAAAGTTTACAAATTATGCCAAATAGCGATAAACCAGCCAAAATATTTTAGAAATCTTATACTTTTCTTTTATATTATCCTTTTGCATTGATTTCACCGAAGATAACTATGGCTGAGATTCAGATAGATTTTTCGCTGTTAGCGAAATGAGTTTGACCAATCAGAAGCCTGCATGTTTGAGAATATTTGCTGTTTGTGGATCCCGGCCTATGTCATGAAAGTTTTGAGTCATTTTTTTTAGTGCCGTGGATGAAGTGCAATGTTTGTAGAAATGTAGGCTAGGATCCAGATAGATTTTTCGCTGTTAGCGAAACGAGAATCGCCAATCAATAGCCTGCATTTCTGCAAACAGCGAAAAGTTCACTAAAATGCAGGCTTCTGATTGATGAATCTCGTTTCTCTGACGGCCAAAAATCTATCTAGATTGCGCACAATGGAGGATATTCCAAATATGGGTTCGAGGCTGAAAAAGTCACGTGATACCGGTAATTTATCCAAGGAACTTCTATCTGATAAGAAGGGAAGATACTACTACTTTGCCTAATGAACCGTTTCATTGGCTAGCGGGGATTTACATTACACGTCTACGGAGCCTTCTCTTCTTTACGATAGAAGTTTTTACCTTGACCACGTGATCAAAATGTAGATGGAATATCCTCCATTATGTTGAACACAATTTTGCATTTCCACATCCAGGTAGGGTATTAATTGTCATAACAACAATACATATTCGAAACTATTTAAGGCACTGATTCTGAACTCCTTTGCTATACCTTTCAATATTAAAGAAGTTGTTGTTTCCATAGTAACAGTAATTTTCTGTATTGCTTTCTCTAAAACACAAATATAGAAATTTAACAAAGAGCGCTCACATAAGAGTGGTGATATATGCACAGGAAGCATGCTCATTTCAAGTTTTTGCCGAAAGTATGGCTACAGCGTCTAGAATACCTTGTGTGGAAATATGCTATCCAAACAACGCTAAAAATTTATATCCCTTAAATGTGCGACGATACTGCTAAAATCCCAAGTATCGATCACAGCGACATCTGCGGGATTTAGTATTACATTGTATAGACTAGCAATATCTTGCAGTTTGAGAAAATATCCTGCAGATGTCGCTGTGATCTGTATATTTCAGCAGCATCATTGCACAGTTAAGGAAAACAATATTTTAGCACTTTTTAAAGTATTACAGGGATAGCCAATTTCCACACTATATATACAGCGCCTAGAAGATACAGCGTGGAAAACGGCTACAAAATAGTGCTAAAAAATTGAATCCCATAAATGTACAACGATGCTGAATAACAAGATGTCGATAGTAGCGCCATCGTAGTGATTTAAAAACGATAGTCATTCTAAAAGAGACTCTTTAACCTATTTCACGTCATTCCTTAACTAAATTAGCTTATAACAGACCAAAATATCTTATATTTATAGTTTCCGATATTTAACATTCTATAATTTTTGAAAACTCGGTGTTTATATTGAAAAGAGTTACGAGATGGCGCTCGTATCAGCATATTGCCGCTGAGCATTGTTGGAGATTTATGGGATACAAGTTTTTAGCACTTTTTAAAGCATTATAGGAATAGCCGTTTTCCACACTGTATTTTCTAGGCGCTGTACTATAGCTCCGTTATAGGCCTAGATTATATGTTGTAGAAATCGACTATCCCAGCAATACTTAAAAAAGCGCGGAAATAGTGAATCCCTTAAATGTACAACGATGTTGAATTCCAAACAGTCATTTACAGCGACATCTGCAGGATATTTTTTAAAGAAGAAAGAGACACGTGTAATGCACCGCTATAGCGTCTAGAATACATACTGTGGAATACAGCGCCTAGAAGATACAGTGTGGAAAACGGCTACAAAATAGTGCTAAAAAATTGAATCCCATAAATGTACAACGATGCTGAATAACAAGATGTCGATCGTAACGCCATCGTAGTGATTTAAAAACGATAGTCATTCTAAAAGAGACTATTTAACCTGTTTCACGTCATTCCTTAACTAAATTAGCTTATAACAGACCAAAATATCTTATATTTATAGTTTCCGATATTTAACATTCTATAATTTTTGAAAACACAGTGTTTATATTGAAAAGAGTTACGAGATGGCGCTCGTATCAGCATATTGCCGCTGAACATTGTTGGAGATTTATGGGATACAAGTTTTTAGCACTTTTTAAAGCATTATAGGAATAGCCATTTTCCACACTGTATCTTCTAGGCGCTGTACTGTGGAATTTTGCTATCCAAGCAGCGCTAAAAAGTTGTATCCCTTAAATGTGCACTGACGCTGTGAATCCAGAGAGCTGATCGCAGCGACATCTGTGATAAACTTTCAAAGTAAACATCGTATTATTACAACGGGCTTGACGCCAAGCACACAGGTCAGATGTATGTTAATAAAATGTAAAAAAAAAAAAAAAACGCTACAGCATCTAGACCAAATTATAGCGCCTAGAATATATAGTCTGGAAATTGGCTATCCCTGTAATACTTAAAAAAGTGGTAAAATATTGTATCCTTAAATGTGCAACGATGCTGCTGAAATATGCAAATCGCAGCGACATCTGCAGGATATTTTCTATAACTGAAAGATATTGCTAGTCTATACAATGTAATACGAAAATCCCGCAGATTTCGCTGCGATCGACACTTGGAATTTTAGCAGTATCGTCGATCATTTACGGGATACAAATTTTTAGCGTTGTTTAATAAAATATTTCCACACTAGGTATTCTAGACGCTGTTACCAAATCGTCATGAAGTTTTAGGAAATATCCTGCAGATATCGCTGTGATCGACTCATTGGATTTCAGCATCATTTGAAATTTAAGAGATCCAATATATTAGCACTTTTTAAAGTATTACTGGGATAGCCGATTTCCACACAATATATTCTACGCGCTGTAGCACCGCGGTAGCCTGTCTTTTTCGTTTACCTCGGAGTAGATATAGATGAAGTCATTTGTAGCTGTTCCTAAACTGTGGCCAACAACATATAAGGCCAGTTCATAACGTCACACGGAGTTGATTATCTGTACACGGCAATGGACACAAAAAAAATCGGCTCGCAGCTTTGTACTAATCATCGTGTAAAGATGATCCAACTCTGAGACTAACGAAAAAGACAGGCTACCGCGGTGGGTCCGATTCTTCTTTTTTTACAGACCGCTGGAGTCACGTGATGCTCGAATGCACCAAAGAAGATGCGTGAAAAGAGCACGTGACTCCAGCGGTTTGTAAAAAAAGAAGATTCGGACCCACCGCGGTAGCCTGTCTTTTTCGTTAGCCTCGATCCAACTGCGTGTGACTTTTAAACATCATGAACTGGCCTATTATGCCATTGGTCGCGCTAACACCCTCCATCCTGCGTCCACCGTATATAGCGGCATCTTGTACTGGAGACTGCTAAATGGCTGCTATCGGTCAAAATCAAGAGAGAAAAGGGCAGAAGAGAGGGAAATAACTCGTTTTTTTGGTAATTAGTTTTTCACACGGGAAGATTGACATGTCTGTTCCTATCCTTTCATAACTTCATGGTGGTGAAATACGCCAAAGGATCCTAAATATCTGAGAAAGTCTTGACTCGCGTCACGAAAACATCATACAAAGCAGGCAAAGCAAAGAAACAAAATCATTCATCGGCTCGTGAATATGAACGAGCCAATGAATGATTTTTCTTCTTTGTTTTGCCTGCTTTGTGTGACGTTTTTCTGACACGTGTCAAGGCTTTCTCCAATATTTAAAGGGCGTTGAATAGGCCGGGATCAAGATAGATATTTCGCTATTAGCGGGATGGGATTGATCAATCAGACGTCTGCATTTTTCCGATTTTTTTTATGTTTGCAGTAAACACCGAATAGCCTGCAAGGATAAAGGCTACTGATTGGTCAATGTAATTTTACTAACAGAGAAAAATTTATCTGGATCCCGGACATTAACTTTGGTTGGTTAAAACAATTTTGAAT
The DNA here is from genome assembly GCA_963932465.1 of Maratus speciosus. Classification (NCBI taxonomy): domain Eukaryota; kingdom Metazoa; phylum Arthropoda; class Arachnida; order Araneae; family Salticidae; genus Maratus; species Maratus speciosus. The sequence continues at coordinate 678,206,071 of OZ010788.1, forward strand.
AAAATCAAATCAGGAAGCCAATGTTTGTTAACTTTTCTTGTTAGTTTAATTGAAATCTTCCTCGTCTATTACTGAAAACTGAGTTACCGTACTTTGGACAAAAAATTGAATATGAGTACACGACTTGTGCATATGTCACCACTCTAACACAGTGTTGCCAGATGGGCTACTTTTTTTTTAACTCAGATACTTGATTGGCACCACTTTTTTGAAATTGTAAAATGTGCTTTATTTAATGACATATTAATTAAGGCGAAAACAATGGGAATTTTACCGTTTATAATAAGTGCTGGCAATCAAGAAATCTGAATTAAAAAAAGTAGCCCACTGGCAACACTGCTCTAACATATAAATGTTCTGTGTTATGACCATGATTCTAAGTGCAGTTGGTTAAATTTGAGTATCTGGGTATTAGAGAAAGCAATAGTGACCCACTGTGGCTGAGTGGATAAGACACAATGCCGCTAATCGCTTGAGAGCGTAGGTGGAAGCAGATTCGAATCCCGCCGTGATCCGCATGTGATATGATGTATGTGTTCAATAAATCAAACAAACAAACAAGCAAGCAATAGTGAAAGGTACAGTTGACATGGAAACAACGACTTCTTTAATTCGTATAGAAAATTAATGAATAGTAGTAAATGACCCAAGTTTAAAATGTAGGCAAATGGTCTGGAAATATCAATGGCTCCCATCTAGTATTTCACAAAATTAATTTAATAGATTCACATGATGTATAACTTGATGCAACTCTTAACTAATGAAAATTCTGCAACAAGACTTATGTAGGTAGATCTTTTGAATGAATAATTCAGAATTCTGAGAACAAAACGAAGTTCTTAAGGTTCTTCCTCACACCCCCCTCAAAAAAGGAAATACGATAGAAAGATATAAGAATTTGGATAGCTTCAATATGTCTGTAATCTTTTGTCAGAGTTCAGAAAAAGAGTCTGGGCATAAAAAAAAAACAAATTTAACGAACGATAAGACTATAGATTTCAGGCAATTTTTAACCGAAAAATATTTAATTCTAATGTATATGCGGCTTTAATAATAGACTATTAAAGATAATCAATTTAGGGGAAATTTTATAGTAAATTAATATCCTCACATTTATGCAAATAGGTATGGATAAACAGACTTGAGTAAAATTACATATTTATTCTTTCTTCTCTATAACACGATCTAAATGAAGATGAAGTTATATGTACAATTTATATCTTTAAAATTTTAGATTTTTTTTATCAAAAATGTTCCTTTATTATGTCTAGAATTGCTAGATTTACAGATCTTCGATTCTTTAGATGCCTGCGGGTTTTCATTCTCGGATTAACCGTAGGTATTTGTAAAGGTAAATTTATTTTGCAAAACCGTCAGCAAAAAAAGTTAGAAAAAACAATTAACTGACAGACTAACTGTAAATATATATTTTATTTCGACTCTGTTTTTTACTAAATTTTCATCTTTCGTAGAAAATTTTAAGGAGATATAAATTGAGAAAGACTGATACTTTGAAAGAAGAAATAGACTTTCCTTACTTTTAAATTATTAATCACTATAAAAAATGAATGATAGGTAAACAAAATGTATAATATTGTGTTTGCTCCCTGCTTATAAAGGCTATACAAGGACTAATTTTAATTTGAGCTAGTAGAATTATTTCAGTTATATATCATTTGTTTTAAAAAAAGAACTGATATCTACTAAAAAACAACTTTTCAAAAGTAAAAAATAAGCCAAGCAAAAAAAAAAAAAAAAAAAAAAAGGTGAAAGTTGTGGCTAAAAAATAGTGTGATATCAAATTTCCAAGCTTATATTGCGGTACTTATTTAACATTTTTTGATAAAAATTTACCATATCTAAGTCGAGTACCTAAGTATGCGTTGATAGAAAGCCTTTTCTCCTTTACTAAATACATCATAACGTGTTTCTGAAAATTAATTTTTTTTTAATTATGCATGATGGGCTTGGCGGCCATCTTTCCATATTTTACACAAATTTCTAAGCACACAAGTTCATTGTTAAGATTGGAAGTTCGAAATTGTTACTAAAGCAAACATTTTATTCTTTTAATTTATGGAAATGAGTGCCTAAAAATTTGTGTCTAAAAATAAAGCTGAAGTAACTTCAGGTTTCATCTTATGATTCTCTTTTTTCGGAGGGGGGTTAATTAATTAGTCAAAGCAGTAAAAATCAATTTGTTTTTTCAAAATAAAAAACTTTCTTAATTTATCTGTCTGTAGCTAAAACTATAAGTTCGAAATTCTTAATAATGCAAATATGTTACGAGCTTGAGTGCTTAGAAATTTGTGTAAAATATGGAAAGATGGCCGCCAAGCCCATCATGCATAATTTAAAAAAAATTAATTTTCAGAAACACGTTATGATGTATTTAGTAAAGGAGAAAAGGCTTTCTATCAACGCATACTTAGGTACTCGACTTACATATGGTAAATTTTTATCAAAAAATGTTAAATAAGTACCGCAATATAAGCTTGGAAATTTGATATCACACTATTTTTTAGCCACAACTTTCACCTTTTTTTTTTTTTTTTTTTTTTTTGCTTGGCTTATTTTTTACTTTTGAAAAGTTGTTTTTTAGTAGATATAAAAATACATTAAACATTCATTTTGTTGATGACGAACAAGTAAAAATATTCATAAAGCTTTAAATTCAACTTTTAAATCAATTTAACCATTAAATTTATTTATTTTTAACAAATGTAATAAAAATACTCGTGAAGTATATTTTCATTCCAAGAATAACCTGCTTATAAAATAAATTTTGTATAAGATAAGGATTTTTAAATTTTCTAACTAAGCCTGCATGTGACCCAATAGCAAAGATCCAGTTGGGGCGCCTCTGTGACACTTTAGCAGCTTCAATTTGTCTTCATTTATACATATTATATAATATGTATATAATACTATATTTAAAAAGTAGTATATATATATACTAGCTAGTTTTTAGCTTGCTTTTCTTTGGATGGGGGGGGGGGGGGAGGGGGTTGAGTGAGACACACAGACCCCTGAAAAAAGATAAAGTATGCTTTTTAATTCTTCATTTTTAAAAATGTGTCGTATTTGCTTTCTATTGGATTTTTATGTTACACTTCTGTGTTGTTTTGATGTGTTTAAAAACTGTCTTGCATTTTCTAAGAAAAGATTTTTAGACTAGCTTTTTTTGTCCGCCTGTTTTTCATTATAAATAACATTTTAGAATTGGCTGTGTTCCTTCTAAGTCATTATTTAAAGACACAGCGCGTCTTTTTAAAATTAGCAAAATACACCCTGCCTTCTTTTTTAATATAGCGAAATGTACCCAGCTATTTTTGAAAAAATGTCTCATAAAACTCTTCGATAAACGCAGTATTGCAGTTTTTCAAAATCTGTGTGCCCTGGAACTTGCAAAAATTACAGAACTTACTTATTTTTTTAAGAAAACAGGTTATTCAATCATTGTAATCCAATTGTGTTTTTTAAATTTTTAATCCATAAAATCATTTAAAGTTAATGTTTCTTTGTTTACCATACATAAAAGTCACTTTTTTTTCTGTTAAGAATCGCTGCTAAACATGTTAATGCCATTTAAAGCATTCTTCTCTCTATTTTCTGTCTACAGTAAACACTCGGCCTGGTAGCAGAATTTTTTCAAATTCTTGCTCCATCCCATATATTTTGTTAGTTCTGCAAGTGTACATGATCTTAAAACTAAAAGTAAATAATACAATTTTTCACTCACAGCAGTTTTATTTTGTAATTTTTATTGGTACTTTTGTAATAATTGTAACTGGATGTCTAAATTCATTATTAATTTCAGTACTTCTCCCGTTATACCATCAATCACTTTTCATAAAAAAAAAAAAAATATTGCCAAAAAATTTCAACAACTAATAAATAAAAAATAAGAATGTTACCATTGAAAAAAAAAAAGATTATATATATATCAGAAAAGCTCTGCTTACTAATTTGCTAACTATCAATTTTAAACAATACATTTTATAATATACCTACTATTACTGAAAACTGAAATAAAAATCTTGGATATTTATTACATTATTTTTCTTAACTATCCCTCTCGGCTGGTGAATGTTTAAGTGATATCAATTGAAATTTGAAACAGATCTATTATATGGAACTATGCATCATAAAATTTGTTCAATACTTTTTCCTCTTTTAATATCATTTTGTTGCTGTTTAAGAACGTAATTGTTATTTTAAACAACAAAATATCTAATAAATCAGTAAAACATCATTAAAAACAGGTATAAACACATCTGACATCAAATAAATGTGACGCTACGATCATGTAATTTTGGCATTCAATTTTATAGTTTGGTGGTAGCTTTTTTGGTACTTCTCCATTATCTTGTCGACCGCTTTCAATAAAAATAACTTTGGCCAAAATAGGATTAAACGCCAAAGATGCATGATTATAGCGTCACATTCACTTGATGTCAGGTGTTATTTTAATCCATAATATTATATGTGATGTGTTTATGTCATCTTGTATGTGTTTGTCATCAGGGGATTTTTAATTTGACCTTTTTAATGGTGTTTTATTAGTTTACTTATTATTTCATCAATTAACATAAGAATAAAGCTTTTAAATGATGGCATTATGATATTAAAAGAGAAAAAGCTTGAAAATTTTTGTGATTCATAGTTACCTACAATAGATGTTTCAACTGAGAACTGACCATATTACAAATGTTCATCAGCCGATAGAGATAATTTAGAAAAATAATGTAAACAAATAAATATCCAAGATTTCTTTTTCTGTTTTCATTAAGATATTGTTAATTTATTGATATCAAACTTTAGTGAGTGAGTCTTTTCCAAATTTCTCGTTTTTTGCTTTTTCTTTTTCTTTTTTTTTGTGCAGGGGGGGGGGGGGGTTCCAGTGGCTTCAATCTTCCATTTGTTTACTGTGTTGTGTATTACAAATTTTAAAATTGGAGTTTGTTACGATACAATAGTCTTCTCTTTTTTATTAAAAGTGTCAAATATCCAAGATATCTTTTTCTGTTTTCATTAATTATATTGTTAATTTTATTGTTTAAAATTATTGATAGCTGACACTTTAGTAAGTGGGGCTTTTCCAAATTTCTTGTTTGTTTCTTTTTTGCAAAGAGAAGGGGGGGGGGGGATTCCAACGACTTTAATCTTCCATTTTTTCTTAGACATTACATACAGTTTGTTAAGATACAATAGTTCTTTTTTTTTTGATGAAAAGTCGATGGGTAGAGTTTTTGATTTTTCTAAAAACCTTGCACAATATTATTATTTTACGACTTTTAATTTATAAAATTATGTACATTCAAATTTTAATATAATAGGCATCACCAAAGTCGAGAATTTCTCTTCAGCAAACAATAATGTTGATTATTTTCTCGCAGCTTGTTAGTTTCTCTCCTGCATAGTGCAAAAGATGGGATAATTAATCTGTTAGTCTCAATGCTTGTTTGTAACAAGCAAAGTCATAGAATTTTATTTTACTTGCAGAAGTTTTTCTAAATACTATATTATATTAAGCAATAGACGAGTAAATATTCCTATATTTAATATAATTCCTGGTTAGATTTCCTTACTGTTGCTAGTTTATTTTACAATTTGATTCAAATGAAATTTGAAATCATTTTTTCTTTTGTACTTTACTGGACAAAAATTTTAATCTTATAAAGCTTAAAAGCCTTATCTTTCTAAAAACTGATTCATTATCTGCATTGTATAAAACTAAATATATTTTAAAACATTGATATGTTTGTTTACATCTTGAATTTATTTAAACATAAAAATCAGATTTAAATCAGTGATTTAAAAAGAAATTGATTTAAATCATGATTAAAATTAAGTTGATTTAAATCAATGAACCCTGCGATGGGATACTTTAATTTCTTTGAATTTGTTTAGCTGCCTAATGCCACATGTGATCATTTATAGTAAATTATATTTTGAATTGATTTTGTATCTTCAGTTATTTTATTTATTGTTTGCAGGCACAAATTGTAGGATCCAAAAAGTCCCAGCATGGATAAATGAAGGTTAAAAAGATACTGCAAACATCCAGCAGTCAAAGCTTAGTTCTACATAAAATTTTCAAAAAATTAAATTTCAAAATTGGTAAGTTTTTTTAAAAGTATTTCTGAATAAGGGACCATAACAATAAAAATTCATATCAAGTCTGTGCATATTTGTATCTCCTGTTATATATTCTTTAATTATACTTTTCTGCAGCAAAATTATAACTGATATTCATTAATGGTACTCTTTAAAGTATCTAAGCAAAAATAATTAAATGCAAGTTCTAAGATCATTAAACGGAACTTTTCTGCCATAGAGATAAATGCAAACTTCTCTTCTTAAAAATGGAAATACATGCACAAAATTATTACAATAAGGCCAATTAATAGAAATGGTAAGGTTGAAAATTTAATATAAAATTTGAATCTTTTTTATTTTTATTATTATTTTTTTTTTTGACATAACTGCAATTTTAATGTAATGAAATGATAATCATAAAAAATATTTAACTATTTTTAGTTCAACTGTATATATATATATATAATTAAACTTTACAATGAAAATATAAACAATTTTTGCAACAAATTTAGTAGTAAGTGAAAATCCATCTGTTTTATGATTTTCGTTAATAAATATATTGAGAAATGTAATTATCATTTATTAACATGTATATTGAGAGTCTGAAACTTAAAGTAAAATGTAGTTTTGGTTTGTGTTTAGACTTGACAGTTATATCAATCAAAGCTAAATATATGGGAAATGAAAATTATATATTATATGTGTTCAATTGTGGTGTCATTTTGGTTAGAAACCTACTCCAAACAAACAGTTGCCATGTTATATTTTCTATTTTGATATCTCACAGCTAAGTGTTTTAATATATGTGGTGGTAACATTTTCTATGATTTATATTTTAAAAAAATGAAACACAACAAATGGTGTTTGAAGTCAGTTTCTAACCAAAATGCTAATACTGACATCATACTAAAGCATCTTTTGTAAGCCCGGGGGGGGGGGGGGGTTGTAATTTGCTACTTTTCATAGAATGAAAGATTTAAAAATAACGTTTATAATAATGTCAGAACCACAATAATTTGTTCCTTTAAAATTGCATCATTTATATACTTAAAAAACAATACTATTTAAATGGGATCTATAACACAATCCAAATTTGTTTTTAAACTGCAGGGATATTGATTGAAACTCTGTATTATTATTTTTTTGTTTTGTTTTTAACTAGTTCTCCTGGAAATTAGTCAAATGCAACTGAAAAATAATTTCAACAGAGACATGATATATTATAAACATTGGTGTTAAATTGATTGAAACTCTGTATTATTATTTTTTTGTTTTGTTTTTAACTAGTTCTCCTGGAAATAGTCAAATGCAACTGAAAAATAATTTCAACAGAGACATGATATATTATAAACATTGGTGTTAAATTGATTGAAACTCTGTATTATCATTTTTTTGTTTTGTTTTTAACTAGTTCTCCTGGAAATTAGTCAAATGCAACTGAAAAATAATTTTAACAGAGACATGATATATTATAAACATTGGTGTTAAATTAAGTTGGAAAAACTACTCTCAAAATTCTGAGACTGAAAGGCTAAACTTTTAAAAGCTGGCTTTCTCTTCTTTATTTATTATTATTTTTTTTATAATACATTCATGTAAAGTGAAAATAATTTCGTTTTTTGAGAAATTTAAAAAGTTATTATTTTATATTTTTAAAATTAATTTTAATTATGATCATGATGACGCAACTTACAAATAAACTGTTTAAGGGTCAAAATCCAAAAGGGCAACTTTCTGACATAAGTTTTAATTTATTTTGTTCGAAAATGCATGAAACTAGCTGGTGTTGTTGTTCAGAAACTATGTAATTGAGCTGTTTTTTCCATTTTTTTTAAATGCAATAGATCTTTCAGAAAGTAGTATCAAAGTGGGCATTTTGAACCGAATTTCTGCGCGAAGGAAAAAAGAGCACTCAAGAGCGGGCGAAAAACGTGTTTGTCATGTGATCAAAATAGCTTATAACTCAATAGGTAATTGATTGATCAAAAAAAGGGAAAATACAGTTCAATTCCAAATCGCTTTCATGGCCAAGCTTTCCAATTTTATACCTTTCTGTTGAAAAGTGAATTTGTAAATTTGTCAAAACGTTTTGCGTTTGTTGAGCAGAGCAGTTAAGAACAGCCTTAAGATAAAAGTTCCAATCAGGGGGGGGGGGGGTGTAATAGAAAATGCATGCCAACTTTGAGCCTTAAGGCTCCTGACCCTGCCAGCAAAGGCACTCACAAGCTAATGTTAATCCTATGGGGAGGGATTTTTATAATATCTCGTTTGCATTTCAACATTTATTTATTTATTTTTTTTTGTATTGGATAGCCAAGATCCATCTCTACATCACACCTTTTTTACTTTTTCGATTTTGGTTGCAGATATTATTTTAGAATAACACTTTCATTTTCAGAACAGGTTTTGAAAGTGAAAGTAACTTTATAAAAAATTTCTGCGACGAAAATCGAAAAAGTAAAAAAGGTGCGATGTAGACATGGACCTCAGCTATCCGGTGCAAAATATATATATATATATATATATATATATATATTTAAAAATGTCGAAATGCAAACGAGATATTAGATAAATCCCTCCTCTTAGCATTAGCTTGTGAGTGCCTTCGCTGGCAGGGACAAGGGCCTTAATGAAGTGTAATAAATGTGAAGAATCTTAAATATGTCGAAGCAATTCAAATTTTCTTACATGTGTTAATTCTCAAGTAATTTTTTAGGCATATATATATTTTTTGATTTAAGTAAAAAGATTGGGAACTTTTATGTTTGCCAGGTGCAAATCCTGCCAACAGCATTCTTTTTCTTGTCTTGTTTGTCTTTTTATTTTTTGCGTGTGGAAATTAGAAATAATACTTTGATCATGAAATTAAATATTTTGCTTTGTGATCTTCTATGCAAATTTTTGTTTCATAAAACTTTTTTAAAACGACAGTATAAGAATTTTTTTAATTTTTCTGTATTTTAATTGATATTAGTAAAAGGCATGCATGTAATTTAATGAAAATTATGTATTTTAAATGAAATAAGTGAAGGGTTTAAATTTAAAATTAAATGAATTGAACACGAATTATGGCTATAAGAGGAATTTTTGTCAATTTATCATCTGGTATACTAACATAAAAGTAGTACCAATACCAAGTTAGAAATTAAAAATTCTCTTATTTTCTTTTACACAAAATTTTGTTTAACTCCTCTAGCCATAATGATATTTTACTCTGAATTTTAATGTTTTGAAAATTATTTGTTTCAGATGCTGTTGAGAAAGAAACTTATATCAAGGGCACACATTGAAAGAGTATTAAAGGCAGAGTTACAACATGTATAAGAACGTAAATGTTATGTAAAAAAAAGTCTATAAATGTAAATTAAAGTACTTTAAATGTATTTGTTGATGTTGTTATTTTACAGTATTTTTTTCTTTGTTAACAGTGATTTAAAATGTATGTACTTCAGCAATTGAATTGTTTAAAACTTAAAATTCATGCATTCTAAAGCAGCGAGTAAAATAATTGTATAATTATTTTAAAATATTACATCCATATTGGAATAGAAGATGTAAATAGATTTAGTTATAGGAGTTTATTAAGTATTTTGTAAAGAATATCATGATGTGAAGTGATTTTAATATATTTTTTATGTGTTTAATGGCAAGCTTTTCATTTATTTACCATAAAAAATAATTAAGGAATTCAATGGATCTCAGACATAGAACAACTAGATTGAATGTACTATTTATTATTTCATTAAAACCAAAACTTGACAGAACAAGTTATCAGGTAAGAAGTTTTAGATATAATGGAATCTAATGGTATAAATATTATGAAACTTTTATGATCTTGTGTGTTTTTACTTCAAGCTAAAGGGAAGAGAAAATATACCTAATTCTACCCTACCTAAAAATAGAAGTTTTTATTGCACTTGAAAAGAATGCCTATTTAATTGCTTTCATATTTAAGACCTGACATCATAAAATGTTATCATTATTTTCTTTTGATTTATGTTAAAAATTAAATACTAAAAATTTTTGGTTTGTTTAAAGTAAATGTAATATATATAATTGATTATTAACTGAACTTATTAATATATTATTAACAGTAAATATTGATCTAAATGCTTACATACTTTTAAAAAATGTATTTCTCTTGAATTTTAATTTAAAGAAATGCAATTAGTTCAGAAAAAAAAATATAACAAATACAAAACATATTTGTTACTTGAGAATGAAGTATTTTCATTCTGAGTTTTCATTATTTCTTCACCATGGAGTAAGTAATGTTCTTTATCTGTTTTTATAAATCATGAAAAAAAAAAAAAGAGAGAGAGTATGAGAAAATTGATACTGCAGAAGAATCGATAAAAATTCTGAGAATTTTTTTGTTAAAATTTCATTTAGCGCATACTCAAATTTTTCATTTTAAATGAAAACTTCTTGCACATTCACAATTTCAATTTTGAAACTAAATACATGAAATTTTTAAACAAGCTTACTACATTTTTCAATTCTCTCAAATGAGACGTCTTAAATTGTGGTTGTCTAAATACACATACACGCATGAAGTTTGCAGACATTATTTTAATACGAAATTTTTTTTCTTTTAAGTAGGGCCTGTATTTAAGTTGTAACCGATGTTTTTGATGGTGGCCTTTCCCCTGTTGTATCTCAAAAATCTGATTAAAATAAAAATTTTGACAGTGTTAAAAAACAAAGATTTTACCCTCTTATTTATTTATTTTTTTAGAAATATTAAAATTGCTATTTAACTTTATTTTTACCTATATTAAATTTAAAAAAAAACTGCAAATTTGATGTATTTATGAATTTAAATGACTTTGGAAAAGTATGAGGAATATCAAAAGAATGAAATTAAATTTATTTAATACATATATAACAATTGGTGTTGATTTCAGAGGGTGGCCCAGGATGGAATCCTCCTCTTCCCTATATAGAAGGTTTGAGATTTATCCCTTTTAATGAACAAAAGTGCAATTTGACCCACAGATCTCTAAAATACACCCCCCCCCCCCTGCCTGGGGCCACAGAAATCCCTCCCCGAGAGGGCTGAATTCAATACCGATAACAATATTTAACAATTTTTTAAACTGTTCTAAGAAAATGAGGAATTTTTTTATGCATAGCTATTACTGATAAAATTTGTTATTTTTCAAAAATTTCAATTCGGTTTCTTTTTCATCACTAATTTTAATGCAGATTTTGCTTAGGAGTAAAATTTATCTGTTAGAAAAGTATATTAAGTCCAGACCAATAGACCCTTGCAAGGCTTTCGCACTGTAATCTTTACTGTAAATTAAGTACATTTTTCCTAAATTTATATTTGCAATTTTTTTTAAACCAAACAAATTGTACTAATAGGAGTGTACTATGTCAAAAGCTTTTCGTATAAAATCCAACTCAACTTTGTGTATTTACCTAAAAAAAGGGGTGTTAAAATAAAAAAAAATGTGTATGATGATATTAATCTAAAAGTATAAAGAAAATTCAGTTTGTTATATTAGATATGGGCAAAGAATCCTATCCAATGATACCCCATTCATCGTATGCTACTTATTAGTTGAAAAAAAGAGATGTTGATAACAGAAATAATATATAATTTTTCTCTTGAAATGAACTAGTATTTTCTTCGTATTCATTTTTCATGCTTATTTTTAAATATTTTTAGTATAATGATTATATTGAAGGATTCCTATATTTGCAAAAAACAACAGGAAAAATAATCATACAAAAAGAAATCGAATAAAATATATTTTTCAATAATATAAAATTAAGATTTTAAAAATCAAAAAATGAGAAGGGGGTTGCAATTGCCCCACCTGTCCTTTCTAAATGATGCTTCTGATTTTTATTAATTTTATTGTACACTGACATTTCTATTAAAAAATAGTGGTAACCTGGACAACAATTGTCCAGGCTACCACTATTTTTTAATAGAAATCTTTCAGTGTGCGCCGTTGCTCAGTTTAAGATAAAATTAATAGAAATCTGAAGCCTCATTTAGGAAAAACAGGGTGGGGCAATTGCCCTCCCTTCCTATTTATTTTATTTTTTTATATAAAGCGTCCGCTACTGATCCGAAGAGCATCCTATGAATGCCGCGTGCCGGACGAGCAGAGGATGCAAATTCTATTTGTTTTATCTGGTCCTATGAGCGTCCTACTGTCATCCTATGAATGGCTGAAAATGACGTCCGGAGGACGTGATTAGGTGTCTCTTTCTGATCCCCCGCGGACGTCCGCCGGATAACGATGGGATATTGTAAGACGTCCGACGGACGAGGCAATATACTGCATAGGACGTCTTTCGTATGTCCTCAGGACGTGTTTGTGTTGTATGGGATATGGTGTATTTAGCCTAAATATAGGCTATCTATGCTATTCTTCTGTTAGTTTGCCAAATAGCCTTGTCAAGTGATGTAACTCTGCATAAACGCGTTATATAGTGCACACTAAGCACAGTTGTTCAATTTAGAGTTTAAAATGCCTATCTAGCCTAGTAATAATATTACAGATAGGGAAAAATTCCTTTCGACAAATTTTTAGAATTGTATAAATCTAAAATTGAAAAATAAATAGAGGTACTGACAGTACACTCAATAAAATTTTATTTGATATGAATAAATTGACACAATACCTGAATTTGATTTTTTACAATTTAATCTTATAAACTTACCAGTGGCGTGGCGTGAAAATTTTCGGTGGTCATCGCAATTATTTAAGTTTGTGGTGAAAAATTATTAACTCTAAAATTCAATGGTTGAATGTTCAAAAAAGAAACTTTAAATCTTACCTTCACTTATACATGAACTCCAAATGTTCTGCTAAAACTGGATCGTAGAGTTTTAAAAGCTTATTAAGAGTTTTAAAATATTGCTTGGTCATCGCCGCATCCAGCGATGACCGGACGCCACGCCACTGAAGCTTACATATTTGCATTCTTAACAGAATTTTCTGGCGGCTTTCTTTTATATTATTAGTCTAATTATCATTTTGTAAGTTAAAAATGAACAATACAAGTACGGTAAGAAAAAAAAAAAGCAGCTAAATAAATAAAGCAAGCATGAATAGAAAATCGTCTGACACCTGCTTCGTTTTAGGAACGAATAGATATTGAAACCATAGAGGATAAACATATTTCTTCAACATAGGTAAATTTCGGAGGTTTGTTAGTTCTTCCCCCTTGCCGACAGTGACGCTAGTACTGTTGCCATTACAGATTTTACCGTAAATGCATCCAAAGACCTTTAAGTTACATAGACCGGCAATTCCCATTCAAAAGCATGCGAAATCATGGCAGCCATCTGAAGTAAATTGAAACACCTGAACCGCGAGGTTTGTACGTCAGCTGTGGTTATTTACCATTAAATGCTATGGTCAGAATGAGCTTAAAAATTAATTTTTATTAATATATATGAAGTTTATGGCATATTTATTTACATGAAGCTATTTTTTATATCTAAATATCCGTTATAAATATTGAATTTTCAGTAATAAAGTTAAATAAAGCAATTTATTAATAATTTTATGGATGGTATGTTTGAAAAAGAGTATCTAATTTTAACATGCCTTATAAACCTAAATAAAGGCGAAATTTATATGGAAACAGATTGTTAAAGATTATAATTCCACCTTTTTTTAAGTTTGACTTACAAAAGTAACTGGTAGGGAAGTTTAGATTAAAGGTAGCAACTATAACATAATATAGTAATTTACAAAATTTTAAATTACTTTTAAAGAAATCTACGTTTTTTAAACTAATTTTTATGTAAAATAGTAATTTAAAAAATGCATATTAACGAAAGTAACACTATATTTTTATCCTTGGAGGATGTTTATTGAAATACTTACTTGCTAACAACAAAAAATTGATGAATAATAAGGTATTTTTTGAAAAAAGTCCTAAAGGAAATAGGGTAGACTAATACTTAATGATCCGCAGTGAAAAAATACGCTGATAAAAGTATTTTCTTAGATAAATTAAAATATATAACATACATTCTGCCGTACAACAGCTGTGATCAAAAATCCTCAGTTTGCCGGTCTATGTAACTTAAAAGTCTTTGGTCCCATCTTGGTCCTTAATCTATGGGGTGATGAGGGTGGCGTCGCTTACCTTTAGAGCGAGGCTAACGAGAAAGACGGTGGGTTCGATTCTTCTTTTTTTACAAACACGTGATGCTCGAATGCACCAATGAAGGTGTGCGAAAAGAGCATCACGTGACTCTAGCGGACCCAAAAAAAGAAGAATCGCACCCACCGTGGCAGCCTGTCTTTCTGGTTAGCCTCGCTCTTAGAGCAATTAACGTCATCTAGTTGCTAGTAGTCCTAACCAATCAGATTACGTAATAAGCTGGGATAATGGCAGGATCTAAAGTTATTGTTGTTTACGAATCTTCTTAAAACATTGAGTGTGTTCAAGAAGCACGCGCGTTACGCGCGCGAGCTCAGGAGACAGGAACATGGAGTGGGTCCATATCATGTATGGAATAACACGTAGTATGTTCAGGAACAGATCATGGATTTGATTAATTAAGGTGCTAATTATAAAGATATTTTGTTGCAAAAGGAACGTGTGCTGGATGGCCGAATGGATAAGGCAGTGAACTCGAGACCAGGGATTGTGGGTTCGAATCCCTCCAGTCCCACATTGTGTCACAGTTTTTTTTTTTGTTTTGTTTATTGGTTGTTTTATATTTTTCATAATGAATAAGATATTTTTGATGAAGATATATTTTTTATTTTTGTTATACAGAGGCACGTGTATTTTTATTATAATAATAAAATACTCATTTAAATGTGAGAAAATGAGGTATTTCGAGATGAAAGTTTTAGATCTGAACGCCTTTTAAATATTCAAAGTTTTGTTTCTAAGTGATTATATATGTAGTATGTATATGTATAATGATATAAACATTAAGCAAATCCAAATGAAAAAATAATATATATTGTGCGAAAATATCCTTTTGCACGTAGAATAATTCCTTTTTTTTTTTTTTTTTTTTTTGAGTACTTTACGAGTGAATTTTTATCCAGACTAGGCTAGAAATCATATTCTACTTTGAACATTATAAAAATAAAATGTAATAGTTGTAAATTATTTTAACTAAAAATATCTGTACATATATTTTTTAAAGAGATAAAATATATAGGTCTGCTGCCTAGTTTGTAATGAATAAAGTATGATTAGAATGTTTATAAATTTTTTACTGAAAGTATAAGTAAGTATTTTGCTTATACTAACAGAATTTTGAATGCCATTTATTTCTCATGTTTTATGATGTATTTTGGTCTGTTATCCACACGGTATTAAAATATGCAATCATAAAATAAGAAATATATATATTAAAACCTACTCTGAAAAACTGTCTAACTAACAGTGCAAATTCCATTGAAATCCATTACAAACAAATCTCATATGTTGATATCAGAATCTTGGTTTACTAACAGCATTCTATTTATCACAGAAGATATAAATCAACTGATAAATCATTTTTAAATAAATAAAAAGAAAATTGTTAAAAAGTTAAAATTTTTAGATCACCAGTTGAATTCTTAAATTGTATCAATCAACCTACCAAACAAAGCACAACCAATAACACATAAGCAGAAAACGCACAATCACGTGATCAAATCGCCCACACAATTTTTTTGAGCAGCTCGCGCGGAGTTTGCGTGCGGTTGGTTAACTAATTTTAAATGCTAAAGTAGATAAAGAAGGTCACGTGATATTTTCCCCGACTATTTTAGATTTTATCTGAGTGAACATAGGCATGTATTCCTGTTACGAAAACCATGCTTTGGATGGATGAAGAAATATAGTCGTTGGTTTTACCTTTTTTGAACCATAAAAATAATGAAATAATTGAATTATGTTAAAATTCCTTTCTTCGATAAGACCTACTCCATGGCATAAACTTCTGAGCGCGCGCGCGGCGCAAAGTGCACCTCTGAACACGCTCATTATTGAATCTTGAATCACGGGTATATTTATCTTGCGCTTGCTTGCAATTTGCAATGCATTGAAGTTTTCCACTCCATATTTAAAAAGAGAATGGATGTAGGACATGTTTTGTCAAATTTCCCCCCTATTGTGGAGAATCTTTTTAAGTATTTGAGTCAGCGCGAATTAGATTCTTGTGCTCAAGTGTGTGACTTATGGAAAAGAGTAGCAGAAACGGAAAAAAGTCGCCGTGAAGATATTGTTTCAATTTTCCAGGTAAATGTAGCAAATTTATTTGAATATATATTTTAGAGTTTTCCTTTTCACTATTAAAGATATTTAATTATTAGCTCCGAATCAGTAAAGCCACGTTATAAATTGTCGCAGAATTTTATCTTCATTTCTGCTACAGGGTAATTCCATGGTAACTTACGTTACATTTAGAACAGTTTTCTGCAGTAATTTTAGTAATATAAGGGTAATTTAGTATGCTGGTCCCCGCCAAGCATGGCGATGAAACAGGTTTAAGAAAGCGATAAAGTCTTGGGGATGGTCAGAGCGATAACTTGCTTTGGATGGTTGAATAATGCTAGCCAATAAGTACGCCAGTAGATAGGGGAAGACGGGGTACAATGAAACATTACTTGTAAAATCTATCAAATTTGTCATACAGAGTTGCAGTTTATATATATGTTATACAACTATGTGTTCCAATTACTGATGTGATTTGGATACATTCACACTTCTACAACAGTAGCAATAGCAGATTATTGCTTTTGCACCATTGAAAGTAACTTTCTTTACTAAAAGTAATTTTGTTTCTCTTTCCTTGTTTTTATATGTAATAATTATTTTTTCTATACATTGTTATCTTTGGGTTGTTGTCTTCATACCTCCAAAACCAAACCAAACTAAAAAAAATAAATATTAGAAGTTTGAAAATAAATTTTTATTTAGTAACCTCAGTGCGGGGTACAATGAAACATGTTTTATTACAGTAACAAAAATAGTAAAATAGAATATATTAGAAGTAAGAGTAGGAAAACAGAAAAAAAAAGTTTTGTTCTAACCAGGTCAGTAAAAAATGCTCTTGTTAAGCAATTAAAAAATAGAAAGAGAAAAAAAGTTAAGAAGGGATTGTTTTGAAAACAAACTCTGCCTGCTACAGACTCTGATGATGATCCAGATTTTTTTTCCAGTCCCAGATGGTCATCGAGGTACTAAGAATGAGATATCCCCACACAACATGTATGGTACAAACAGTATCCGTATAAATGGAAACATAAGGAAATACATACTGTTGGAGAAATCATACATAAATGAAGTCAAATGTGAAGTACTTGATATAAAAAAACTCCAACCAAGTTTTAATTTTTTTTTTTTTTTTTTTTAGAAATTTACATTAAAAAAAAAAAAAAAAAAAACTCATTGTGTTGAAACAACCATCCCATATTCCTTCAGGAGCAACTGAAATATAAGCAGAAATGCTAATTTTTGAAACTGACTTGAGCCAATTTAATATAAAATGAAAGGTATTTCTTAAACTAATAGAATTTTCTTATTTTTCATCTTAGACTATAATATTTTTATCAAGTTTCTTATTAATCAAGTTTTGTTTCTGTATTTATCTCATTTTTCATAAAATAAACTATACTGGGTGAAAATTGCTTCCATCATTTAGAGTGTTTCATTGTACCCCTGCATACAGGGTACAATGAAACACTGTAAGACATTTATTTTTTGTTATTTTTCAAGCATAAAGATAGTGTTTAGAACCTAATAAAAATTTATTTAGATGGGGAAAATACAAGGTTAAAAATATGCATTAATTATATTTTTGTGCATGCAAAATTGTGGATAGGAAAAAATAATTAGTAAATTTTGTTTCATTGTACCCCGTCTTCCCCTACGTCATTGTGTTTCTGAACTAGGAGTAGGAGGGTGTGAAAAGCAAACATATGTTGAACAAGTCAAGCATAAGTGATGTGCAGGGACCCGGAGCTGGAGCCCGGAGCCGGAGCGCTCTGGAGCTGTGTTTTCCCTGGAGCTGGAGCCGGAGCTGGAGCTCTAAATTTCCCCCAGCTCCAGGGCTCCTTTAGTTTTTAATATTCTTTTAAATCTTTTTTTTTTTTCAGTCTTTTAAATTTTTAGGCTTAAAATATTTAATTACATCATTATTCAGTATTTTAATTATATCATTTTTTAGGTTTTTATTATTATTAGAGAAGGAAACCTTCTCAAAACATGGTAACACTACTTTACTTCTACTTTCTACTTGAACTAACAAGGGAACCACTTTTGGTGTTGCTCACACCTAGCATCGAGACCTGGTGCATTTTGTAGCCCTATACATAAAAGTTAGAGAACCGAAAAAATTTCTCGGTTAAAATAATATTTTATATACTTTTTTATACTTTTAATTTTTTATTATTACACTTTTATTTGTTTATTTCACGCCAAAAGTGAGTTAAATCGCCAAATATGGTGTTACAATTTTTCCACCCGCTTTATCAAAAGAGAAATGTACAGAACATATTACTAGAATTATATCAGATTGCGATTTTTTTAATAATTGAGAGCATAAGAAACAAATATTAGGTTCTTATTTTTTTTTTTCTATGCAGACGATAAATATATAAGTAATAAATATAATTCTATAAAAGCTTGGAAGATCATTGAAGACTATTTTTTAGTGAAATACAAAATAAGCAAATTATTTTCTTTTGAAATCGAATGAAATAAAGTTTCGAATGTTTAAAATGAAATGTTGCTGTATTAAATGGTCCTTCGGTAAAAGTAATCATAAAGTAAATTAATATTTTTACACAATTTAGAAAAATTACTGCAGCGAAATAGGTCGAAAATTGCAATTTCTAGCTATTACAAATTCAGCTATGACGTTTGGCTAGCGTTGCCGGAAAGCTCTACTTTTAAAAATAAACGCCAACTGTTTCCCTGCCAAAAATATGAATATAAAGTTGCAATTTTTCAAAATCAAATTCGTGGGGTTTGAAGAAATTTTCAAACTTTTTTCAATATTTTATTCTTATTATTAACTAATTTTTATTTTTAAATGCTTTTCTTTAAAAAAATTCAATGTTAATAGTCCGATACGTGGTCTCAAAAATTGCATTTTCAGAAAGTTATGCTGCTGTATAATCAAGAAATATTACTTTAACAGAAAAATTTTATCGATTCTCAAACTTCATAATATAGGGCTTTAAAATGCACCAGGTCTCAATGCTAGGTACGAGCAACACCAAAAGTGGTTCCCTTGTAAGTGACAACACTATTTGAAAACAAATATGGTCGCCTGTTGTTTACATGTGTAGTTGTACAATTTTGGCTGTTTGAAAAGTGTAGAAGAAATTTAAGATTTTTGTGTTTAAAATTCCACCAAACTTTCTATTTTAAAAGCAAAAGCTAAAAGATGTCATATTTTCTGAACAAGCATTTCAAGTTTGATGAGAAGAAAAATGCATTTTGTCAGATCTTTAATGAAGGTAGAAAGTATTTGTGAGCAAAAAAATTAAACGTGTAAATTAAAATCTGCAACTCAAAAGCGCGAAGTCGGAGCCGGAGCTGGAGCCACAGTATTTTCTCTAGGAGCGGAGCTGGAGCTGGAGCATCAAAAATTGTTCGGCTCCGGGTCACTGGGATGTGTATTGACAACGATAAATAAGAAACATGAATTACAATCCATTAGATGGGCAGTTTTTTAACAACGAAAAGTTTTATTATGACAAGAATTTCATTTCATTTACTTTTAAGGAACAGATGTGTTATTATCCCACCCTCTGCCATCTTGGATTTTTTTTGGCGAGAAAACTCTTTTTTCGCCAAGTAGAAAATGTCGCTAAGTAGCGATAGGGGAGATTTGGGACAGTTGATCCCTAGGGAGACTTGATCCCTAGGTCTAAAACCAAAGAAAAAATGCAATTAAGTTTCTGAAACTGGAAACATTAATAAAGTGATCCCTTATCAACATATTTAGCAACATACTTTGAGTCAGCCATTTTTATTTTTGTTGTAAAAAAGGAATCTCTGTTTTCTTACAATCAAACTTCTTTTTGAGTACGTAGTTTGTGTTTCATATTTTTTGCTAAATATAACTAAATTACTTAATTTTATTGATATAATATACTAACGTACCTTACTCCTTAAATGTTGTTATTTATATTCAACACAATAGCTTTATTTTTGATTTAGCAACTTTTTCCCCCAAACATGCACATGAGGGACACTTGATCCCTGTTGTATGGGGAGACTTGATCCTGGGGATCGAGTCTCCCCAAACCAAAGTTAAGCTAAATTAATGTTACATTTTATTAACCACCTACTTCTCATTGTGATATTTAGATATTATCTGTATTAATTAGAATATGGTTGCTTGATTTTAGATGGTTGATAAAGACACAAAGTTAATATGTGGCTGCATATGATGGTTAGCAAGCACATGGTGGATGAATGCATATGTGAGACATACGTCTAACTTTGCAAAATTTTTACAGCACTTTGTAAAGAATGCAAGATATTATAACCAAAACAGTAAAGTTTTAATCATAATGAATAATCATGATAACCATATAAGCATTGCATTGAGAGTTTGAATTATGACAAAGAAAATGGAATAATTTTGTTAACAATATCACCGCACACTTCTCACAAATTGCAGCCTCTGGATCATACTGCATATGGACCATTTAAAAGATATTTTAATGCAGCTGCTCAAGACTGGATGACTAAACATCCTGCTCAAAGAACAACAATTTATCAATTTGCTGAACTGATCGGAATTGCCTATCCTAAAGCCATGATGACAAATAACATAATAAATGGATTTAAATTCACTGGAATATCCCTTAAACAGGAATTTCTCAAGATTATTTTTTATCATCTTTCATCTCAAATCAACCATTAACTCCAACAAGCAGTAAAAAGAATACAGTTAAACCAAACATAGTGACACCAGCAGACATGCAAGCCTTCCCTAAAGTTTCATTATCAAAAATGGGAAAATCTAAAGAAATGAAAAAAGGGTCTTCAAAAATTTTGACAAGCACACCAACTAAAAGACAGAATGAAGAAGAAATACAAGATTGTCAACTGAATAAAAAACAAAAGTCAGGAAAAACTCATTTCATCCCAAGAATAAAAGTAAAAACACTAAAAGTGAAAGACCCAAATCTTCAGAAAGTTATAGAAGCAGTTATAGTGTTTATGATTCAACCGACCCAGATCCACTTGATAACAATTCTGATGAAATCATTGAAGATCCAAAAAATTTGTTGATTGGTGAAAATGACTTTGTCATTGTGTGATTTCTGGGAAAGAAGAAAATTAGTCATTTCATAGGAAAAATTTAAAAGAAGATTTTATCATCTGAATGTGAAATCAGTTTTCTAAGAAAACGAGGACTTAATTTCAACCAATTTATTTATCCAGAAAAGGTTGACAATAGTGTTGTGGATAAGGATGACATTGAGAAAAAACTACCCAAACCAACCATACCCGGTGGAATTCTTCAAACTGCAATAATCTTAACTTTTACATTTGGTTTTTTCAAGCTTTGAAAATGTTTTTGATCATTGTGTTTTTTTTTCCTTTTTACATCTTAGTCAACAATACATTTGATTTCTACTATGTACTTAATTTGAATCATTTCAATGTATTTGTTTCGAGGATCAAGTCTCCCTCCAATTGGGGAGACTTGATCCTTTTTTTATTTCTTGGAAAACTATTTATTTTTATTTTAAAAATAATTTTTCAAAAATAAAAAAAAATACTGTAACAAGAAAGACACATGAGCTTTTAAGAATAACTGGAAACATTTTTTAAATATTTTGTTTTTTCCAAAATAAAAATTAAAAACTGAAAAAGGGATCAAGTCTCCCCTATATGCGTATGTTACGCTTAACGAAAAAATGTAAATAATGAAGAAAACATGCACATGTTAGGCTTAACAAAAACAATGTAAATTTGTCTAATTTACATTTTTTTTCGTTAAGCCTAACATGCGCATGTTTTCTTCATTATTTTCATTTTTTTTTCGTTAAGCCTAACATACACATAAATCACTAAAAAACACATTAAAGAAAATGTAACAAAAATTAATTCCATTAAAATTAACTCAAAATTAATTCCCCTCTAAATTAAAAGCAATATTTCCGAAAAAAATACAAAAATGACATTAGATTCTCTGTAATAAATGCAATATTTCTGGAAAAAATACACATATAAAAATATTAGATTTTCAAGATTACTTACCTTTTTGGTTTCTTTTTTTTTTACACTTGAAATACACACTTTAAATAAACAAATTCCGAAAAAATTCAAAAATAAAATTCTGGATTATAATAAGTTATATTTCCGACCTGAAATACACACTTTAAATAAACAAATTCTGAAAAAATTAAAATTCTGGATTATACGAAGTTATATTTCCAACTTGAAATACACACTTTAAATAAATTCCGAAAAAATTTAAATTCTGGATTATAATAAGTTATATTTCCGATACCAGATTGTATCTCGTGATTACTTAAAATATGAAAAATATACAAAAAAAAATCTAAATTCTCTGGAATAAAAGCAAACAAATTCCGAAAAAAATACAAAAATAAAATTTCCTCTGGATTAGAAATACAAAAACAAGATTCTCTGGATTAAAAATACACAAATGGCCTCCAATCGGCCATAGCATGACTATTAAACTTATAATGCGATACAATTTGATTTGTCTTTGTCCCAATAATAATTTCAAACGTTAGCAAAAAAATCTCCTCAATCGTCAATTTACTACAACCACTAAACCAGGAACCATATCTAAAAGACATTTCAGTGTTACACTTTTTATTCTGACCATCCACAACTCTCCTATTACGACAAACCCACGTGCAACCATCAGAGAGTTGCGTTCTTTTTCTAATTATCATATCGCCGCTACATTTATTACAACACATGCTAGATTTCAATAAGCCAATCTCTTTTAAACTAAAAAACAATTCTCTGTCGCGTATTAGCTCCAATACAAAAGACCTACTAGCATCCCCCTCATTTCCTAAAATTGCCCGATTCCCTGACGTGCGGAAAAAGCTGCCTTTTTCTTTTATAATGCTCTGGTATTTTGAAATAACATCTCCTACAGCGCAAGTCATAACAGCAAACAGAAAAAAAAATCCTCAAAATAAAATGAAAAAAAAAAAAGATACAAACTGGTATAAGAGTCAAGCAACCGACAGCAACGACACCCGGGAGTGAAATGAATGTTCCCGCAAAAAGCCCGCTCTCGCGGCGTAAAAAAGGGTGTTATCATAATAAGTTACTCGACGCCAATCGCTGGGGTTGCCAGAGTGATAAAAATCGCCAAATACTCAACATGGGCGGAGGGTGGGATAATAACACAACACATCTTAGCCACTTTTAAAATTAAATGTTAAAACGTAATTTAAAATGATCAAAATGTATTCTGAAACTGAAACAGTATTCTAAATATACAAAATGTATTCTAAAACGTAATTTAAAATGAATATCAGTATTCTGAAACAATTTTCATTTTGTTTATTGAAATAATCTGTTCCAACTTTACCCACTATTTAATTTTTTTTTTCATTTATTTCATTTAAAATTTAACTCTTATAATTTTTAAATTATAAGGAAATATGGAAAATTGGTGATTGAATCACAGTTTTTTTTTTTTTTATTTATTTATTTTTTTTTAAATTTATACTAGTAATAAAAGAAAGTCATTTTTCTGTCTATGTGTGTGGGATGGCTAGCGAAATCTACCGCACATAGAAGTCTGTAAAATTGGGTGAGGATAGTCATGAGGTCCTGATGAACCCAAAGCTCAGATTTTTAAATTTTGAAGATCGGGCCCCCTAGGCCTCTTTAAGTTTTATGCCTTAAATTGTTAAAAACTTGCCCTTTTTTTCGATATTCGTCGTTTTGGGTGCCCTTTCTTCGTTTAGTTATCCCTTCACTTCTACATTTCAGTTAAGACCCTGGGGCCCAGTTCAGAGCCCCTTAAACTTTTTGTGAGTGAACCTTTTCACCACCCTAATTGTGTCACCCTCTCAATTCATATCTATAAAGTTCAGTCCTCTCCCCTGGCCGACACCCTCATATTTTTATTTGAGCCCTAGGGCTCTTTTAAGCCTCCCCAGGGACGTAGCTTTAGGGGGGGGGAGCCTCCCCCCCCAAATATGCTCAAGTATTAGGGCGCCACAGAAGGTTTATGGGCACCGTCAGGCGCCCGTAAAAAAGGGTTTATCAGTAGTAAAAAGTAATTATAAAATAATTTTATTTTAAATTTAAAATTACAAAGAAAGTTACTTTTTACATACAAAACTTGTATAAGGCATTCAATTTTAGACCTGTTACTTCCGCTACACCCGCCCCATCCCGAAGAAAATTTTTACATCAGGAATGAAAGAAAATGGAAGCAGGAATTGTAATCAATTGCAGGATATAAGTACAATTATTTCCTTCTCAACTCGGTAGTTGTTGGTCAGCCTTGGCAGTAGAAAGAAAGTGGAAAGAAGTAGCTGGAGGGATTAGAAAAGTTCGCAAATATGTTCAATAGTAGGGCGCCATGAAACCCAGTGGCCAGAGCATCTGTCAGCCGCGCTGCAAGTCGAGAGTTCGGCTCTCGACTGGGCAGGGTTCACTCAGCCTTTCATCCTTACGGGGTCGATGAAATGAGTACCAAGCTTGCTTGGGAATTAAACACCAAGGGTCCGGCGTTTGGCCGACCACCTGATTTGGACATATACTCCATAGCACCTCGGGTCCCAGGGTCAAGAAAACAGGGATGGGCAGTGTCGGCCCAAATCCTTCATGGATTGTATAGCCAAAGAGATTTGTTTACTTTAGTAGGGTGCCACAGAAGGTTTAAGGGCGCCGTCAGGCACCCATAAAAAAGGGATTTAGATTACTACATCTATTTCCTAATAAAAACTATATATATATGCGGGAGAAAAAATTCTGAAAACAGGAATTTTAATAAACTGCTGAACAGCAAATGTAATTTGATCCAAAAAAAAAAAAAACTAAACATGTGGCTGTACAATCCATGAACGATCAGGGCCTACAGTGCCCAACTCTGCTTACTTGACCCTGGGCCCTAAGGTGCAAGAATTTGATCCTTAGAAATACAATTATTTCCTTCTCACCTAGATTGGTCACCCTTAGCAGTAGAAATGAAAGTGTGGAAACAACTGAAAGTGACTGTAGGGGATGAGCACAGTTTTCCAATATATTCAAGTAGTAGTGTGCCATAGGTTTAAGGGCGCTGCCAGGCACCCTCAAAAGAAAGGGTTTAAATCACTACCTCTATTCCCCAACAAAAACAATTTATACATGCAGAAGAGAAAATTCTGAAAACAGTAATGGGTCAAACCACAGTATTTGGTCCCAAGCCATCTTAATTTTTTTTATTTTGAAACTGATAAAACTTTATATTTTTAAAATCTGCAGATATTGAAGTTTCTGAAAAATGTAAACAAAATTACTTATAATATTTTTCAATAAAAGTAATTTATAGTTAAAATTGGATTTAGAAGAAAAATGTGTTGCGGAGGGGACAAACTAAAAGATGCTATTTAAAGGATAAGTATTTTTAATACATTTCTTTTTTTAAATAATGCTTTAAACCCACATTTTTGTGTCATATTGAAACATTTTAAGGCTTTAATTGATTAAAAAATATAAAATTAATAAATTTAGACAAATAGAAAATTTTGGTTGTCCCCTCCAAAACATTTTTAAATATTATTTTTTGTTTTTTTCAGTGTCAGTACATTTTTAAAAACATTCGACTTTAAACTTATCAAGTATTAGCAGAATACAATAAATAAATTCTAAATTTGTATCAAATTCAATAATTAAAATATATATATATAAAGCAAAAGAAAAATGTTTTGGAGGGGACACTTTTGTGATGGAGGAGACAATTTTTTTTTATTTTTATTCCATTTATATTCATTGTTTACACTGAAACATCAACAAAATTCTCCTACAGTTTCTATTTGATAATGTTACTACCAAATGGCACTACTGAAGTGTATGATTTCCTTTTCTTTACATTTGTAAACTCCTGTATACAAATGAAGAATTAAGTCAATGTTTTCATGGTAGATGCAATAGCACAGTTCTTGGTGCTTTTGTGAAGCAAGCATCACATGCTTAGGTCTTAACATTCGGAATTTAGTAATTCCAATACTTTGCATAGTATAAGAAGAACAATACAAAAAATATGCTTCATTTAAAGACATTTCTAAAACTCTTTTTTTTTTTGCTTTCTTTCTTTAAATTTACCATTACATATCATATATCAAGATGGAATCTTTGATGCCAGGTAACATTGGACTAATGTCATCACGTTAAAAAAAAGCTGTAATATTCGCAACAGTCTTTTTGGTAATGGCATCAGCTCGTCGCTTTCTTTCTTGAAGTAAATTGCACCTTTTAACAGAACATTGTGAAATTCGATCTGTTTTTCTGTGAATTTTGATGAATTTTGAGTTAAATTCTGAACAATTTTTGCAAGTACCTTATGAGTATACACCTTCTTAAGAGATTCCTTTGGTAAACTCTTATTTGCCTTGGAAGGTGCTTTTCCTAAAGCTGAAGAATTCTGATAACCTGGGGATGGATTTTCTGGAGTAATATTGTTACTTTTTTTTTGGCCTCCAGTTTGCTTTTCTATTTTTTCTTTCCTTTTATTTTTCTTCTGCTGGTGTCCTTACTGCTTTTTACATTTTAGCAGCCCTTACTTTCCATCTCTCTCTTTCTTTCTTCTGTGTTTCATGCAAAGCTGAATCTAACTTTATCCTCTCTCTTGTATTCTCTTGATCTTTGTGTGGTTGTTTTTGCCATGTTTTTTTAGAAACTTTGCTAAAATGAAATATATTTTTAAATTTTCCTACCAATTAAGAAAGATATTTTAGAATCACACCCAATTATGCACTAGACTGAGAATGACAACAAAATGAGAAGCACATTACCCCACATGCTAGCTAATCTTATGGATCCCAAATTCAGAGGGCAGGGTTACTTGAATGCCATTCTGATGATTTGCCAGATGCTTTTAAGATCCTATTTATTATCCTGCTTCAATGTTCAATCAATACAGGAGATTTCAACACACATTATTAAAAGGGATTGAAAAAAAAAAAATAGTGTGATGCATCATTATGTATACTAATAGATCCATTTCAACAGACCTCACACACCTGCTGAAAGGGATATTTAAAAAATATATATAAATATCCACTTTTTCTGTTTTATCATGTTGTAAATTTTATCGTTTAAAGTTATGGATAATGGACACTTCAGCGAGTCAGCCTTTTCAGTATTTATTGCTTTTTTTTTTTTTTCCAATGGCAAAATTTTTCCAATTTATTTATTTTTTTTGGGGGGGGGGGGGGCGGGGGGGGGGCACTAGAGTGGTGATAAGATTTTTCTTTTGTGGAAAGTGGTTGAAGTCATGAATAATTTTACTTTAATGCTAACTGTTACTGTTTTTTATGCAGGTTCTACCTTGTGAACACCATAAGGCGTTTCATTCTAATTTCTCCCGGGAATGTTCTGTGGAAACAACGGGGGGCAACCTGGAGAGCAGTCTGAGCAAGCAGCTGAAAGAGCTGAAAATGAAGCCCCGGTTCTGCCTGGCTTTCGCTTCTCGCTCGGTGGTGGACGACTTTGAACAGCTTTTTCCCTCCTTCCATCACTACACCTCCTCCTCGCAGGCAAAGAGGCTCAAACAAGAAGATCTGGTTCGGAAGAGAGCTTACATTAAAGCAGGTCATTGATTATCTCTTATCATCTGTTACCCTTTTTGTTTGTTTTTTGGAACGGATGTTTGCAGGGCGATTTCTACCCAAAATGTCATTTTTGAAAAGGTTTGCCCACCTGAAACTCTGAGATGAAACCAATAGGGCAGTGAGTGATGGGATCAAGTGAAAGGGATAGCACTATTTTAAAACAAAGTTTCCTCCTCATTTCATCATGGTAGACCATTTCAATAGCATTTTCAGCACATTAGCACACAAAAACAAAGGTAAATTAAAGAAATATTTAAAATGACAAAAGTGAGCTTCAATTTCAATAAATTTAGCATCCAAATATGGAAAATCAGATCAGAAAATTCGGTACTTTTCCATTATACGGACACCATTGTCACCAAGCGTAATAGTTGGCACAAAATGAAAATCACGTGAAATGAAACATTTGAAAAATAAAAGAAAAAACGGTACTTTTCGGTTAGCTGGGCGCCAGTGTTGTCTATACATTATTTATGTACATACATATATGTATATATACATATATATGTATATAAAACACTGGTGCCCGGCTAACCGAAAAGTACAGAAAAAACATTGTCGATAGTAAAGTGAGCATTTAAAAAATATAACATTTGAAAATGACAGACTTTTACGAACTATTTTATTAAATCACAAATAATACTTAAAATAAGTGAACAAATAACTGTTATACAATAAAGTAATAAAATAAAACTGGGTTGAAATAATTGGCTCATTAGCATACATTTTGGCATGGAAAAGTACCGAAAATTCAGTTAATAAGAAATAATACCAAAATAATACTTACCTTATGCACACAAATTCTTAAAATAAGTTATGAGTACCAGACAAGGGAATAATTCTCATTTTAAAGAATCCAATGTAAAAATACCTATGTTCAGAATATGAAAAGCAAATACAAAATCAGACTAAAAATTTTTATAACCCTCTTGAAACAATACAGCAAGCTATGATTGCTATAAATCTGATTTCACACCAATAAGTTATTCGCCAAATTTTTGCCCCCCCCCCCTCCCCCTTTTTTCTGTGTACCACAAACACTCTTTTTTTATGTACTTTTAGAAGTGAAAAATACACCTTTGTTATTTTTCTAATATCCACTTTTCTTTGTACAGATGTTTTTAAAATTTCCTATTTTGGACTAATTTTGGTACTTTTGCGTTATAGGTTACTTGGCACTTTTTAAAAAAGGTTGGCATAATCAGCCAGTTTGTCAGATTTGTTGCCAAACAATCTGACAGCTATCAAAACAAACCTCATGAACCTCATATTTACACTTATATATATATATATATAAACATTTTATTAATATAACCTTATATATATGTATAACATCATAATGAAATGATTTTGCTGAAAAAATTGCCAATTTCGCCAAAGGATTTTGGGGAAAACAGGAATTTTGTCAACGAATCACGAAAAAAACTCAAATTTCGTCAAAGGATCGCTAAAAAAAATCCAGAATTCCATCAAAGGATTGTGGAAAAAACATGAATATGAATAGGTCACAGAAAATTTCCTAAAAAGAATCATGGGAAAAAACACGAATTTTGTTAAAGGTTGGTGAAAAAACATAAATGTCGCCAAAGAATCGTGGAAAAAATGTGAATTTTGTGACACGGCCACAGAAAAAATACATGATTAGCGCTGGGAGGGTATTCCCCTCCCCCTCTGCTGTATCCTTTCAGAAAATTTAATGTGAATTTCAGAATTTTATTTTTAAACTTTGAATCACACCTGCTAGTCAGTGGATAAACATACCTACCTATTATCATCTTATTATCAGATCTTAATTCTGGAGAGATAATTCACAGAAAAAAAAAGGGGGGGGGTGGTACTTATGTTGTTCGCTACACAAATGCCTATGCTTATGTAGTTTGCTACCTAACAGCCAAGTTATACACAACAAGCTTAACTTATTTTTAAATTTTAAATAGGTTGGAAATTAGTATCCCAAGTTTATTCAAAACAATATGAATTGAAATATTTTTATTTAGTACATAAATTTTTTGTTTACAATAATAAACTCATATATTTTTTAATTAAATATTCAGTGACATAAATGTGCTGACTAAAGAAATTGTTCTCCAGTAAGTGGCGACTAAGAAAAACAAACCTAAGCAGAATTCCTTATTCTCATCTTTACCTGGCATTCAGCAGAATGAAGACAACGGGCCAAGCTGGTAAAAAAAAAAATAAAGGGTCAGGTAGGCCAATAAAAATTCAAACAAAACCAATAAAATAGGAACCATTTTCAATGATTTTCGCAAAGCTGCACGAGCCGATGCTAGTTTGATAACATCGATACACAAATATAACATGTCCATTGTAGAGATCAACATCAGACAGTGACATTCTGTCTGGCTTATTTCTTCAGCAGACTAGGGCCGGGCCAGGATCTGGATTACATTTTCTTTCTACAATATCGAACCAGGTCAGAACTGGACTCAATTATTCCAAGGACATTTGAGCAGGCTTTGTAAAAATAGTAATAGCGATTGTGAACTTCTTTTAATGGAATCATTGGAAATATATCTTTCTTTCTTTCTAACCGATGACCAGGCCCCCCCACCTGCTGAGTAGCCCCAGCTGAATGGGTTTCATATCTGGTATCGGACCACCTAATTGCCACATAGCGGCAATAAACCTTATCAGCAGTGCCTATTGCTTAGTTGTGAACATTGTTATGCCGCTTACTTAAAATTTATATTTTGTGGTTTGGCACATTGCTACTCAAGTTGATTTTGTAATTTGGAATCTTAGTCCGGTAATGTTCAAAATATATCTTTCTTAATTGCCGAAACGTCAGTGAAGGCTTACTGTGGAGACACAAAAAGTTTTGATTTCCGTTTGTCTGTCCGTCTGTCTGTCTGTCTGTTCCGCGATAACTGCCGCAAAAAGCATCCGATCGGCTTGAAATTAATTGGGCATGTTGATGAGGTACTCGGACTTAGCTGTATAGTTTTTGGTTAAATTTGGTTCATTCGTTCGGGAAATATAGAACATTTTATTTTGCTCTGTAATGCTTGTCTATGGCAAGTCAGACGATTTTCAAATTTTCATTTGTTGAAAGAAATGGCTCATATAAAAAATGGATTTAAATGGTAAATTTTGGATGCTGAAATTTTTAAATAAGATTATTAAACTAGTAAATCTGCAGATCAGGAGCCTCAACGTCAGCTCTGCAAGTCACTGTTTTTAGACACACTTTGGTAATATTCAATTTCATGCAAACCGCAAATTAAAGTTTTCAAATTATGTAATTATTTATAAGAATAAAAAATACGAAGTTTTCAGACATTAGAAGCATTAAATTAAAAACGTTGTTATGGAAGGATATTTTGAAATAATTTTCATGAGCTACTAATTCTGATATTTTTTTAAATAATAAAACAGATTTCTTGGGGGGGGGGGGGGGGGGGCTCCGCCTCCTGAACTCCCCGTGGTTTCATTAATTTACATATGTAACTTTTTATTTATTGCGCTAATGGTTATCGCAAATCTTAAATTTCTTTTTATACTTCCGAGCCTTAATTTTCAATACTGGTGGACAGAAAATGATTCACATTGACGCAATTATATTAAAAGTTTAGGTTTTATGAATGAAAATATAATTTCCTTTTAAAAATAAAATAATTTTCATTCATATTTTCTGAAATGAGACGGCATTAAGAAGTAACACTCGTCATAAAATATTTTTTTAGGTAATCTAGTTAATGCTTGGTTTTTAAGAATGAGAATATTTATTTCCCGATACAATGACGTCATTTTCGACAGCGATAATTTTGCGGTGTAAAATTTTGACATTTACTATATATTTGATTTTCAAAAGTTTTTTTTTTTTTTTCTCATTGAAATTTTCGATTAAAAATTAACATTTCTGTTAGCTGTGTGCAGACGATAAACCATGAGATATTAGTAACATTTCTTTTAATAATAAGAATTAATATCATAACACAAGCCCTTTTTATTTCAATTTCAAAGCATATTAGTTTTATTTTTGATATATGAGATCAAATTCACCTTCTTTTCGTATTTTAGTTTTATTTCCAATATGAAGACGTATTCATGTCTATTTTTTATTTCATTTTCCTCTTGCACATGAAAATCTTTCAAATCAAAATTAACTGTTTAGGATAAATTATTATTCTGGGATAGGATTTTCTTGGCAACGGTAAAAAAAAAAAAAAAAAATTGTTAAATTTATAGCAAAATGTCAATTTATTCCTTATGAAAATAATGAACTTCTTAATTTAAAAGAAAAAATATTTGAACAAAATAAGCAGAACATAGTCTTTCTTTATTTCTGGGGTAAATTTCATCTATATGTAAAGTCACAAAGGCATTAATTCGTCCCTTTTGACTTTGATTGACTTCAAACAATTACAAATACTTTCACATTTACGATATTTTTAGGTGTAGTTCCGTCGCTAGGCAACAGTTAAAAGAAAATAAAACAAT
Source organism: Maratus speciosus (assembly GCA_963932465.1). Taxonomy (NCBI): domain Eukaryota; kingdom Metazoa; phylum Arthropoda; class Arachnida; order Araneae; family Salticidae; genus Maratus; species Maratus speciosus. Next base: position 678,238,410 of record OZ010788.1, read on the forward strand.
GAAATATGTGCTTTGAAAAAAAGTAAATTTATAAATAGATATATTATTATTGGAACATATATATATAAAATACCTCCATAAGTTAAACACCGAATTTAAAAACTCTGACAAATGTATACACAAAATTTCAAACTAATATGAATAATGTATGGTTCTAATTAGAAATTACATCATCCATAATTTACTATTTAAATCCTTCAATCATATGAGCCATTTCCTTTCAACAAATAAAAATGGAAAAATCGTCTGAATTGCTATAGGAAAGCATTAAGTCGCAAAATAAAATGTTCTATATATTCCGAACGCATGAACCAAATTTAACCAAAAACTATACAGCTAAATCCGGGGATTTTACCAACATGCATACTTAATTTTAAGCTAATCGGATGCTTTTTACGGCAGTTATCGCGGAACAGACGGACAGACAGACAGACAAACGGAAACCAAAACTTTTCGTGTCTCCACAGTAAGCCTTCACTGACGTTTCGGCAATTATTCCAACTAGTAAATCTGCAGATCAGGAGCCTCAACGTCAGCTCTGCAAGTCACTGTTTTTAGACACACTTTGGTAATATTCAATTTCCTGCAAACCGCAATTTAAAGTTTTCAAATTATGTAATTATTTATAAGAATAAAAAATACGAAGTTTTCAGACATTAGAAGCATTAAATTAAAAACGTTGTTATGGAAGGATATTTTGAAATAATTTTCATGAGCTACTAATTCTGATATTTTTTTAAATAATAAAATAGATTTCTTCAGGGGGGGTGGGGGGGGGGGGGCTCCGCCCCCTGAACTCCCCGTGGTCTCGTTAATTTACATATGTAACTTTTTATTTATTGCGCTAATGGTTATCGCAAATCTTAAATTTCTTTTTATACTTCCGAGCCTTAATTTTCAATACTGGTAGACAGAAAATGATTCACATTGACGCAATTATATTAAAAGTTTAGGTTTTATGAATAAAAATATAATTTCCTTTTAAAAATAAAATAATTTTCATTCATATTTTCTGAAATGAGGCGGCATTAAGAAGTAACACTCGTCATAAAATATTTTTTTAGGTAATCTATTTAATGCTTGGTTTTTAAGAATGGGAATATTTATTTCCCAATACAATGACGTCATTTTCGACAGCGATAATTCTGCGGTGTAAAATTTTGACATTTACTATATATTTGATTTTCAAAAGTTTTTTTTTTTTTTCTCATTGAAATTTTCGATTAAAAATTAACATTTCTGTTAGCTGTGTGCAGACGATAAACCATGAGATATTAGTAACACTTCTTTTAATAATAAGAATTAATATCATAACACAAGCAATTTTTATTTCAACCTCAAAGCATATTAGTTTTATTTTTGATATATGAGATCAAATTCACCTTCTTTTCGTATTTTAGTTTTATTTCCAATATGAAGACGTATTCATGTCTATTTATTATTTCATTTTCCTCTTGCACATGAAAATCTTTCAAATCAAAATTAACTGTTTAGGATAAATTATTATTCTGGGATAGGATTTTCTTGGCAACGGTAAAAAAAAAAAAAAAAGATTGTTAAATTTTATAGCAAAATGTCGATTTATTCCTTATGAAAATAATGAACTTTTTAATTTAAAAGAAAAAATATTTGAACAAAATAAGTAGAATATAGTCTTTCTTTATTTCTGGGGTAAATATCATCTATATGTAAAGTCACAAAGGCATTAATTCGTCCCTTTTGACTTTGATTGACTTCAAACAATTACACATACTTTCACATTTACGATATTTTTAGGTGTAGTTCCGTCGCTAGGCAACAGTTAAAAGAAAATAAAACAATGAAATATGTGCTTTGAAAAAAAGTAAATTTATAAAAAGATATATTATTGGAACACATATATAAAATACCTCCATAAGTTAAACACCAAATTTAAAAACTCTGACAAATGTATACACAAAATTTCAAACTAATATGAATAATGTATGGTTCTAATTAGAAATTACATCATCTATAATTTACTATTTAAATCCTTCAATCACATGAGCCATTTCCTTTCAACAAATAAAAATGGAAAAATCGTCTGAATTGCTATAGGAAAGCATTAAGTCTCAAAATAAAATGTTCTATATATTCCGAACGCATGAACCAAATTTAACCAAAAACTATACAGCTAAATCCGGGAATTTTACCAACATGCATACTTAATTTTAAGCTAATCGGATGCTTTTTACGGCAGTTATCGCGGAACAGACAGACAGACAGACAAACGGAAACCAAAACTTTTCGTGTCTCCACAGTAAGCCTTCACTGATGTTTCGGCAAATAGTTTGAAATTATGTCAATATATTTGCGAGATTTTTTAAATTAGGTTTATAATTTTTGGGGAAACTTTATGCATGTTTTCCAATAATATAAAGCATTTTGTTTTATCAATTTGACATAATACATATTTCCTTTTTTACCTTTTCTTTCATCAGTTGCCTAGCAACGAATTTGGTCTTAATAATATTAGTATAAATGCATCTATAATGTTTCAGTAAAGCCAACGTCAAAACGGATGAATTAATGCATTTGTATTTTTGCATATAGATGAATTTTAGCCCCAGAAATAAAAATAGGCAATATTTTATTTATTTTATTCAAATATTTTGCTTAAAAATACAAAAGTTCATTATTTTCATAGAGAATAATGTGACATTTTTTCATAAAATGTATCAATGTTTCTTTAATCGTTGCCAAGAAAATCAAAACCCTGAATAATATTTTCTCTTAAACAATTTTCAATTCAAAGATTTTGACGTGAAACAGGAAAATGAAAAAAAAAATTAAGAATAAAAAAATTAATATGGCGTCATATTGGGGATAAAAAGAAAACTCTCAAGTATTTCTTAATATAACAAGATGAAAGGTTTTGAGTAAGTACGAATAGCAGATGAATTAGACGTCATTTATCAAAAAAAAAAAAAAAAAAGATGTTGGAATAAAAAGACCTTGGCTAAAATAAAATGAACTATTATTTACGGAGGAAAGAGATGGATGGAGATGCAGTTTGCCGTAAAAACAGTTTGCAATATGATGTACGTTATCGCCCAGATTTAAATGCCATCATTTGGCCCAAACAAAACAAGCACGTGGAACAGGGACCGAATTCTTTGACTTCATCCGTGCATTTTTTCTGTAAAATGAAAATGATCTGCTTATATTTAAGCATTCTAAAGTAGCATTTCATCGTATTATGAATTAAAAACTGTATTTCTAAAAATATATTTTTTTTCTTTCTTTCTTTTTTTAAGCACGCCGTTGTGTTTCAGTCGAATGTAGCAGATTTTAAGGTTACATTTTTGGCGTCACTTCAAGATTTATTGTTTGCGTACGGTTAACATGAGGATTTTATTTTAAATTTATTAATTTATAAAAAAAAAAAACAACTTATGCTTATACTTATAAATCACAGCGTAAAAAAAAAAAAAAAAAAAAATCTTTGATATACTATAACCATCCGCACAATCAATAAAAAATTACGAATGTAAACTTAAATAAACTACGGAGGGTTCAGGGCGCACAGCCCCCCTGAAGAAATGCAATTTTTGATTTAAAAAGTTACCAGAATTAGCAGCTCATCAGAACTTCAGAACATCAGTGTATAACCACTTGTTTAACACATTTAATTTCTGAAACTTTTCGAAGTATTTTGTATTCTTATAAATATTTACAAAAAGGACTGACTGATTTTAAAATTCAATAACTTCCAAACGGTGGCAGATATTAAAAAAATTCTTGCAGGAGGGTTATGCATAAAGTCAAAAGTTTTATTACAGTGATTTTCGATTTTAGTTCGAACTACAAACAATAGATGGCGCTGTAAGCAATAGTCGCTAAATACAGGCTCGATTTTTGGTCCTTTCTGTGGTTCCATGCAGAAAAAGGAGATGGAAATGTATTATCCGGGCCACGAAGTACCAAAAATCGTGCCTGAATTTAGCCTCTATTGATCGAAGCGCCATCTATTGTTTGTAATTCGAACTAAAATCGAAAATCACTGTAAAAAAACTTTTTACTTTATGCATATCCCTCCTGCAAGAATTTTTTTAATATCTGTCACCGTTTGGAAGTTATTGAATTTTAAAATCAGTCAGTCCTTTTTGGGACACCCGGTATGTAATTTGAAAACTTTAAAAAGCGATTTGTAGGAAGATGAATATTACGTAATGAGTGTTAAAAACCAATGACTTGCAAAGATGACGTTGAGGCTCCTGATCTGCAGATTTACTAGTAAATAACAGAGAAATATTTTCAAAAATCTGCTTTTTATTATACAACTTCAAAAGTTGATGCTTATTGCCGAAACGTCAGTGAAGGCTTACTGTGGAGACACGAAAAGTTTTGGTTTCTGTTAGTCTGTCTGTCTGTTCCACGATAACTGCCGCAAAAAGCATCCGATCGGCTTGAAATTCACTGGGCATGTTGATGAGGTACCCGGACTTAGCTGTATAGTTTTTGGTTAAATTTGGTTCCTTCGTTCGGGAAATATGGAACATTTTATTTTGCTCTATAATGCTTTTCAATGGCAAGTCAGACGATTTTCAGATTTCCATTTGTTGAAAGAAATGGCTCATATGAAAAATGGATTTAAATGGTAAATTTTTGATGCTAAAATTTTTAAATAACATTATTAAATTATTCCAATAAATTATGTCAATATATTTGCGAGATTTTTTAAATTAGTTTTATAATATTGGGGGGAATTTTATGCATGTTTTGCAATAATATAAAGGATTTTGTTTTATCAATTTGACATAATGCATATTTCATTTTTTTTCCTTTTCTTTCTCTGTTGCCTAGCAACATATTTGGTCCGAATAATATTAGTATAATTGCGTGTATAATGCTTGAGTAAAGCCAACGTCAAAACAGATGAATTAATGCATTTGTATCTTTGCATATAGAAGGATTTTAGCCCAGAAATAAAAATAGGCAATATTTATTTTATTTTATTTATTTTATTGAAATATTTTGCTTAAAAATACAAAAGTTCGTTATTTTCATAGAGAATAACGTAACATTTTCCCATAACATTTACCAATATTTCTTTAATTGTTGCCAAGAAAATCAAAACCCGGAATAATATTTTCTTTTAAACAATTTTCAATTGAAATATTTTGTCGTGAAACAGGAAAACGAAACATAAAATTAAGAATAGAAAAATTAATAATGGCGGCATATTGGAAATAAAAAGAAAACTCTCGAGTATTTCTTAATATAACAAGATGAAAAATTTTGAGTAAGTACGCATAGCAGGTGAATTAGACGTCATTTATCGAAAACAAAGATGCTGTAATAAAAAGATCTTGGGTAAAATAAAATTAACTATTATTCACGAGGAAAGAGATAGATGGAGATGCAGTATGCCGTAAAAACAGTTTGCAATACGATGTACGTTATCGCTCAGATTTAAATGCCCTCATTCGGCCCAAATAAAACAAGCACGTGGAACAGGGACCAAATTCTGTGACTTCATCCGTTTTTTTTTTTTTTTAAGCACGTCGTTGTGTTGTGCCGAATGTAGCTGATTTTAGGGTTACATTTTTGGCGTCACTTCAAGATTTATTGTCTGTGTACAGTTAACATGAATATTTTATTTAAAATTTAAATTTTATTAATTTATAAAAAAAAACTTATGCTTATCCTTATAAATCACAGTGTAAAAAAAACTAAGATATACTATAACCATCCGCACAATCAATAAAAAATTACGAATGTAAATTTAAATAGACTACGGGGGGGTTCAGGGGGGCAGAGCCCCCCTGAAGAAATGCAATTTTTGATTTAAAAAGTTACCAGAATGGCTCATATAAAAAATGGATTTAAATGGTAAATTTTGGATGCTGAAATTTTTAAATAAGATTATTAAATTATTCCAATTAGTTTGAAATTATGTCAATATATTTGCGAGATTTCTTAAATTAGGTTTATAATTTTTGGGGGAACTTTATGCATGTTTTCCAATAATATAAAGCATTTTGTTTTATCAATTTGACATAATACATATTTCATTTTTTACCTTTTCTTTCATCAGTTGCCTAGCAACGAATTTGGTCTTAATAATATTAGTATAAATGCATCTATAATGTTTCAGTAAAGCCAACATCAAAACGGATGAATTAATGCATTTGTATTTTTGCATATAGATGAATTTTAGCCCCAGAAATAAAAATAGGCACTATTTTATTTATTTTATTCAAATATTTTGCTTAAAAATACAAAAGTTCATTATTTTCATAGAGAATAATGTGACAGTTTTTCATAAAATTTATCAATGTTTCTTTAATCGTTGCCAAGAAAATCAAAACCCTGAATAATATTTTCTCTTAAACAATTTTCAATTGAAAGATTTTGACGTGAAACAGAAAAATGTAAAAAAAAATTAAGAAAAAAAAAATTAAGAATAAAAAAATTAATATGGCGACATATTGGGAATAAAAAGAAAACTCTCAAGTATTTCTTAATATAACAAGATGAAAGGTTTTGAAGCGATGATTTAAGTATGAATAGCAGATGAATTAGACGTCATTTATCAAAAAAAAAGATGTTGGAATAAAAAGACCTTGGCTAAAATAAAATGAACTATTATTTACGGAGGAAAGAGATAGATGGAGATGCAGTATGCCGTAAAAACAGTTTGCAATATGATGTGTGTTATCGCCCAGATTTAAATGCCATTATTTGGCCCAAACAAAACAAGCACGTGGAACAGGGACCGAATTCTTTGACTTCATCCGTGCCTTTTTTCTGTAAAATGAAAATGATCTGCTTATATTTAAGCATTCTAAAGTAGCATTTCATCATATTATGAATTAAAAACTGTATTACTAAAAATATTTTTCTTTTTTTTCTTTCTTTCTTTTTTTAAGCACGCCGTTGTGTTTTGGTCGAATGTAGCGGATTTTAAGGTTACATTTTTTGGCGTCACTTCAAGATTTATTGTTTGCGTACGGTTAATATGAGGATTTTATTTTAAATTTTAAAGTTATTAATTTATAAAAAAAAAACTTATGCTTATCCTTATAAATCACAGCGTAAAAAAAATCTAAGATATACTATAACCATCCGCACAATCAATAAAAAATTACGAATGTAAATTTAAATAGACTACGGGGGGTTCAGGGAGGCTGCCCCCCTGAAGAAATGCAATTTTTGATTTAAAAAGTTACCAGAATAAGTAGCTCATCAGAATTTCAGAACATCAATGTATAACCACTTGTTTAACACTTTTAATTTCTGAAACTTTATGAAGTATCTTGTATGCTCATAAATATTTATGTAATTTGAAAACTTTAAAAAGCGATTTGTAGGAAGTTGAATATTACGCAATGAGTGTTAAAAAACAATGACTTGCAAAGATGACGTTGAGGCTCCTGATCTGCAGATTTACTAGTTGCCGAAACGTCAGTGAAGGCTTACTGTGGAGACACGAAAAGTTTTGGTTTCCGTTAGTCTGTCTGTCTGTTCCGCGATAACTGCCGCAAAAAGCATCCGATCCGCTTGAAATTCCCTGGGCATGTTGATGAGCTCCCGGATTTAGCTGTATAGTTTTGGGTTAAATTTGGTTCATTCGTTCAGAATATACAGAACATTTTATTTTGTGATATAATGCTTTTCTATGGGAAGTCAGACGATTTTCAAATTTTCATTTGTTGAAAGAAATCGCTCATATGAATAATAGATTTAAATGGTAAATTTTGGATGCTGAAATTTTTAAATAAGAGTATTAAATTATTCTTATTAGTTTGCAATTTTGTCAAAACATTTGTCAGAGCTTTTAAATTAGGTGTATAACTTATGATAGAATTTTATACATGTGTTCGAATAATATAAAACATTTTATTTTATGAATTTACTTATATTTCATTTTTTCTTTTAACCGTTGCGTAGCAACAGCATCTCATCTAAAAATATCATAAATGTGAAAGTATGTATGGTTTTTTGAAGTCAAATCAAAGCAAAAGGAATGAATTAATGAATGCCTTTGTATAGATATTTGCATATAGATTTATTTAAACGCAGAAATGAAAATAGTATTTATATACTATATAGAATAATATTTTCATTTATTTATTCAACTATTTGATTATAAATGAAAAAGTTCGTTATTTTCATACAGAATAAACTGACATTATTCTGTTAAATTTTATAAACTTTATTGTTGCCAAAAAAAAAATGAATAACAATTTCTCCCAAAGAGTTAATTTTAATTTGTAAGATTTTCACGTGCAAAAGAAAAATGGAATAAGCAAATAAAAAATAAAAAAAAAGATATATAGGACAGGAATGAATACATATAAACATTTCACACCAAATACCACCTAAAATAGTTTTTGTAGCAGTATTTTCCCAGCACTACGAAGAAAGATTCCTCGATTTACACGATTTTACTTGGCCTTCCTTTTCTCATTCTTTACGATTTCATTTTCGCAATTGCGTGCATTAATTTGCACAAAATTTTACAATTTTATGACTGAGATATATGTAAGGCCATACAAATAAGAAATTCCGTATTGTCTCCTATAAAATGTGATAAAGTGTTGGTTAATCATATATGTTTCTCTCTATTCTAAAAAAAAGTAACTACCGCTGTCACCGCCGCCGCCGGTTTTGATTTTTTTGTGATCGGAGGACTTTCTTCGTTAATATTAACAAAAATAATGCATACAAAAATATGAAAATCGATAGTTTTATACAGAAATGTTTGATAAACACGCTGATGCAGACAGTTTTCAAATCGAAGAATTATTTTAAGAGTTATTTAATGCTAAAGTTGGACAAAATCGTTCCACTAAAAAAGTTTTATAGCAGCAAAAACTAGACATGGCAGTGTAATCATTTTTAGATCATTTTATGCGTTAGAATTTGCCGGAGTGCAGATTGCATTAATTTTTTTATTTTGACTCATTTTTTCAGGTTTTATTTCTATTTTAAATTCAAATTTGCAGCATTTCTAGAGATATTTTTTACAGATTTCAGAAAATTTTACTAATTTAAACTGTTGCCAACTGTATAAAAAGCACAAGCAATAATGTTTGCTTCAAATTAAAAATTTATTTACACGTGACTATTATAAACAGGAAAAAAAAACTTTCAAATTAGAATTAAATAATTACATATAAAAAGCAGGAACTTATTAAAAATTACGTCATAAAAAGTATACACATGAGTTTTAAAAGAGAAAGGATATTGTAAAATAATAAATTCATTAACATGCGTTAGAAGTCTTAGGAGAAATTACGTCATATTTACGTCACATTATAGTTATTACATAAAATGAACACAAAATAATATTGCAAAAAAGTTTAAATTTAGAAATTGCGCTAGACATTTATTTGATATTTTGAGAATTAATTTAAAATGTCTCATTTAAAAGAACTTTCTTTTTGCTTTGTTAAAAAATACCAGGAGACAAAGACTCTCTTTACTTAATTCCTTTTATATTAGCTTATTTTGAAATGTTGTTACACGTGTATACGTCATCAAGTTATTTTTATTTCGACGTTTTATTTGTGTTTTTATTAATGTTGTACGAATTTATTTGTTCTTTCGTTATTTAAATTAAAAATTATATCAATTTGTATAATTTGGCGATTTATATAATTTGGCGAAATTGGTCGACAGGATAATCAAGTAGTACCGCAGCGGATTTGGCGTTAAAATTCCCCAATCAAAGAGAAATGAATAGAAATTCGTTTATAGGGAGATCGCCACTGTTTTTTAAATTATAATTCAATCTTTCGAAATCTTTTTAAAGCCGATCAAATTAGCGTGCATTTAGAGTCTGCGGTGTCTGGACGGGGGTTGGCGAGCGTAGCTCGTAGGGGGCCGAGCCCCCTAGTTTATTAAGAGGAGCAGAGCTGCCAAGCCTCTGGCGTTCTGGATACCAGTATTTTAATACAGAAAATGTTACTTTATTTAATTGAAACATTTGCGCGATTTAAAAGAACATTTTCTCTAAGATAATAGTGATGTGCAAAAAGCTTGAGACTTGGCATGTCTGGTGGGGAGTGAAATGTTTTACTTAATGCATTTATCTCTATTTTAATGCTACGTGAACAACGTCCGTGTAACAGCTTGTAGAGTGTAAAATAAATTAAATTATTAAAATAATCCTTATTACGAAAAATGAAACAGAAAGTCCGGCTAAGGGAAATGAAATGTTAGTTAACCTTTCGTAATTTGACCTGAACATAGGTTTGCGTCAAATTTCAACGGTATTTGTAACATCACGATTTTAAATTAAATGTAGATACTATTAAAAGAAAATCACAAAAAATACTTAAAGGTGCCAAATCATGTTTATCTATTTAACGATGGTGAATTATTAACTGTTAGGTTTAGAAGCCCCCCTACTTTAGGGTGATTTTAGTAAGTTAATGCTATCGAGTACATTTTTTGATATTTAGATTAGATCTTAGATATAAATATTGCAGAATTGTAATCAAAATTATTTTTTTATAAACAAAATTTATAAAGGTATTAGATTTCTAAATTAGATGTTTCAGTTTACATTTCCAAAAGTTCTTTATCCATTAGATACAGGTATTTGTGGTTAGCAGGCAAGTAAATACTGCTGTATGGATATTAGGATAACGTAAAATGCTTGACTGAATTATTGCTTATCCTTATAAATCGCAGTGTAAAAAGAAATCTAAGATATAGGGTAATCATTAACTCAATCAGTAGAAAATTACAAATGCAAAATAAATTACACAACGGGGGGTTCAGGGGGGCAGAGCCCCCCTGAAGAAATTTGCTTTATTATATAAAAATTACTAGAATAAGTAGCTCGTGAGAATTTCAGAATATCCTTACATAACAACGTGTTTAATTTAACGCTTTTAATGTCTGAAACCATCGAAATATTTTTTTCCTTTTATAAATGTTTGTGTAATTTAAATAGTTTAAATTTTGTTTTTGTAGAAAGATTAATATTACGCAAAGTTTGATAAAAACAATGAGTTGCAGAGATGACGTTGAGGCTCTTGATCTGCAGATTTACTAGTTGCCGAAACGTCAGTGAAGGCTTACTGTGGAGACACGAAAAGTTTTGGTTTCCGTTAGTCTGTCTGTCTGTTCCGCGATAACTGTCGTAAAAAGCATCCGATTATCTTAAAATTAAGGATGCATGTTGGTGAGGTCACCGGATTTAGCTGTATAGTTTTTGGTTAAATTTGGTTCATTCGTTCGGAATATATAGAACATTTTATTTTCCGCCTTAATGCTTTCCTATAGCAATTCAGACGATTTTTCCATTTTTATTTGTTGAAAGGAAATGGCTCATATGATTGAAAGATTTAAATGATAAATTATGGATGATGGAATTTCCTAATTAGAACCATACATTATTCATATTAGTTTGAAATTTTGTGTATACATTTGTCAGAGTTTTTAAATTCGGTGTATATCTTATGGAGGGATTTTATATATGTGTTCCAATAATATAAAATATTTTCTTTTTTTAATTTACTTTTTTTCAATCACATATTTCATTGTCTTAATTTTCTTTTAACTGTTTCCTAGCAACGGAAAGGTGAATTTGATCTCATATATCAAAAATAAAACAAATACGCTTTGAGGTTGAAATAAAAGGGGCTTGTGTTATGATATTAATTCTTATTATTAAAAAAAAACGTTACTAATATCTCACGGTTTATCGTCTGGACGCAGCTAACAGAAATATTTAATTTTTAATCGAAAATTTCAATGAGAAAAAAAAAACTTTTGAAAGCAAATTGATAGTAAATGTCAAAATTATGCACCGCAAAATTATCGCTGTCGAAAAGGACGTCATTGTATCGGGAAATAAATATTTTCATTCTTAAAAACAAACATTAAGTAGATTGCCTGAAAAAAATATTTTTTGACGAGTGTTAGTTCTTAATGCCGCCTCATTTCAGAAAATATGAATGAATTTTTTTTTTATCTTCAAAAGGAAATTACATTTTCGTTCGTAAAACCTAAACTTTTAATATAATTGCGTCAATGTAAATCCTTTTCTGCCCGCCAGTATTAAAGAATAAGGCTCGGAAGTGTAAAAAGATTTACCATAATCATTAGCGCAATCAATAAAAAGTTACATATGTAAATTAATGAGACCACGGGGGGTTCAGGGGGGCGGAGCCCCCCTGAATACTTTATTATTTACAAAAAAAAAAAAAAAATACCAGAATTAGTAGCTCATGAAAATTCAAAATATCCTTCCATAACAACGTTTTTAATTTAACGCTTCTAATGTCTGAAAACTTCGTATTTTTATTCTTATAAATAATTACGTAATTTGAAAACTTTAAGTTGCGGTTTGCAGGGAATTGAATATTACTAGAGTGTGTCTAAAAACAATGAATTGCAGATCTGACGTTGAGGCTCCTGATCTGCAGATTTACTAGTTGCCGAAACGTCAGTGAAGGCTTACTGTGGAGACACGAAAAGTTTTGGTTTCCGTTAGTCTGTCTGTCTGTTCCGCGATAACTGCCGCAAAAAGCATCCGATCGGCTTGAAATTCACTGGTAATGTTGATGAGGTACCCAGGCTTAGCTGTATAGTTTTTGGTTAAATTTGGTTCATTCGTTCGGGAAATATGGAACATTTTATTTTGCTCTATAATGCTTTTCAATGGCAAGTCAGACGATTTTCAGATTTTCATTTGTTGAAAGAAATGGCTCATATGAAAAATGGATTTAAATGGTAAATTTTTGATGCTGAAATTTTTAAATAACATTAAATTATTCCAATAAATTATGTCAATATATTTGCGAGATTTTTTTAATTAGGTTTATAATATTGGGGCGGATTTTATGCATGTTTTCCAATAATATAAAGGATTTTGTTTTATCAAATTGACATAATGCATATTTCATTTTTTTCCTTTTCTTTCTCTGTTGCCTAACAACGAATTTGGTCCTAATAATATTAGTATAATTGCGTGTATAATGCTTGAGTAAAGCCAACGTCAAAACAAATGAATTAATGCATTTGTATCTTTGCATATAGAAGGATTTTAGCCCAGAAATAATAATAGGCAATATTTCATTTATTTTATTGAAATATTTTGCTTAAAAATACAAAAGTTCATTATTTTCATAGAGAATAACGTAACATTTTCCCATAACATTTACCAATATTTCTTTAATTGTTGCCAAGAAAATCAAAACCCGGAATAATATTTTCTTTTAAACAATTTTCAATTGAAATGTTTTGTCGTGAAACAGGAAAATGAAAAATAAAATTAAGTTTAGAAAAATTAATATGGCGGCACATTAAAAATAAAAAGAAAACTTTCGAGTATTTCTTAATATAACAAGATGAAAAGTTTTGAGTAAGTACGCATAGCAGGTGAATTAGACGTCATTTATCGAAAACAAAGATGCTGGAATAAAAAGATCTTGGGTAAAATAAAATTAACTATTATTCACGGAGGAAAGAGATAGATGGAGATGCAGTATGCCGTAAAAACAGTTTGCAATACGATGTGCGTTATCGCTCAGATTTAAATGCCCTCATTCGGCCCAAACAAAACAAGCACGTGGAACAGGGACCAAATTCTTTGACTTCATCCGTTTAAGCACGTCGTTGTGTTGTGCCGAATGTAGCGGACATTACATTTTTGGCGTCACTTCAAGATTTATTGTCTGTGTACGGTTAACATGGTTAACTTTAACAACAGTTAACTTTATTTATTTTATTTTAAATTTAAACTTTATTAATTTCTAAAAAAATGCTTATCCTTATAAATCACAGCGTAAAAAAAATCTAAAATATACTATAACCATCCGCACAATCAATAAAAAATTACGAATGTAAATTTAAATAGACTACGGGGGGTTCAGGGGGGGCAGAGCCCCCCTGAAGAAATGCAATTTTTGATTTAAAAAGTTACCAGAATAAGTAGCTCATCAGAATTTCAGAACATCAATGTACAACCACTTGTTTAACACTTTTAATTTCTGAAACTTTACGAAGTATCTTGTATGCTCATAAATATTTATGTAATTTAAAAACTTTAAAAACCGATTTGTAGGAAGTTGAATATTATGCAATGAGTGTTAAAAAACAATGACTTGCAAAGATGACGTTGAGGCTCCTGATCTGCAGATTTACTAGTTATTGCCGAAACGTCAGTGAAGGCTTACTGTGGAGACACGAAAAGTTTTGATTTCTGTTTGTCTGTCTGTCTGTCTGTTCCGCGATAACTGCCGCAAAAAGCATCCTATCGGCTTGAAATTAATCTGGCATGTTGATGAGGTACTCGGACTTAGCTGTATGGTTTTTGGTTAAATTTGGTTCATTCTTTCGGGAAATATAGAACATTTTATTTTGCTCTGTAATGCTTTTCAATGGCAAGTCAGACGATTTTCAAATTTTCATTTGTTGAAAGAAATGGCTCATATAAAAAATGGATTTAAATGGTAAATTTTGGATGCTGAAATTTTTAAATAAGAGTAGTAAATTATTCCTATTAGTTTGCAATTTTGTCAAAACATTTGTCAGAGCTTTTAAATTAGGTGTATAACTTATGATGGAATTTTATACATGTGTTCGAATAATATAAAACATTTTATTTTATGAATTTACTTATATTTCTTTTTTTTTCTTTTAACCGTTGCGTAGCAACTATATCTCATCTAAAAATATCATAAATGTGAAAGTATGTATGGTTTTTTAAGTCAAATCAAAGTTAAAAGGAATGAATTAATGAATGCCTTTGTATAGATATTTGCATATAGATTGATTTAAACGCAGAAATGAAAATAGTATTTATATACTATATAGAATAATATTTTCATTTATTTATTCAACTATTTTGATTATAAAGGAAAATGTTCACTATTTTCATACAGAATAAACTGACATTATTCTATTAAACTTTATAAACTTTATTGTTGCCAAAAAAAAAAAAAAAAAGGGAATAACAATTTCTCCCAAAGAGTTCATTTTAATTTGTAAGAGTTTCACGTGCAAAGGGAAAATGCAGCAAATTACAAATAATAAAAAAGATAAATAGGACAGGAATGAATACATATAAACATTTCACACCAAATACCACCTAAAATAATTTTTGTAGTGGTATTTTCCCACACTACGAAGAAAGATTCCTCGATTTACACGATTTTACTTGGCCTTCCTTTTCTCATTGGTTGCGATTTCATTTTCGCAATTGTGTATATTAATTGGCACAAAGTTTTACATTTTTATGACTGAGATATATGTAAGGCCAAACAAATAAGAAATTCCGTATTGTCTCTTATAAAATGTGATAAAGTGTTGGTTAACTATATATGTTTCTATTAAGAGGAGCAGAGCTGCCAAGCCTCCTACTTCAGGGTGATTTTAGTAAGCTAATGCTATCGAGTACATTTTTAGATATTTAGATTAGATCTTAGATATAAATATTGCAGAATGGTAATAAAAATTATTTTTTGGAAACAAAAATTATAAAGGCATTAGATTTCTAAATTAGATGTCTCAGTTTACATTTCCAAAAGTTCTTTATCCATTAGATACAGGTGTTTGTGGTTAGCAGGCAAGTAAATACTGCTGTATGGATATTAGGATAACGTAAAATGCTTGACCAAATTGTTGCTTATCCTTATAAATCGCAGTGTAAAAAGGAATTTAAGATATAGGATAATCATTAACTCAATCAATAGAAAATTACAAATTCATAATAAATTACACAACGGGGGGTTCAGGGGGGCTCCCCCCTGAAGAAATTTGCTTTATTATATAAAAATTACTAGAATAAGTAGCTCGTGAGAATTTCAGAATATCATTACATAACAACGTGTTTAATGTAACGCTTCTAATCTCTGAAACCATCGAAATATTTTTTTTTCCCTTTTATAAATGTTTGTGTAATTTAAAAAGTTTAAATTTTGTTTTTGTAGAAAGATTAATATTACGCAAAGTTTGCTAAAAACAGTAAGTTGCAGAGATGACGTTGAGGCTCTTGATCTGCAGATTTACTAGTTATAAAAATATTCTATTTTGGGAGAAAGTATTAATATTAATATTTATTATTTTATTATTGGTAATTTTTAACGATCTTTTCTGAAGAATAAATTAAAATTATTTTAAAGTAAAAATTAACTGAAAACGAACTTTATGAAAAATAATGAATATTTAAAGGGAGAATTTTAAAGTAAAAAAGTTTATTGATTTAATTTAAATCACTTTTAAAACTATTTTTAATTGGAAAGGATGTTGTCACACAACAGAATCTTCATTGTATGTTATAAAAAATGGAATTTTTTTTTAAAGGAATGGTTCGTGAAGACCTCTTGTACCATACTCAACCTTTTATGTTCTTATTCATAAAAATGTGCATAAAAAGTGCTTGTGATAGTGTTTTATAGATGAGAAAACAAAATCTGGGATCCTAAATGTTGTTTGCTTAGTCAAAAGTTCTTTTTTACACCTTTTGTTACAATGGTGTCTATACTTTTTAATCTTCAAACTTTATTTCAAATTAATTCAATTTGAACTCTATATTTTTGAAACATTTTTATTTATAAAAAAGTTTTCATTGAGCAAAATTTATCTTTTAAAGGAGATCTCTCTCTTTACATTTTAGTTCTTGGAAATTCCACATATCTTATGTTTTATACTTATTATTTAGCTATTACGAATCATTTTTATTGACAGTGAATTCTCGATAAGTCGAATATTCATTTAAGTCGAAGTTTACATGAAGTCCCAACCCCTTTATTACAAATCAATGTTAAACTTTCTCGTTTTGTCGAGGTCTACATCTTTTAAGTCGATTTTTTTTTTTTTCAGAAAGACAAATAACAGTAATTGGACTAATTTCTTAATTTTTCAGCCACAGCTCAAAAATGCTGACACTTGCTGTTAGATAAAACTTTTCTGAACTCCTTCGTGGTCTTTGAAGGATGCTATTTTTACTTCCCACCTTGGACAGTCAGTAAGAAGAGTCTGCGAGTTTGGTGGCAATTGTTCCCCCTACCCCATTCATTTCTCCTTTACATATTCCCTTTTCTCAACTCTCAGGCTGTATCTTACTGTATTCTAATTTGCCAAATTTCTCACGCTTTTATGGAAGAATTTTTTTTTTTAATCTTTCGATTCCATTATTGAGATTTCATTCGGGTTCTTTGTTTTAATGCTGAGTCTTGTCATTTTAGTGTTTATTGCTTTCATATCGTGATACGTTTTTTGGGTTTTTTTTTTTTTTTAATGTCGAAGCGGAAATTGGAAATTCTTACTTTAGAACAAAAAGTAAATTTAATAAAAGATATTGAAAACAATCCTAATTTAAAGCCCTGAAATAGGGTATCCCTCGCAACACTCTATCTACCATACTCAAAGATAAAGAACGCATTTTCAAAAGACGTAAGTCAAGTGTCAACCCAAAGTGCAAAAGGATGAATACGTGTGCCTTCCAAGATATCGAAACAGACCTCGTAAAGTGGTTTACATCTTGCAGTACACAGAAGAGTGTAATTCCTTTAAGTGGAATGAGAATGCTTTGGATTTCGCAAAATTATTGAATGTGGAAGGATTCCCTGCAAGCACAGGATGACTGGGAAAATTTAAAGCTAGACACAACACTGTGTTTCGGACATTAGACACTGAAGCAAAAGATGTGTCTTACACACTGTGTGATGAATGGAAAAGAGTTTCATTACCCAAACTTCTTGCAGACTATAGTGCGGATGACGTTTACAATATGGATGAAATGGGAGATTTTCACAAATGTTTTCCTAACAAGACAATGAGGTTTAAGGGGTAATCATGTTCCAGTGGAAAGTTAAGTAAAGAACGTTTAAATGTGCTTGTTGGAGCAAATACTTCTAGAACAGGAAAATTACCTTTACTGGTCATCGCTAAATACAAAAATCCTCGCTGTTTCAAACATAAAAAGTCACTTTCATGCAAAAAAGTGTAAAATGTTGATCTTCGTTGATCCGTGTAGAGCTCACGATCAACTTTTGAACTTGAAATCTATCAAGTTAGAATTTCTCCCTTCTAACACAACTTCTAAACTACAGCCAGCAGACCAGGGAATAATTTTAAAACATTCCTATGGAAAAGGGTAAAAGGCAATCGAAGATGACAAAAATGGAATAAATCAAAAGTGAGGTGTTAGAAGCTATTAGACTGATTTCAAATCCCTGGAACGACGACGTGAAACAAATCACTATCAAAAATTGCTTCAGTAGATGTGGCTTCTTTGCAAGCAATGCACACTCATGTGTTGTGAACGAAAATCTACATGATCAAGTTATTTCTGAAGATGACGATAGTGAGTTTTTGAATATTGACGAAAATGTCGCAGTTTATGGAGAAATTAGTGCTTCAGATAGAGTTGAAGCAATGAAAAAGGTGGAGGAGGATGAGGAAGTTTCACCTCCAAACAATCACGAAGCACCTGCGGCAACTACAGCGATATCTCGAAAGTTCTCTTTTCCTTTGTTTACATGGGAAAGACTAGCTTCTCAATATAGAGTGGGCTCCTTGGGAGAATCTGCAGCACATTAGTAGGGTTACTGTATTTGGCTATTTATAGCTTGTTTGGCTAACGGGATTTTGTATTTGTCTTCTCTGTAAGCATATGGTATAAAGGGCTCTGAATGAACATGAAGACTGCTCCTAAATTAAAAGTTTATTAAAGAAAATCTCTAGCTAAATATATTAACGTTTCGACGTAGCAATCTTAGTTAGTGTTGTATTAATGCAAAATTTAAATTGTTTATTTATGATATTATTAAAACTGAATATTAGAGTTTACTATTTTCAAAATTTAATAAAAAATTTGCAAAAAATATATCTAGAGGTTTTTTTTTTTTCAATTCACAAGAGAGCAAAAATAGGACTTAAATAATTTAAGAAATGTAACAAATTTTTAGCAATTTTGTTTTTTGAAAAATTAATTTAAGCTTTCATTTTCACCCTCTTTATGTTATGATTGATAGGAAAATGCTGAGAGAAATTGTAATAATTTTTAAATATTTGTAGGGTTGAATTAAGATAATTTTGAAGCTCAGGTGGAGAGTGGGTTCGGTGCATTTGAGAAGTTCCAAGGGAAATTTCCACTTTAAAATCACCAAGAATAATAAAATCCTAAATCTTCCAGAGGAGGGGTTGTACCTCCCGTGCCAGGACCACATATTTAATTTATCATTGAGAATTTTTGTTTAGACATAGCTTTAAAAGGTTATCGTTTAAAGTTTTTAGCCGCCAAATAAAATCTTATGTAAAATATGCTTTAAAGAGAATTCTTGCAGGTTTAGATTGTAGTAAGGTACGTTTTATTGTTGGGGTGGTATTTGTGGAGAGGACTTTTAGATAAGTAATTTGTATTTGACATTAGGGATTGTTGCTTAGCAAAAATTATAATTTATAGCAGATTTTTTGTTGTTGAAAAAATTGCATGTTTTATGCCACAACGAAAGACAAGTAATTGATTAACAAGCAATTAAAAAATAAATAAAGAAAAAGTAACAGTAAGTTTCACAATACAAGACGAGTTCTCTATTATACATCTGTTAGCGCATTATTATTAAATAAATAATATTTCAGTTTATTTAATTTATTTTTAAGGATATTTTTTATAAATGCCCTGATTTTAGATTTCAGAAACATTTATTTCATTATCTTAAAAGTAACAAACATTCCTGAAATAAAATATTGTATACAGATTAGTTTTAAAAATAAAAAAAATATTTTGTTTAGATAATTTTATTGAGGTTGCCAGGAATCTTCAGAAAATTCGAGCAAAATTGATGTTTAAAAATCAATTTTTGAGACATGCTATCCATTTAATAAGCTATTACTCTCTCTATATATATGCACTAGTTGTTTTTCTTAAATGATAAAAATGACTCTTGTTTGAATTACGATAAATTTTACTAATAAAAAATACTCAGTAATAAAAATCATGCTTATACAAAGAAATTCACTTTTAACTGTACTTTATTACATGACATTCCCTTTCATTCAAATTTGTTATTTCATCTTCAAAAATGAATGGAAGGGATTGAAAATTTCTAGTAACTTAGCAAAAGAGAAACTTGTGTCCTAGTAGCTTATATGCTTTAAAAATAATTAATTTCAAAGTATTAAGTTAAAAATAATAAACATAAATAAACTAAAGAGAAAAACTAAAAAAGAGTGTAGAAGGGAGAGGCGTATAAAAATGCCTGATTTTTTTCATAACTTAAAAAATAAAATTAAAGCTTATCAACACATAATATTGATCTAGACACACGGCAGTGTGTCAGCCAAGTTCGCCTGACATAGCTGTGTGTTATTTACACGAACCATTTCGAGCTGTTTTCATCTAATTTCAATGCTCTACAACTGAAAATCTATGAGACCTACCTACTTGTTATACGAAATGTGTAGTAAGGCCACCCTAATTACCTAAAATCCAAAATTTTATAAATAACGCATGATTAGTTTCCAAGATAATGACATTTGAAAATGTCTGATATCCGATAATTTTACCACTGACTGACTGACTCACTCATCAAAAAGATCTCGTATATCTACTGCAGCTACAGACTTCAAATTTGGTGAGAAGTTCGTTTACACTATAAAACTAAGGCAAAAAATAAAAAAAATGTGAAAATCGATTAATTACCCTCCTGGGGGTGCCCATTTTTACTTTAACATTACGTCTATTAGGCGAAATTTTAACTTGCCGTAGGAGGGGACGCTGTTCTGTCGCCAAATACCGCCAAGTTTCTCGCCAACATGGCGATATGTCGCCAAATTTGGCGACCAAAAGTGACGCCACCTTGGCGATATCTCTGATATTTCGCCAAATTCCCATAGACTTCCATTGTAAACCTATCTACTTACTGGGGGTTTATCTGGGTTTACTTGCTTACAGAAAATCAACAAATTGAGATATTCTGTCAGACACAGAGCCCGTTCTCAGAAACTATACATGTTGGAGGCGTGAAATTTTGCATATTTACAGCTGAACACCTCAAATCATAAAATTTTGAAAAAGTTGTAAATTTAACCCTTTGGGGTCTCACATGTGTATTTTAAACAATCCTTTCTAAGTGAGCCCCTAATTAGGTTGGAGGCGTGAAATTGTACATAATTATAGCTGAACACCTCACATCAAACGACAAATCATAAAATTTTGAAAAAGTTGTACATTTAACCCTTTGCGCTCCCACATGTGTATTTTAAACAATTCTTTCTAAGTGAACCCTAATTAGGTTGGAGGCGTGAAATTTTGCATACTTATAGCTGAACACCTCCCATCAAACCAGAAATCATAAAATTTTGAAAAAGTCATACATTTAACCCATTGGGCTCCCCCATGTGTATTTTAAACAATTCTTTCAAAGTGAGCCTCTAATTAGGTTGGAGGCGTGAAATTTTGCATACTTATAGCTGAACACCTCACATCAAACGGGAAATCATAAAATTTTGAAAAAGTCGTACATTTAACCCTTTGGGCTTCCACATGCGTATTTTAAGTAATTCTTTCTAACTGAGCCCCTTATTAAATTGCAGATTTGAAATTTTGCATACTTATAGCAGAACACCTAAGGCTAGGCGACAAATCATAAAATCTTTAAAAAGTCTTACGCTTAACCCTTTGAGCTACCACATATGTATTTTAAGCAATTCTTTCTAAGGGAGTCCCTAATTAAGTTGGAGACATGACTTTTTGCATACGTATAGCTGAATACGTCAGAGCACACGACAAATCATAAAACTTTCAAAAAGTCTTATATTATTTACTCCTCCGGGCTCTAACTTGTGTATTTTAAGCAATTTTTCTAACATCCGCCCTTTTCACCCGGGGAGCACTTTTCCAACTTTTGCTGACACACCTTTGACCATTCTTTCATATTATGCACCATAGTCTTACATATTTTAGTTTCACTTTTTATCGCCAGGTGCACCTACTTATCTCGGGTACTATGGGCTCAATCCACTCGACTAATATATCTACGGATAGTATGTAAAACGGAGTTTCGTTCGGATAGAGGTTTGTTTAGAATAGAGTGCGCCCCTGGTTACGAAATGTGGAACTAACAGATTTTTCAAAAGGATAAAGTGTTTTAAAAGGAATATTAAACAAAACCCTCTGTGCGATCTGTGATCACACTTACCCACTTGTTATTTTCAAAATCATCAGAGAAAAGTTTATTTAGTTAATTAAATTTAAAAATCCAGGGAGGAGCAATGTCCTTCCTCTGCACTGCCTCTTTGCCCGCACCCATGGATGAATGATACATAGTGTGGCATAAGCACATAACTTTATTTTTCACTTCCAGTACAAAAAAGCAGGCCCAGCTATAGGATATTTAATTGGAAAATTTAACAGGAAAATTTAATATAGGAATTTAATAGAAATTGTTGTTTCAGAAACAATAAAAATTTTCGAATCAATACATTTCGTTTCAAAACATGCATTCAGTGTAGCAGTATTAAAATATAGATTTCTGCCGCAAATTGACAGCCAAATAGTTTGTTGTAGGAAATTTAAATTAAAATTGAATGTTGCTTGGTGAATAAAATAGTCTCATGTAAACACATTAAAAAACATTAAGTAGTGTGTCTAAATATATTGTAACTTTACAAAAAGTAATGATATCTAACAAAAACATAGCTGTGAAAAAAGGGAGCCAAGTTCTGTAAAGACAATGGCAAGAAAAGAAGTGATATCTAAGTGGGTGCCAAGATCAAATAAAATTCACTCAAACTTACCTACTGAAGTATTATAGGCTGAATCCATATCAACTCAGGCAGGGGGGTTACCTTCATAGTCTCAGAAGTTTTTGAATTGAACATATGTTAAAATTTAAGAAAAAGTAAGATACTTGTATATTTTCATTTTGCCCAAAAAAATTCCTGGCCCGAGATACAGGCCGCCAAAGATGACATCCCCGGCATCCTTTCTCATTCGCGATTTTCGATAAAAATTTTAAAGTGCTCTATCTCTAGAACGGTGCAAGATATTTTGTTGCGGTTTATTTTATTTTAAAGATAATATTCTTCTGTTTAAAATTATATACCCAATTTTGAAAAATGTATTCAACTTTTCTTGTGGCAGCCTTTTGAAAAAAAAAAAAAATTTTTCAAAAAAAATTTTTTTTTGGAAATGCCAATCCCAAAAATTTTGATTTTTTTGCTGTTGGTCAATACCATTGGGAACTACCTTCACTGTAAAGGAGAACTTCCACTTTTGAGTTTAATAAATTTTAGAAACATTTTAAAAATTAAGAGAAGTTCACAGGAACTGTATATATACAGTTCCAGTAAAAGTCACTGAATTTTTGCTTATTTGAATCATATTTGTAAGGATAAGCCTACTGTATATCCTAAACAAGTTAGAAATTGCAATATCAAATGTGGCAAATGAGGTGCGTGCGTACTATAACTAGTTTTACAAATATTCAGGTCTTGGTGCAATAAGTTACACTCTTGGGCAAAAAGGGCATGAATACAAAATTTATTATGATTCTAGATATTAAATTCAGTAATACGGAAGTAATATGAATTCATCTTAAAAGGACTTAATCGCCGTGGCAACCTAGAATCATTACCTATCATGGTATATCATTGAATCAATTATGTATTATAGGATTTTTAAATAGAATGAAGAAAACTTTTATTAATGTCTTTTGTGTTTTAATTTGATTTTCATAGCATTTGAAGTGATACATACTTTATTTTCAATACCGAACATAGTAAAACAATCTCAATAACATATATCAATTACACAGCAATACAAATTATATTAATACAAGTTAGAGTTCAGACAGATGGGCAGACAAATCGAATCCATAAAGACTTTCAACTATGTTGGAAATTGTTAAAAAAACACAAATAGGTCGGAATTCGACTTTTAGAAACGGAAGCATAGTACTTGAATACTTTCATACAACCCTGTATTTTACCTACTATCTTTATATGCATGCCACTATTTAGCTAATATTTAATTAAGATTAAAACATCCTTAAAACCAGTGAAATCACACTTCCAGAGATTATCATCCATAGACGGCCATGTATCTAATTCTTTGTGTGGACCTGTATATCATTTTATCTATATTCTCCAAACATATCTTAGTATACTAAATGTAGTTCAGTGTAAAAATGCATAACTCATTTAAAAATCACCTTTAAGCTACTTTCATTCATACTCAGTAAACCCTTAAGATTTCTTTTGTGTAGCCCTGTATATGATCTACAGCATTTATGCACACAACGTAGCGTGGAAAAATTTAGTTAAACTTAAAAACTCAAACACAACTAAAAATGCACTTCCAGCAATACCCTTACGATTTCTTTTGTGTAGCCCTGTATATGATCTACAGCCTTTATACACACAACGTAATATGGAAATATTTAATTAAACTTGAAAACTCATATCGCAACTAAAAATGCACCTCTAGCAATCATCGCTAATGTACAGTATTTCCAATAAGGTAAAGTATCCGAAATCTTTTGTGTGCCCCTGTAAACACTATGCACTTTCTATGACACAGGAAGTAATTTTTTGTAAACCTCTGCAATAAAGTATGTATCACTTCAAATGCTATGAAAATCAAATTAAAACATAAAAAGACATTAATAAAAGTTTTCTTCATTCAATATAAAAATCCTATAATACATAATTGATTCAATGATATACCATGATAGGCAATGATTCTAGGTTGCCATGGCGATTAAGTCCTTTTAAGATGGATTAATATTACTTCCGTATTACTGAATTTAATATATGGAATTATAGTAAATTTTGTATTCATGCCTTTTTGCCCAAGAGTGTAACACTTATTGCCCCAATATCTGAATATTTATAAAACTAGTTAATACTATGCACGCACCTCATTTGCCACATTTGATATTGCAATTTCTAACTTGTTTAGGATATATAGTAGGCTTATCCTTACAAATATGATACAAATAAGCAAAAATTCAGTGACTTTTACTGGAACTGTATATATACAGTTCCTGTAAAATTCTCTGAATTTTTTAAATGTTTCTAAAATTTGTTAATCTCAAAAGTGGAAGTTCTCCTTTACAGTGAAGATAGTTTCCAATGGTATTGATCAACAGCAAAAAAATCAAAATTTTTAAGATTGGCATTTTCGAAAAAAAAATTTTTTTTGAAAAAAAATTTTTTTTTTCAAAAGGTTGCCACAAGAAAAGTTGAATACATTTTTCAAAATTGGGTATATCATTTTAAACAGAAGAATATTATCTTTAAAATAAAAAAAACCGCAACAAAATATCTTGCACCATTCTAGAGATAGAGCACTTTAAAATTTTTATCGAAAATGGCGAATTGGAAATGGTGCCCGGGATGCCATCTTTGGCGGCCTGTATCTCGGGCCAGGAATTTTTTTGGGCAAAACCAAAATATACAAGTATCTTATTTTTTATTGAATTTTAACATATGTTCAATTCAAAAACTTCTGAGACTATGAAGGTAAGATTTTTTCTTTGGCTGCCTGAATTGACATGGATCATACCTATAGCATTTTTTTAATTGTTTAGAAATAAAAATTATTGATAGCATATTAATAATAAATCTAGAACTTGGCAAGTTTTTGATAAATGCTATGCCTATCAATTTCATGTCTTAATAAAATGATGATGATTAACAACAATGTCATTATAAAAAAAATTATATAGTTATTATTATAAACAAATGACTCATGTTAAAGATTTGATAAACCAATAAATACACAAATACATTCCCGCTCGTCTTTGGTTATCATTCTAGCACCCACCCTTCGGAAACCTCAATGCAAACAGACTAGGCCTGAGAAAGAGGCCTGAGAAGGCAAAGCCTGAGAGCCTCAGGCAAGGCCTGAGAAAGAGACGGTTACCTTTACGCTTGTTCTTTATCATCCCTCTAGAGACTGCACCCCTTTTTAACCCTTCAGGGGCAAAAAGCTTTTATTCGTGACATACTGAAGTGATTCAATCACATCAGAATTTAAAAACAAATTTATTTCAAAATGGGTAAAAGCTTTTTTTCACGTATTTAATAAAATTAAACTTTTTAGTCCTGAATTCTAGTGTCAATGTGGCATTTTGCAGTTAAAATTAGGTGGGATATATTTTATCACACCATCCTTCAAGGGGAAGGAGCTCGCTCAAATGAAGGCTTTCAAACATGAAATAACAAGTTTAGATATAATAATGTCATTAATAAAAATAAATGACTTGTAGGTAAAAACTTGACAAGATCTAGATTTATTATTAATGTGCTATCAATAATTTTTATTTCTAAACAATTTAAAAAATGCTATAATACTTCAGTAGGTAAGTTTGAGTGAATTTTAATTGAACTTGGCACCCACTTAGATATCACTTCTTTTCTTGCCATTGTCTTTACAGAACTTGGCTCCCTTTTTTTCACAGTTATGTTTTTGTTAGATACTATATTACATAAAATGTACTGGAAAATTTTCACTTTAAAAGAAATATCCTGTTACAAATAATTGCATATTGTAATAAATAATTGTTTTACAGTTTGAATGAATGAAAACATTATATAATAAAATTAATTATTTTTATATAAACAACACTAATACAAATTGATGAAACATAATATTATATTAAATAATATGATTAATGTTGATTGAAATGTTTGCATGAATCAAACGAATGTAAAAAATTATTCTGATTCCACCCCCCCCCTCCCCCCCCTTTTTTTCATGGCATAATAAAAATTTATTTTAATTCACCCCCTCCCCTCCATTTTTTTTTCATTTAATTCGCAATCTATTTTGACGTTGACAGGCTCACATCAGCACAGAGGAATGCCCGGCACATACTTCAATTTCAGCGCGTTGGCGGAGACTTTCCGCTGAACGCCAAGTAATGAGGCACATGCACAGTACAAACTCTCCTTAAGAGCTCACTCTATATTAAGCTTATACTATGGGAAAGACAAAAAAGTTTCTTCAAACAGTTAGCAAGTTTTTTCGGAAAACTTGAGTTTGTGTAAGTACCTTATATGTAGCATTAAATTATATATCTCTTTAGCGCTCATTATTACACTATAATTGCAATTCCTATGTATAGGATTGAATTATTTTTCATATATTTTCTGTATGCATTTAAGGATTTTTGATAAGTCGAATGTTTTTGCCGGTCCCTTCAAATTCGACTTATCGAGAATTCACTGTAGTTACCTTTTTAAAAATTTATTGCATAACCGTTGTCACCTTCCTATTGTACCAAACATATATTTGCAGCCTTTGATTTAAAAAAAAAAAGGGGGGGGTTGAGTATGGCTGTATTAGATACATGATTTTGTGCATAAACTGCTTAATTCAAGTTACCAAGTGTATTAACCCAGTTATTAAGTTTTAGCAATTGCCAAATAATGGGTTTTTCCAATTGGTTCCTAAGAGGTATTTATTTGTTATAGCAGCCTCCGGTGATGAATCATCAAGGGACCGAGTTGTATGACATTATGAATTAGAGGACATAAATGACTCCTATTTAGGATGAGTATTCGGTATCGATTTCGTATTTGAACCCTACTACTGAATATTGAGATATTTGGCCAAACCCAAATTTTCTTTAAAACCCTTACACACGTCTTGTATGTCAACAGAGAGATTCAGAATAATTAGAAACAGAATTGTATTTAGATGAAAGGGAAAGTGTTTATAAAAGTGTCACTTAAGAATGAACCTTCATTGGACTGAAGGATAAAAGTTCCTGGTAGATAATCTATTTCTTGCTTTTTGCAAATAGAGTCTAAACAAATTGAGAAAAAAACATTTAGGCATCAAGACAGACATTTTTGTCAAGGAAAACCAGGACTGCCATCCACTTACTCAGCCAACAATATCTCACTGCAGGTTAAACTGCTACTTTAACAATAATGAAGATAATTCTAATTATGTATTCAATAGAGTTACTTACTTGGATGGACGAGAAGTGCTGGAAAGGGCCAACATTTATATCTAAACGACATTCCTTTATCTGGACGGGTGAGGGAAAAGTCAGGGAATTTTTGATGTACTACTTTCCATCAGAATCTTGATG
The DNA here is from genome assembly GCA_963932465.1 of Maratus speciosus. Taxonomy (NCBI): domain Eukaryota; kingdom Metazoa; phylum Arthropoda; class Arachnida; order Araneae; family Salticidae; genus Maratus; species Maratus speciosus. The sequence goes on from OZ010788.1 coordinate 678,266,447, forward strand.
ATTGTTGTTAAAGGAAGAAATTTCGAATGAATTCCAATTTAAAATTTTTATATAAAATGTATTCAAACTCTATAACAATAGTATAATATGAAAAAAAAAAAATTAAATTCATACAACACATACTCTTTTTTTTTTTAGCATTTATCTAGATTAAAGTGGTGGTGGCTTTTACAACACTCCTTTTGAAGCTGAATTTTTATTGAGAAAGGTCAGGGAATTTTTTTACCAGAATTGTGTAGGAACCCTGTATTTAGAATGCAGCTGACAGCACTTATACTGGGTCACTGACAGAAATTCAGTCACTTTCAATGAAATCATCCCATTTTATAGAAGTAAAATGAATATGGATGCAGTAAAATATCTTCATTATTGCTGAATGAAAATTCAGCTTTTAATGCCACACCCTATATTTTGGTGGATTGAGATGATGTTTTCTTGTTCAGAAAGTATTTGTCTGTATCTCCCCCTGAATGTGTAACAACCCCTGCTTGCTGAGTTGCCACCCTTCAAATAAATTGTATTATTATTACTTCCTCTCTGTCAGGAAGTGTCCAATAATCAATATAGGACACTCAAATTTTTCTTCCAATTCCTTCAAAATTTTTCTTTGATTTTAAAATATTTGTTTTAGAGTGTAATAAAATTTTATTTGTTTGTTTTAATTCACAGAAGTAGAAATTTAAATTTTATTAATTAGAAAAGTTTTGAAACTATCCTCTTAACTAAAAGTATGAAAAAAGTTTGTTTTTTTTTTTGGTAAAATTTACTTGTAAAAAAAGATTTTATTTATTGAAATGATAATGAAAGTACCTGTGTTAAATATTATGTAAAACTGTTTTAAAATATAACTTTTTAATACATTTAAACACTGAAATATGAAAGAATTCGTCCAGCCAAATATTTGGTATATCGTGTGATATATTTTGTTTTCAATCTCCCCAACTCTAAATACGTATTCAATAGTTTAAAATCTCTTAATTTTATTTATGCAATCTTTATTTATAGTAATTTACATTTAATTTATTCATCCACTTTTCGTTTAACTTCAATCCATGCTTAATTACAATTCCACATCATATTTAATGTTTTTATCGCTCGTTCATTCTGAATTATCCTCCAGTTCCTTTTTCAGCCAACTTCTCCGAGCGCTGCTCTCTCTTTCTCCAGGTTGGGATGAAACGCCGTTTTTTCTTTTCATCGGTCTGCCAGATTGGCGTGCTTATCTCCGCGCGGCGAGTGTTGAGAGGTTGTTTTTCTCTCTCTCGTCTTCCGTTTTCCGCACGCACTTCGAATTCGAAAGGCCAGTCTTAGTGAATGTATCGTCGGGGTTGGACGTTTTCGTTCGACTGGAGTCCGTAGAGAATGTCTCCGTTTTGTCCGGAGCACGTGTCCGATGGGACACTTCGGCTTTTATACATTAAGAGCAAGAACCTATTTTATCTCTTAATTGTTTAATTTCACAGTTTATCTTTACCTTTTTTAAATGTTTATTCCTAATTTGCGCGTTGTTCGGCGTTTGGTGAATTCAAGACACGATGAAGCTACCAGGTCCTAATTCAAGACAGCACCCATTCTCCCTGCTCAACTTTCACAACCTATAAAGAATAAAGTGATGACATCTTTTCAAGTATTCATAGTGCTTTTATTTAATATCTCCTGTGTCTTCATTTCTTCGAAATCAAGGTAAAATCATTTATTTTTTAATATCATGATGACGCTCCAGAACCTGTTTACGATCACGTGTTTTTTTTAAGGTTCACTTCATTATACGGAACAGTGCAAAATATTAATGTTTAACAGTTTATAAATAAATGCTCCTTCAATAACCTTAAATTTTAACAGTGGAATAAACCACTTCACAATATGGTATTCTGCCAAAATCGCTATTGGGTGCAACTCTAGTATGTATACATGTGTATAAGACAACATACATGATGTATACAACAAGGTATGGCTGTAAGGCATATAAATGATGTCTGTAGGCTTGGCGATGATTTTTATGATATCATAATTGCAATCTGGGCATAATCAGAAATGGAAGAGCTGCTGTAACAAGAAAATACCAAGTACTTATACTTTATAGTAAAATAATGATGGATGACATTCTTGATTTTGGGGTGCCAAAATGGCACCTGTGGTCAAAGAATCGGGGTAAGCAGGGATGGAAAATCTGTGCCAAACTGCGCCATTTTTAGAATCTTGCGCCAATCTGCTACAAAAATGTAAAATTTGACGATTCTGCACCAATCTGTGCCAAAAATGAAATTTCGAAAAATTTACTTTTGAAAATTCGCCAAAAGTTCACTATCATGCCAAAAAAGGAATACAATAAAAGTTCAACTAACCAGGATGCTCGGGAAACGCCGATTGCCGGATTCTTGAAAAGTCTGGATAGTTGAGTGCTACAAAATCTGTCATGAAAGAAGGGGGGGGGGGGGGGGGGGCATCGACATAACAATGAAACAGAAAATGACTTTTAGCCTATTTTCCTGCAATTAGAAGTCGATCAAATAACTCTTTTTATTATTATTAAATTTGCATTTGATAAAGTTATTCTTTCCGAATAAAACATAAAAGTAAACAAATTTCTAAATTTATTTTTCTTTTATAAAGTTGTGTTATTTATAATTTGATATCTCCCCTTTCAGGAAAAAGCACATGGAAGCTTGGAAAATTAACTTTGATATGATTCACTTGTGTTACCTCAACTACCCCACCTCACAGTAATTATGAATCTGTTCTGCAAAGCTAAAAACGTTATCAGATGCAAACTGATAATGCCTGACTTCTTCGATCACGATAAGAACAAACTACACAGTCGTTAGCTTGTTTTGTTGCTCTTGCTGGAGTGGCTCAGATAGTGGAGCCTTTGGGGGGGGGAATTTCTAATTTTCCGAAAACTTATTGTATGTTAATAAAAATTTGGTAAGCGACCTAATTTATTATTATTTGAATTCGGTGAAAATTTAAACACAATCGGGCAATTAGTAACGGAGAAAGCAATTTTTTTAATATAATAAGTAAGGGGGAAAAAAAGAGTACCATTGTGTTCTTTTTTTTTATCTAGAATATTATTATTATTTCTGTTTACCGTTTAGGTTGTTGAAAAATATTTTTCTTCGCTAATTCAACAACACAAAAACTTTGATGCAATCTCCCGGCTGGGGAGAAAAAGTTTGAACTGATAAAAATCCAACAATAAAACAAAGCAAAAAGAAAGAAACTTACTCTGCAGCGTCTTTTCTTTTTTAAATTCCCAGTTAAATATAGTTGATCCAAACACATCCAATAAAAAATTATTCTTGAGTAAATATAGTGAAAATACAATATGGTATAAAGATCTTTGTTGCATAATTCTTTTAAAATAATAATTTCTAATTCTTGAGTAAATAAAGCAATAAAAAAAATAGTTTGGGATAAATAATTTCTCAGCAGTTACTGTGTGTTTGATTGCGTTTCTTTCGATGTGCCAAGAATACTACGAAACGCATGTCTGATGTCTGTCTGTTTGAAAGAAAGTTCTCTTTTTTTCATGAAGCGTTCTTTTATGAGATACAGTTCAAAAACTTCTTGAGCCGAATACTGCGAATTTTTTTCACAAAACTTTAAAAGAGCAGATAAACTTTTTTCAGCTTCACTCCACAAAATTTTCTCCTCGATTTCATTTTCGGATTCTGTGGAAATATCATTTGTTTCTTCCTCTGGAGCTGTCATTTTTTGAATTAACTGCTCTTCTATTAAAGTTTCGGTGACAAGAATATTTTTATCTGTAGCTATCCAATTTTCAATTTCTGGTATTTCCAGTTGCGACATAGATAAGTTGATATTAGGCCCAATTTTTAATGTTTCCATAATTTCATGCAATTCGTTCCTTTTCTTGGGTTTAAATCCTTCACATCTTCATCTGATGAATCAGAACAAAAGTTTACAATAAATAATAATTTTCTCCATCCCTTCAAAGAGTTTTCGGTTTTACGGCATTCCATGCACTGACATGCACTCACAATGGCATCTTTTATTGTGAAAGCTGATTGAAATTCTGCCACCGTTGTCTGTGCATTTACTAGCTTACGCATGAAATGTGTTCGATAAATCATTTTTATGTTTTGTATGATCCCCTGATTCATAGGTTGTATCAGAGAAGTTACATTGGGGGAGGGGGGAGAAACATCACTGAAATATTGCCATATTTCAATTCTTCCTCGTTGGGATGCACTCTGCAGTTATCAGTTAGAAAAATTATTTTATTCCAGTTTTTTTCCCTTATCTTCAAGCTCACTAATTACAGATGGCACAAAATATTTTTTAAACCAGTAGGTAAAAATATCTTTGTCCATCCAAGCACTTTTTTGATTACTGTAAACTATAGGGAGATGTTTAATTCCTGTGAGTGCTCTTGGATTCTTCGACTTTCCTATTACTAACAGTTTTAATTTATGAGAGCCAGTTGCATTAGCACAAGTCAGAATCGTTAGTCTCTCTTTGTTTTCCTTAAAACCATCTGCTGACATTTCATTAGGACCAGCTAATGTTGAGGTTGGAAGGCAACGGAAATATATTCCGGTTTCATCAGCATTAGGGTAAAGTACCCATATTTCATCCTCTCTCCTAATTTCGCACCCCTTAACTTCTCCGCTTCTGCGAAAGTGGTGCCACTTATGTTGCAAGGCACAAGGGATGGAAGGTAAAAGGGGTCAGCATTGAAAGTTTTGTTCGCCAAGACGCATACATAAATTAAAGACGGCAATTTTCCTATTTTTAGAAGACCCGAGTTCTTATTACGTCATTTGTGGAACGTTATTTACTGTACTTTAAGTATTTATTTCTTATTCATTGCATGTATTTCACATTGGTAAGATGCTGACAGTAGCATACAGTGTGTTTTAGGATGCTCAGTGCATCTTACAGGAACTGAAGCTCCGTCATATTGGAAAGTAGCGTGGTCCCATTTCGTCCTCCTTGCGTCCCAAGCACGAAATTAGGAATGCTTTTTCATGACATTTAAAAAAAAAAATTCCTCATGTTTGTATGGCTAATGTTTCGTTATGTTATTCTTCCACTGATAATTAGTACATTTCTTTGTGCCTTACTTTAATGCAAATTAAATTACTTACTCATTTAGAAATAAATTTTGATGTAGTTATAAGTTAAACCTCAGCATGTTGGATTTTTGGTGGGGACGAAATTGGGACGATTTTTTTTCCTTTGCATTTTTTAGATACTTTTGAAAAAACAATTTTTCGCATTCTTAAAAATTTTTTGTACGATATTTGCCTATGTTTCTAACTACCATCTAAAATCCAAATTTGGTAGATTTTCACGGAAAATTACAACTTCCAAGGGCCTAAAAGTGACTGGGCGATGATAATAGGGCATCTTACCCTATAGATGTGGTTTAGATCAATGTTATTTTTTTTTAAATAAAATCTTCAAAAAAAGTAGAATATTCCTCTGCACTTTCGTTATCCGCTGATTTTCGTTCTCCAGATATGTCAATCTTTCTAATTCCATGGCTTTTTTTGAAGCAAGAAAGCCACCCACCTGAAAACTTGCATTCTGTCGCAATATATAATTTTTCTGAAAATTCTCTTACTTTTTCAATAAGTATAGGCCCAGAAATAGGAACTCTTTCTCGTTTTAATAAAAACCACTGATGTAAACTTTTATCCAATTTTTCCTGCTGAGGTTGCTGAAGTGTTTTTCTTTCACTTGTTGCTTTGCTTGTCTCTGCAGAGGAAGCAAATGCCATCAACGTTTCTTTCTGCGATTTAATATCGTAAATCGTTGAGGATCCAATGTTGAACATATGCATCAATTCTTGTTTATTTTCCCCTCTTTCTAAACGTCTAATAATGTCTAGCTTCTGAGTTATGGTTAAAACAACTTGTTTCCTTTTATTAGGATTTCACCGATCTGCCATTTTTAAATTTGATAAAAATTATGAAAGAATACGATTAATAAAGGCTGAGAGCAATTTTTCTAGGCTAGCTGATTAAGCACAAAGTGAAAATAGTGAATGGCAGTAAAAATATGCCAAAACGAAAAAAAAAAGCATCAGTGTGATTTAAGTCAAATTCTAATTGGTCAAACTGAATGTGCCCAAATGGGCAGGACAGATGGAAAGTTCTAGTAACTCCAGGAGGGGTGGGGGGCAGAGCTACTGTGCATCTGGGGGAAAAAACCTACATTATCTGAAATGACCATATCTCCATCCCAATTCTTATAAAACAGTTTTCCTCCATGCTCCTGGCTTCCTCACTTAGCAGTTCAGTTTTCAGAAAAGATGCATCTTACTACCGTTTATCACGCCCCCCCCCCCCCCCCCAAATCCCCATCTAGTTTTGCCAAGAGCAGAAAGATCAAGCCTCTCTTCTCTTGTCTTCATTTTCCGACCCCTCCTTCTCTCTTTCACAAGAAAAAATAGCTGGCGCGGCAGACTATGATGCAATATGAAGTTATTCTGCACTAACGAGCTGTAGACAGTTCTTTATGCTATATTTTTATTTTATAACATTCACTGTTATGAACATACACATAGGTCTGTTTTACGCCGAATTAGTCGCTGATATAATTTGAGAATGTTAACAGTTAACTTCCTAAAATAGTAGTAAAAATTTTTCAACTGTTTATGGGAAGAAAAAAATAAACGATCTCTCCGAATTTTTCCGGTTACTTGAATGCCGGATAACAGAGCTTTTACTGTACCTCCTCTACATTGAATAAGTAAAATCGCCACCAACTGCATACGATATGGTAACCTTTTTTTTTTCCCTGCTCATCGACAGATCACGTTTTCTCTTCATTCTTGGATGTTGAACGCTCAGAGAAACACTCGTTTCCTTTCAATCAGATATCCTTTGTTTTATATCATGTGGTTTTTCATCTCATCATCCATCGGCGTTGTATATTTAGAATTTTGTCCTGAGAAGAAGATTTATCTCCTGGATAATGCTTAAAGATGTCAAAAGGTATGTATATTTATCATATTTTTAAACATGTTATCATCAGGATTCACCTAAGAGGGGGGGGGGGAAGCAAGAATTTCGATTCTTCTAATAAAAAATTTAAGTTAATTTTTAATAAATGTTATTTTATGTGAAATTCTTAAAAATAATGCACGATCCCTGATTATTTTATGTGTATGTACTAGAGATGAGTTCGGGCTCACTTTTCGAAGCCCGAGCCTGACAATTTTAAATCCGAGAACGCCCGAGCCCGAAACATTTTTTCGTCATTAGAGCACTATCCCGATACCGAAAATGTAAACCGAAAAAAAAGTTTAATAAAAATTGCATAAAAGTTGTTCTAAATGAAATATCTCATCCCTAGCACATAATTAGTTTTATGACATTTACATTTAATCTCATCAAAAGATAAGTCCCTAAAAAGATTCTCATATTTCGCCTAGATTGTCAAATAATAAAATAAAATAAAATAAACGATCCAATTTTTAAATATTCTACTATTTTGGTGCCTTAGTGTGAATGATATAAATCTGCAAATATTGCAAATTTCTTTTAAAATAGCTGTGATGATGTAACATTAATCAGTCATCACATATAATTAATTATACCTAATTTAAAACCAAAATTGTCCTTTTACAAATATATTTAACTGAAACTTCCTTCCCATTAAAAACATTATCATTACACGTTAATGTCTGCTTTATCTCTTATACAGCTAATAAATATTCCTTTCAATGTTTACCAAATTATTAACTGTTAACAAAATAAAGCAAAAAAAAAAAAATCAACTTTCTCACCCTCGTTAATGAACAGTAAAGTTAAATGCTTTTATTTCCGTTGTTCATCAATAAATAAAACTATTTTTTTATCATTTTCCTTTCTTTTGTGCAATAACCTAAACAGTTACTGATACTTTGCTTTAATCATTCTTATGAAAATAACATCAAAATGATTTCTTATAAGGAGGAGAAGTAGGCGATAACAGACAGATGCCTCATTTATTTATTGAAGCCACAGGAAACTGAAAGATTAATGATTATTATGAAAGGAGTCATTAAATTACTTTTACAAGAATAAAAGCTTTTTAACAGAGATAAAAATAAGGAATACTGAATTTATTTTAGAAACATAAATAAATTTTAGATATTAACAGAATAATATAGGGAACACAAGAAATTTTGATGATTATATATTAATATATTACTTCTTATATTTAAAAAAAAAATTTTTTTTTCCATACAGGAATAAATAAAATTTTCAGGTTAAAAGAAATGAGCCCGTCCGAGTTCGAAGGCTGGTATGAAAATCGAGGCCGATCCCGTGTCGGACCCGGGCTGAGCCCGTCTCATCTCTAGTATGTACAGGCCACGATGAATTTCAGAAAACATGCTCTAAATGAAATGAAAGACAATTTTAGAATCATCACTACTGGACAATCCTTTTGCATCCTTTATATCAATGATTTTCCGGCTAAATTTTCTTTTTTAATCTAAAATATTATAAGCCTTTAAACTATATTTTGGTTTTATTATGTATCATTTTGTGAAATTAAGGTATTTTATTTACAATTTTACAAGATTGAGTTTTTAGCTTCTGGCCACATAAAATTTTTGCACTCGCAAATGGGGGGAAGGTGTGGGGGTATTACGTTTCCCGTCCCTCAATTTTTAAATTTAACACCTTCTTTTTCTCATATTATTTTGAAAATAAGTTTTATTATTTTCGAATGATTAAATATATATATATATATATATACTAGGGGGCTCTGCCCCCTACGAGCTACGCTCGCCAACCCCCGTTCAGGGACACCAAAATCCAAAAAGCAACGCGTTTCCATTCGTTTTTCTTGGATTGGGAATTTTTAAGACCACATCTGCTGCTGTTAAACGATACAATGGCTTTTTTCGTATTTAATTAAAAAAATTAGTTAAACATTCGAAAATAAGCTAATGTAAAATTAATTAAGTAAACAGTGTCATTGTCTCCCGGTATTTTTTAACAGCGCTATAAGATACTTCTTTTAAATAATTCATTTTAAATGTATCGTTTTAAATCTGACGTAATTTACACCAAAGTTTTATTTCTCTTATTAATATTCACGTGAAAATACTTTTGTTGTTAGAAGGAAATATTATTTGCGCTGTCTTCGAATTCACGATAATAGTTGAAAATATTACCTCAAAATATCAAGTAAATGTCTCGCGCAGATATATTTTTTAATTTAAATTGTTTTGACATATTTTTTGGCCATTTTAAATAAGACGTAATTTCCTCCATTTACAGATTTTAACGCATAGTAATGATTTTTTTATTTTAACATTTTTTCTCTCTTTTAAAATTCCAGTGTAAATATGGTTCTTATGACGCAAATTTTCCTGCTTTTAACGTGTAATCATTTAATTCTAATTAAAAAAAAAAATTCTGTTTTTAATAGTCCCTTGTATATAAATTTTTAATTTGAAGTAAACATTGCTTGCGCTGTTTATAAAGTTGGCAACAGTGTAAATTAATAACATTTTTTAAATTTGTAAAAAATATCTCTCGAAATACTGAAAATTGGAATTTAAAATAGAAATAAAACCTCAAAAAATAGTCAAATAAAAAAAAATAAATGCAATCTGCACACCGGGAACTTATAACCTATAAAATGATCTAAAAATGATTAAATCCTCATGTATAGTTTTTGCTCCAATAAAACTTTTTTAATGGAACGATTTTGTCCAAATTTAGCATTAAATATCTCTGAAAGTAATTCTTCAATTTGAAAACTGTCTGCATCAGCGTGTTTATCAAATATATCTTTATAATACCACCGATTTCCATATTTTTGTATACGACAGTTTTTTTAATATTAACGAAGAAACGCCATGCTCAAGGCATACTTAGATACTACTACAGGCAGACTGATTTGCGTTTGATGTATGAAGTCGCTCGCCAGAGTACTCTGATACCCTGCCCAAAATTGAAATTTGACTCTGACCGTAACTGAAACAACCTGGGAAGGGTAGATATGTAAACAAACACCAAAATTACGTCATGTCGCCATGGTTACGTTTACAATTCTGCTGACATTCCAATCAAGCTTAGAAGTGACAGCTAATTCGAATACAGCTGTTAAGGGTTATTATAAACTGGCCATATCAATGTAAATGTAAAGTTCTATTTATTTAAGTGACTAATATAATGTGTTTCTCTTTAAAACTGTTAAACCAACACACATAAAAATATATAAATAAAAAAACACATGCTTAATCTAAAACATCAATGTCACAAATTTATTTGGTACCACTTCGTTATCCCGTCGACCAATTTCGCCAAATTATATAAATCACTAAAACACTCGCCAAATTATACAAATTGACATAATTTTTATTTTAAATAACGAAAGAACAAATAAATTAGTGTAACATTAATAAATATACAAATAAAACGTCGAAATAAAAATCACTTGATGACATAAACACGTGTAACTTGCTTACAGTCAAGTGAAAGTGACATTTACGATCAAGCATTATTGGCATTTAATTTTATAGTTTGGCGATAGATTTTTGGTCGACGGGATAACTAAGTACCATTTATTTACTATTTTCACTGCTGAAACAATAAAACTGATGGAATTTTTTTTTATATATATTAAAATACTCATAAAATTCCTTGTAATAATTAATAAATGTAATTTACTAAGTAACAAATACCCTTACATGATTTAATCAAAATTTCTTGGATAACATAGAATATTGCAAAGATATTTAAATCCGTGATCACCATTTCTTTCTCTGATTAAAAATAAGAATATTTAATGTTTAAGGAAGATCGGCTTTTTTTTTTTTTTTTTCTTATTGGTTCGAGCGATATTAAAAACAAATATTTTAACGGTAACAGTAAATTAATCAAAAATAGCTGCTTCAAGTCAGTTATGAGAACTGTAGTTTGATAAAAATCAAATTTTAATTTTAAAACGTGTATATGAAACCAAGCTATTTTTATATAAATACGGGACATTAAAAAAGAATAACAGAACCGGCATTTTTCATGAATGAAGCAAACGATCAAGGTAAACAAATAATTTAGCTGATCTTAAAAGTATGTGTAACACTAAAATGCTACAATTTGTGTAAAATAGCCTTTTAAATCGAAGGAAATTGGAGAATATAAATATTTAATTTATTACATGAAAATACGATCAATGATTTTGAAACCTCGACGATGAGAAACAAGCTTCTATCTGGGCAGGGTATAAATGTAAACAAAGAGCACGTTGTGAAGTTTTGGTTCAGGGTTTGAAGTTGGATGACGACTTCACTTGTTCGGCGAAATGCGCGGGCCGTTATATATCATAGTAGGCTATGGCCATGCTTAAGCCAAGACTCCCTTATCATAAAACAGACTTGACAATCCGGAGAAAGTCTATGGGTGAAAATGTCCCCGATAATTGCCAACTTATTAGCTGACTTTGTCCCGTAAGTTACGCCACCTGGTGTATAATCCTGGTAATACTCCATAAACAAATGCATAGTAAAAAATTGAAAATGTTGTGTTATTGGCAAAATTGTATTAAAATATTTTTCGAATTCCAGTAAAATAAAGGCGTAAAAAAAATATTTCGCACAATTATGTTCTGGCTTTAAAAAATGAAACATATCAAAAATGAAGATTTAAATATAAGATTTATTAATATTTTTCAGGGTACTTGTTAGTTATTCCGTCGACCAATTTCGCCAAATTATATAAATCGCCAAACTACTCGCCAAGTTCTACAAATTGACACAATGTTTTATTTTAAATAACGAAAATACAAATAAATTAGTATAACATTAATAAAAATACGAATAAAATGTCTAAATATTGGTTCATTGGCCATTATTGGCATTTAATCTTAAAATTAATTACTTTATGGAAAACCATTATTGGCATTTAATCTTACAATTTGGCGACAGTAATTTGGTCGACGGGATAACTAACAAGTACCATTTTCAGTATATAGGACTTTGCGGGTTATTTTTTGTTTTAAATCTTGGCACAATTTGGGCTTCGGAAAGAGCGATTTGTTGCCGATTGATATAAACAGTTATGAAAACAAAACTTGTGAACTGTCAACTTGTTTTATAAGAATTTACGGTACACATGTCATATACGCCCCATATTGGCGCGATTTTTTTCCGACGCCAATTTTGCGAAAACCTCGTTACCATATCATCTATATCCGGATAACCATATCAAGCAAAATAACGACACTTTGGTGCCAGTTAAGTATCCGGTTCGTATATGACATTGACGCCAGAAAAAAAATCGCGCCAATATGACATCTGTGCCGAATTTACATGTATAAATTTAGTTTCTAGATATTGTTTTTTATGTACGATTTGTTTGTATTTGTATATAAAATAGATAAATGCCTTTTTTATATTAAATAAATTGTACAAATATTGGAAAATATTGCTTCTTTATGTGAAACAGTGAATATGCTTCCAGAAATTACGTTGCCAAATTTTCTTCTCTCGCCAAGGCCCCTATACTTGAAAAATACCGATTTATTATTATATAATGTAGTATTAGCTAATGTTCTCTAATCTGTTCCACAGTCAAAGTTGACTGCAAAAACGCGATGCTGGAATAATGTGGTATCAAGTATACGGTTTAAAAATAAAATTAATTTTGCGCCAAACTACACTTACGCCAATTGGCTCTAGGTCTGATTAAGGAAGAATACTCAAATTAAGATTTACAAACACCAAAATCGTAGCATGACAAGAATACGGTATTTGCGGAAAGTTGAGGGACATGCATAAATTTAAGTGATTATTAAACTTTATTTTTCCAATTTTTTAAGTGTTTATGACTTCAGTCTGTTTTTTTGTGTATCTATGTGTGTTTTAACTTTCCTAAAATACTTTGATACATTTTAGTAAAACTTACATAACATATGCGAGTTAAAACAAGGAAATTAATTACGCACCAAACTATGCCCGCCAAGATATGCCAATTGGCTGCGGAGCCAATTATGAAACATTCCACAGATTAATACATACAAACTTCATATGAAAAAACAGTGAAGCTTTCATCTAAAGTATGTTAAACTGAAATGATCCTCCATACCTTCAAAAATAAAACAAATGATAGGCCAATAAATAAATAAATGAGACTGTGCATTGAAACAAATTGAAGGAGCGATGTTAAATTAATACTGTAAGATGAAATTAATTGTGAAAAGAGAAGAAATAGCAGAAATAAAATAAGTCACATATTTGAAAATATAAAAGAGAAAATGAAATATTTTACATTTTCCGGATCTAGATGCTATCCATTTATTTCAATAACTAATATCGCTGAGAAATTCATGGTAAAATAATTTCCTTTCCTGATTATTATTATTATTATTATTATCATCATCATTTATTTACATAACGGAATACAGCAGTAAACATTTTTTGTTTAACAGTAAAATAAGTTCATTTTTTAAATAAAATGTCTAGAACGTATGAAATTTTTAAGATTAACAACTATCATTTGCAAACTACAAAGCACATCGTAAAGAAAATGGTAAAAGCAAAATGAAAAACAAATTAAAAAATATTTCTGTTTCTCACGCTAGATGGCGCTAGTCACGGGAAACCATGTGATTTCTAACCACGTGTACAGCGGACAAAGGAAACTTAGCGATTGCGAGGCCTGTTATTTCGATAAGGAGACCTTGGCTTAAGCATTTAAATTGGATGAGTTCTACCCGGAATATCTACGCAGATGTTCATTGGTCCATTTCTAAATCAAAACTTTTTTTTATATATAGAAGGATATATAAAAGTTTTCGAACGAAATATCATATTAGGATCACTACTTTTGATAATGCATAATCTGAAATATATAAGTATTTAAACTGTGTTATAGTATTGCATAATTTATTATTTTGTGAGATTAAGATATTTATTGGTCTTTTAAAAAAGCGAGTTTTCAACACTTCAGAATATTGCGCACTTCCGCAAAAGCTCTTGGGAGGGAGGCCACCTTTCTCTTTACTGGATTTTCAAATTAAATTTTTTTCTCTTTGTTATTTTGAAAGTAATATAATTTATTTTTTCCCAAATAATTTAAAATAACAAAATAAGGATTTTTTTTTCTCTTTGTCACCTGCCTAGCTTGCAAACTAAAAGTAACATTTTTTTAGTTGCACAAGTTTTTTCGCATCCATCCTTTAGATAGATGTTTCTTCCTCACTAAATTTTATATGCCACTTTCCTACATATTTCCGTTTTCTTTTCTTTTTTAGAATCCGCGATTTTTGTGGATTATTTCTCAATTATGCAACATTTTATTTATTTTTTAATTAAGCCCATAATTTAAAAAAATGTTAAAGCAATACCTTATTGAAATTTTAAAAAATAAGATTCGATATCTGTCAACTATAAAAAAAAAAAAAAAAAGAACTGTCTGGATACATTTTTCAAGGGTGTCTGTATTTAGATTATACAAATAAACTCTGGTATTTTGTTCTTATCCAAACTGAATTTTGTTATTCTGTGTAAACAGTCATTGATTTGCAGCTTACAGTATTTAATGTTTACACCAGTTTCATATTTTTTTTTTTTATTTCAAAGAATTTCTAACATTAAAAAAAAAAAAAAAAAAAAAAGTTTCCACTTGGATTATTTATATAGCCACCATTTTAATTCTAAAGATAAGCAAGCTAGAAGTAGAATAAAATAAAACATGCAGAAATTTTAAATGAATACAATGTATGTAATATCTTTAATCAGAACATGTAATCTTGATATTTCTAATGTTTATTCTTTTTTTTTTGGGGGGGGGGGGCGACACACTACATTTTTCATTATTTTGTCTTAAGCCACAACAGATGGTGCCAAAACTGTAAAATCAGATTTTTTCATTTTTCCCTTTTCAATTTATTTATGTCAGAACTAGGGGGCTCTGCCCCCTGCAAGCTACGCTCGCCAACCCCCGTTCAGACACAGCAGAATCTAAAAACACGCTAATCTGATCGGTTTAAAAAATATTATAGAAGATTGAATTATACTGAAAAAAGCTGTGCAGATCTCCCTGTAAACGGGTTTCCATTCCAATTTCCTTTGATTTAAAAAATTTAAGGCCGAATCAGTTGCTGTTAAGACATCCAATGATTGTTTTCGTGTTTGATTAAAGAGGATCAGTTAAACGTTTGAAAAGAAGCTAAAAATAAAAGGAATTAAGTGTACAGAGTCTTTGTCTCCCGGTATTTAAAACAATTTCTATAACAATAGCCTAAGTCATGTGACTATCATCAAGAGTTCCGGGCGAACCACTTCGCTTTTTATATTCCTGGTGGCATTTTGGTACTTTAATATTAGCCAGTGTTCCCGCCAATAACTCAATCACAAATAATCACTGCACACAACTCACCATAAATAAAACTAGCGGACTGTATTACTAATTAAATTTTAATTCACAAAACAATAAATTGAGCGAGAGCCGATATTTACACTACTCCTCGGATTGGCGTCTCGAACCCAACTCGCACGCTTCAAAACAAACCCCACAGATGGCGCTTCTAGCGGCAACATACCGCCGGGACTTGAATGTTTCAAACATTCAATACTATAAATATGATATCAATTTAGAATACAATCTCAATAATACAAATTATTTCTCAGCATATACACTAAATGAAATGTTAAATTTGCAAATATAAACACAAAAATATAATAATACACTACGCTACAAAAATTTTGCTTAATTAAAATAAAATGTATGAGTTCAAGTAGTTAATGTGGTTTCATTCACATGAGGCAAAACAACAATTTTGGCCACTGGCCTTTTATATGTGCCATTTTTATCCATTAAAGTTATAACTCTAACTATACCACCTTGGCCTGGATGGATTTTAACAATTCTTGCCAAATGCCATTTTAAAGGGCTATAATTATCAGGAATTTTTACTAAAACTAAATCTCCCTCTTTTATCTCTACCCTTCCTTTATGCCATTTGGGCCTATTTAAGAGCTTATTTAAATATTCTGATGACCATTTTTTCCAAAGATGTTGTGTCAATTTCTGAACTAATTGCCACCTGCTCAACCTATTCATAGGGATTTCAGTATAATTCGGTTCAGGTAAGGCCATTGAGCCAATAAGAAAATGAGCAGGTGTCAAAGCTTCAACATCATTTGGATCATTTGAAAGAGGGCAGAGTAGACGAGAATTAAGAACAGCTTCGATTTGAATAATAAGAGTCAAGAGTTCCTCATAACTTAAAATAGTTTTACCTATAACACGCTTTAAATGATATTTAAGTGATTTAACACTTGCCTCCCATACACCTCCAAAGTGAGGGGTTGAAGGGGGATTAAAATGCAACTTAGTTCCTTCATTAGCTAAATAATTTTGAATTTCCTCCTCACTTTTATCCTTAAATAAAGATCTGAGAATTGCTCTTAATTCTTTATTGGCACCAACAAAATTTTGGCCATTATCACTAAAGATATCAGAAGGTTTGCCTCGTCTCGCAATAAAGCGTTTAAAGTGCTGCTAAAAATGCTGCACTTGTTAAATCATTGACAATTTCAAAATGCAAGGCCTTTGTAGTAAAACACACAAAAATACAAATAAAAACCTTTTTTACCTGTTTACTCCTACCTGTTGAATTTTTTATCTCAAAAGGACCGCAGTAGTCTAATCCAGTGCACGTAAATACTCTGGATACCGTTACTCTTGCTGCTGGCAAATCAGCCATCTGTTGCTGCGAAATTTTGGAATTAATTTTCTTACAAATAATACAATTAAAAATGATTTTTCTAACTACATTTCTGCCAGCTAAAATCCAAAATTTAGTTCGGATGAGAGACATTGTGGTTTCTGAACCTGCATGAAAATATAAAACATGAAAATAATTAATAACACAAAATATAAAATTATGTTTTGCAGGGATAATCATAGGAAATTTTTGGTGATCGGATAAGTTACTGTTTTTAAGTCTACCACCAACACGAATGCAGTCGTCACTGTCTAAAAATGGACACAAGTTTATCAGTTTGCTATTGTTAGGGATAGCAGACCCCTTTCTAAACACTGGATTTCTTTCACGAATGAAGTCCTTTGAATGTTCTTTACAATGCACAATAAGGACTGAGAGAGTTCACTGCTAGATAAAGTTCCAGCTGTAGGATATAAAAGGTTTCTACAGTTATATATAAATCTTTTACACCATGCTACTACTCTTTGTAGTTTGATGAACGAAGAACAGTTATTAATGATGTATAAAGGTTCAAGAGTGTTAACTAAGGCACATACTTGAGTCACTGATGGTGATTTCAATTCATGCAAAAACGAGCTCATTGGTTTCAGCAGGATTGCTATTAGGACACTCGACCACCTCAGGCTGTTGTAGGAATGCTGGACCGAACCACCACAGATCACACTGTTGAATCTTGATGGGATCTATACCTCTAGAAATAAGGTCTGCAGGATTTTGCTTGGGAGGTATGTAATGCCACTGTTCAACCGAAGTTAAACCTTGTATAATCGATATCCTGTTCGCTACAAACGTCTTAAGATCGTTTGACTCTTTTTTTTAACCATGCAAGTACAATGGTGCTATCTGTCCAAAAATAAGTTTTAGAAATTTCTAGTTTTAAGGCACTTAACACCTTCTTCATTAACTTAGATAGCAGGACTGCAGCAGAAAGTTCAAGACGCGAGATAGTGACATGCTTTAGAGGAGCTACTCTGGATTTACTAGTGAGTAGCTACTCTGGATTTACTAGTGAGTAGCTTAACAGCAGAATCACCACAAGAATTAGTAGATTTCACGTAAATGACCGTTCCATAAGCAATTTCAGATGCATCAGAAAATCCATGTAGTTCTACACAAATAGACTGATCAATAAGAATTCATCTAGGGATACTGATCAGATTTACGCTTTTTAAGGAAGTAAGAAAGTCATTCCACTCTTTATTTTCTTTCATTGGGAGATAATCTCACCAATCTATTTTCAACAACCATAATTTTTGCAGAAACACCTTGGCCCTTGTAATTATTGGACCTATCAAACCCAAAGGGTCAAATATTCTAGCAATTTGTGACAAGACTGATCATTTAGTGTATAATTCACTTTGCTCGATAATTAAGTTAAACCCAAAACAATATGGTTGAGGCTTGTACAATATTCCCAAAGTTTTTGTCTCATTAGAAAAAGAATATTCAGATTCTGAATTATTACACAAAAGAGCAAAATTATTTACTGCCCATTTATGGAGATCCATGCCTCCTCTACTTAACAAAGATATCAGTTGTTGCTGAATCTCCTTAGCTGTGTCTAAATCATCTGATCCTGTTAGGATGTCATCCATGTACACATCCTGCAACAACACATTTGCAGCTAAAGGAAATTCATTTCCTTTGTCTCTGGATAATTGCATTAAGGTTCTTGTAGATAAAAAAGGAGCACTAGTTGTGCCATAAGTCACAGTACATAACCTGTACACTTTTACTGGCTCATTCACCTCAGGTTTATATACTATTCATAATAAATCACGTTGACTCGGATGTATTAATATCGTACAATGCATTTTTTAAATATCAGCGACAAAAACAAACTGATGCTTTCGAAATCGCAACATTATAGAAAATAACTCATCTTGGATTGTTCCTCCGTTAAACTGCAAACTGTTTAATGATTTCCCTGTAGAAGTTAAGGAACTGGCATTATACACGACTCGTAATGGTGTACTACTTGATTCTGTATGGAATACGCAATGATGTGGAATATAATAAGTGGCTTCTGGCTCTTCAGATTCTATCACTTCTTCCATGTGACCCATACTTAGATATTCTTCCATAAATGCTTTATAAAGATCATTAACTTTAGGTTCTCTAACTAAGCGCTTCCATAATGAATTTAAAATATCCATTGCCTTTTGTTTTGATTCGCCAAGACAAGATGGATCTTCATTTAGTGGCATTTTACCATATATTGTACATTTTCACCATATATTGTCCATTTTCAGTTCTAGAATAATTTTTCAGAAAATGTTCTTCACAAATTTCTGCTTCCTTAGTTTTAGAAATCTCAGACTCTCTCTCTATGTTTTCTAGTTCCCAAAACTCTCTAATTATTTTTTCTAATTCCAAATTATCTGTAATTAACCCACAATGTATATTACTTTCACCCCTAGCCGGAAGGCTTCCACTGACAATATACCCGAATATACTGTTTTGTAACACAATTTTAGTATTTAATGTTTGCGGATAAATTTGACCTGGTCTTAAAAATGTAGTGGCGAACAATAGCCCAGACCAGATGTCGGAAGAAGGCGAAGTCCATTTCTCACGAGAAGTTGATGAGCTAACGAAAACGGAAGGCCGAACGCTGGAGTTTGGGGAGATGGTTTTCTGCGTTGGAGGAGAGCGGTGCTCTCTCCTAGCTGATTTTAAATTGGGCGCTGCCCGCTTTTACTTTTTTTAGACGGGATCGCTGTAGACCCGTGCTACTGATATTATTCAATTAAACGTTAAATGTCGTGCTGTGTTGTATGTCAGATAAATGTTAGTAGTTTAGTATCATGTAATCTAGAAGTTTAAAAGTTTCAATTAAACATTTTAACGAGTTAAACAGTAGTAGTTCCTGTTGAAGCCTGTGTGAATTTTCCTCCCACAAATTTTTGTGGGCCCGGCCTGGATATGAACTGAATTACCGGATTCAACAAGTTCTTTTTTACGATTTGAAATTTGAAATCAATCCCCTGGACATTTGGACATCCTACAACCTGGACGGAATCTGAATCTACAACTACTCGGATCCAAAGGATTTGGTGTAAGCTGCGGAGTTGCTTCGAAAGAATCAGGAAAAGAACAACCTGGGTGCAACGAATGCTCCAAATATTTTCTTAATTTCACGGGCCGAAGGATCCCCGAGTGTGAACGACTCAGTGTTTTTTTGTGTGAGTCTGTGTTTTTTTTCTCGCGAGTGATGTGATAGTTACTGGCTCACGGTGTGTTTTTTTTAGTGAGCTTTTGTGCGATCAAATCAATTAATGCAGCCTAGTGATTTATTTTTGTGGGCTGTTGTTTTTAATGTGGTTTTAGTGCGATATACTCAGCCTAGTGATTTATTTTTTGTAGGCTGTTTTGGCTAATTTTTGGCTCACTGTGCTTTTTTTTGTCGTGAGCTTTGATTCGTCTTTTTTTTCTCTTACGCATGTGATAAAAATATTCATTTTACACACAGCGAATGTACCGGTGGTGGTACAAGCTCGCACAAACCATTTTTTATTTTATTATTGTGTTTTATATTTTCAAGAAAGGATTTTCCCTTTAAAAGTAAGTGAGTTCCTTTTTATATGTTTGTGTTGCTATAAAAAAAATTGATATTAAGCTGGAAATAAAAATAATGGCGCATTTAGTACGTGCCAAGAAGGTAGACCTTTTAGGGGTAGTGCGGGAATTGGGGCTAGAAGCTCCAGAAAGCTCTACTAAGCCACAACTGTCGGACATGATCATTAAATCGAGCGATTATAATGAAGATGTTATAAAAAATCTTCTAGCCGGAATTGTTGCTGAAAGGGAAGAAGCCGAAAAAAAAATACTATTAGAAGAAGAGAGCAAACGCGAATTCGAACTCAAAAGACTTGAACTCGAAATAGCCGCGAAAAATAAAATCGAAATACCAACATTGAGTAGCGGGATTAAAAGCCCCGATGTTTTGAAATTAATTACAAAGTACAACCACCAAGAAGAAATTAGTATTTACCTTACATTGTTTGAGCGCCAAATCAAGCGTTTGGGCGTAGAAAAGGAAAATTGGGTAACTTATTTGTTAGGTCTGTTACCGTTGGAAATAGTAAACATAATAGGTCGCGAAAAGGAGGAACTCTCCAACGATTACGTGAAACAGTTATTACTGAAAAGATTCAAACTGAGTCCAGAACAATTTAGACAAAAATTCTTTTCGCATAGAAAGGAAAATTCGGCCTCGTGGCGAGATTTTTCATTTGAAATTACTAATTTTTTGGAACAGTGGCTTACGGGTCTTAACATTTCGTCTTTTGATGATTTAAAAAACATTTTGGTTATTGACCAAATAAGGAAGAGATTACCGCTTGAGATAAGGGAATATTTTATTGATGACTTGCCTAAGTTTACGAAGGTCTCAGATTTTATAAGTAAGCTTGATGATTATGAGGCAGCTCGCAATATTATCAGGAAAAACTCCGAACCGAGAAGTCCCAATAACGATGTTAAAAAGCGTTTTACTCAAAATGTTGAAAACAAAAGTTTTAACAGAAATAACATTCCGCAGAGTAGCAAATATGAAAAAAATTATCTTAACACGAGGAATAACGCTAACCCTTTCAAAATTAGATGCTTTTATTGTAATGAATACGCCTCCCATAAATCAAATCAATGTCCCAGAAGAAAAGAAGGGCCAACTTATTTTAGAGGCAAAGAAACCGAACATAGGGCTGAGCAAAGTAACTTCCATAATAATAAATCAGTAAATACTGCGAATAAAAATTCCTGCCCATCGGATAAAATCCTCAAAATTATTGAAGTTATGGGGAAAAAGGTCAGCTGTGTGGTAGATTCCGGATCTGACGTAACAATGGTTAATGATGACATCTATAAGAGTTTAGGATGCCCTAAATTAAATGAAAACGATGTGAAACTGACAGGAATTAGCGGAAAAGGAGTGAGTCCGAAGGGTTTTTTCAATACCGACATTTCAATTGATAATATTAGTATCTATTGTGATATTTACGTTTTAAATGATTTACAATATGATATGATCCTCGGAAATAATTGTTTAAGTAAATTAAATTTTGAAATATCTGGTAATGGCCTTAAAGTTATGAGTAAGCGAAATAAGGAGAAAAATTATACTGTTAATATGATAACTGCGGTTTCCTTAAAAATTCCGAAGTTAGACACTCCTTCAGATGTTGTAAACATTCCCATGGCCAAGTCAGTCTCGCAGTCGGATGTTGTAAACATTCCCATGACCATCCCAGGCTTGCGGTCAAATTCCATAGACACTCCCATGATTGAAGAATGCTTAACTGACACTCCTAAGTATGAATCTGTTTACTTAGCAGAAATGGTAAATTCGGTTAATATAAACGAAATTGATCTTACTCACATAATTGACTGCGGTTTAAAAAAGGAATTAACTTAGTTGAGAATTACAAGCCTGAGAAAATAAAAAGTGCTAACTTGAAAGTTAAAATAATATTGAGCGATGAAATACCGATTACGCACCGACCTAGGCGATTAGCATTTGCAGAACAAGCGTTTGTTGATAAACAAGTCCAGGAATGGCTTGATAAAGGCATTATACGAGAAAGTTGTTCGAGTTACGCCGCGCCTATTGTTTTAGCCAAAAAGAAAAATGGCGATTACAGATTATGCGTTGATTACAGAGAGCTTAACCGAAAGATAATTAGGGATAATTACCCCCTTCCGGTAATAGATGATATTTTAGACGACATCGGGCAAAATAAAGTTTTTAGCACATTGGACTTAAAGAATGGTTTTTTCCACGTAGAAGTCGATGAGGACAGTAAACAATTTACTTCGTTTGTTACAAATAATTCCCAGTTCGAGTATAATGTAATGCCTTTTGGTTTAAGCTCCGCCCCGCAGTTTTTCCAACGCTACATATATGCATGCCTCAGAGAGTTAATAAGAGATAAAACGATTTCCGTGTACTTAGACGATATAATCGTCCCTGCGAAGACTGAAGAAGAGGCGCTTTCTAAACTGAAACGCGTGTTTCAGGTAGCATCAGAGTATGGTCTCGAATTCAATTTTTCTAAATGCCAGTTTTTGAAAAGAAGGATCGAATTTTTAGGATACATAGTGGAAAACGGAACAATTCGCCCTTCAGAAACACAAACATTAGCCGTTGAGAAATTCCCTGAGCCACAAAATAAGAAACAACTCCAGAGTTTCCTAGGGTTAACTGGATATTTTAGAAAATATATAGCGAATTATGCTAGAATCGCTAAACCCTTAAGTGATCTCCTGAAAACGGAGAACGAATTTAATTTTGGAGCGAGTCAAAAGGAAGCTTTCCAAACATTGAAAAATAAATTATCGGATAAACCGGTGTTGCACATATTTAGACAAGGGGCCGAGACAGAGTTACACACGGATGCTAGCAGCTTAGGTTTTGGAGCAGTCTTGTTACAAAAAGACGATTATGGAAACTTACACCCCGTTCATTTCATGAGTAAGAAAACAACACCCGCCCAAGCCAAATATAGTAGTTACGAGCTTGAAGCGCTGGCTGTTATTGAAGCATTAAAGAAATTCCGGACATACCTGTTAGGGAATAAATTTAAAATAGTAACTGACTGTTCCGCTTTTCAAAAAACATTAGAGAAGAAAGATCTTACGCCAATAGTAGCAAGGTGGGCATTATTCCTACAAGAATTCGATTATCAAATTGTCCACAGGCCCGGAAGTCAAATGAAACACGTTGATGCGTTGAGTCATAACACCGTATTAGTCACAACACGTTCGCATGATGAAATTACAACAAAATTAACCAAAGCACAAAACGAAGACGATTACATTAAAACTATCAAAACACTAGTTGAGAAAAATGAAAGTAAAGATTATTTTGTTAGGAAAAATATGGTGTACAAATATGAAGATGGTAGAGAACTAATTATGGTACCGGAAATTATGCAGAAAGAAATTATTCGCGAAATTCATAATAAAGGACATTACGCTGTAGCGAAGACCGAAGCGATAATAAAGCAGGATTATAATATCCCTAATCTTCGAAAACAAATCGAAAGTGTTATAGGAAATTGTGTAGAATGCATCCTGTACAACCGAAAGCGAGGGAAAGGTGAAGGATTGCTAAATCCCATTCCTAAACATGATTCCCCTCTCCAAACTTATCATGTCGACCACTTAGGCCCAATGCCCTCGACCAACAAAAACTACAATTTTATATTCTCTGTAGTGGACGCTTTTACCAAATTCGTGTGGTTCTATCCAGTCAAGACTACATCTGCAAAGGAAGCAATTTCTAAATTAAAAATTCAACAAGCTACATTCGGGAACCCAGAGCGAATAATCAGCGACCGAGGTGCCGCCTTCACTTCCAGTGAGTTTAAAAAGTATCTCGAAGACGAAAATATTGAGCATGTTCTAATTACAACGGGAATACCCAGAGGAAACGGACAGGTAGAACAACAACAGGAAACACTCATATCAATCCTTGCTAAATTAAGTATCGACGATCCGTCAAAGTGGTACAAATACGTACCGGCTGTTCAACGAATAATGAATAGTACGATTTCCCGAAGCACTCAATACACACCCTTTGAGCTTTTAACGGGAGTAAAAATCAGAAATAGGGAAGATTTAAGAATAAAACAAATTCTTGATGAGGAACATGAAAACGCATTTGTCGAGGAAAGACTGAATAGCAGAAATATCGCGAAACAACATATATTAAAAATTCAGGAGGAAAATCGCAAAACTTTCAACCGTAAACGCAAAAAAGCGAAATGTTATAAAATCGGTGATTTAGTTGCAATCCAACGAACCCAATTTGGGGTCGGTATGAAGCTACGACCGAAATTCCTTGGTCCATACAAAGTGATCAAAGTGAAGCGCAATGATCGATACGATGTCGAAAAAGTGGGCTTTCAAGAGGGTCCAAGAGTGACCTCTACTGCAGCCGATCACATGAAGCCGTGGGCTTCTTCAACCTAAAAAATATAGTGCTAATCCAAGCTGATATTTTTATGTGTTTTTTTTTGCATCGTGTCATCTTTTTTTTTTTTTTTTTTTTTTTTTTTTTTACTGTGTTTATCAAAAGTGACTGTGCTGTCATCTGAACATGTTTTTTTTTTTTTTTTTTTTTGACTGTTTTATACAAGAAAAAAAAACCTCTGTATTTAAAAACTGTTCATAGGACTGTATCCACGTGATGAACTCACCTGCGCATTGTGGTTTTTTTGGACTATATTTAGCAAAAAAAGAACTGAGACTGTGTTTTTTCTTTTTTTTTTTTTTATGGAAAGACTGTGTTCGTCTGTATACGTAGTTTGATATTGCATATTTGTCATGTTGTTTGTTTTTGTGTGTGTTTTTCTAGTATTTTTCAGGTTCTAGGAAAGTCGGACGGTACCAGTCCAGTCTATATGGTGGATGATCTGTGAGGACACAGAATGGTCAGGATGGACGAATGTAGTGGCGAACAATAGCCCAGACCAGATGTCGGAAGAAGGCGAAGTCCATTTCTCACGAGAAGTTGATGAGCTAACGAAAACGGAAGGCCGAACGCTGGAGTTTGGGGAGATGGTTTTCTGCGTTGGAGGAGAGCGGTGCTCTCTCCTAGCTGATTTTAAATTGGGCGCTGCCCGCTTTTACTTTTTTTAGACGGGATCGCTGTAGACCCGTGCTACTGATATTATTCAATTAAACGTTAAATGTCGTGCTGTGTTGTATGTCAGATAAATGTTAGTAGTTTAGTATCATGTAATCTAGAAGTTTAAAAGTTTCAATTAAACATTTTAACGAGTTAAACAGTAGTAGTTCCTGTTGAAGCCTGTGTGAATTTTCCTCCCACAAAAATTCATAGAAATTTTCTGCACCTAAAAGCAAATCAATTGGACCTGGGACATTAAATTTTTCATCGGCTAATTTGATGTTATTTAACAATGGGATAGAAGTTTCAAGCGGCCTAGACGGCGTAAATTCTGTAATTTTTGGAACGACTAAAAGGTTAATTTTAAATGAAAATTCTTATCTCTATTTGAAACAGTTGTGCTAACTCTAGATCTAACATTCAGCGATAAATTATTTATGCCTGAAATAGAAATGTTAGTCTTTTCTCTTTTCAAATTAAGTTTATCTACTAACCTTTTACTCATAAAGTTAGAGTTTGCGCCAACGTCTAATAAATCTCGTACTTCATGAAAATTACCTAATTTATCTTTTATTAAACAAACAAATGTGCTAAGTAACAGCTTTCAACTCATTAGCCAAATTACATGTCATTGAAAATAAACTGTTTTGATTATTAGCTGGGAAAGGCTGAAATACTGGAGCCGAAACATCCAAATTAGATTTATTACCTCCTTTGTTTATATGACTCATTTCCTGTGAAATTACCTCTTGGTTTTCAACTTTATTTATTTTTTGTTCACAAGGAAAATGCAAAGTTACATTGTGCCTTTTCCTACAAATAATACACGAGAATTTAAATTTACAATCGACTACTTTATGATTCCTAAGACAGTTAAAACAAAGATTTTTTGCCTTTACCAGCTCAACTCTATCACTCACTGACATTATTTTATAAACAGGACATTTATGCAAAGGATGATTTTCACTACATGACAAAATACATTTAGAATTTTTTACATCAGTTAGAAAAACTTTAGAAACTGGCCTATAATAATTATTTTTATTATTCGACCTAGAATTATCAACCACAGGTTTTCCCTTTGATGTGTAATATAAATCTATCTCCCACGATAACTCAATTGGGTGAAAACAAGAATCTCCTTGTCTAACATTTATAAAACACGTAACATCCTTATCAAGCGTCTGACTAATTTTATCAGAAATCACTAACTTTTTTAAAGTTTCAAAATCTGTCACATTTCTCAATTTTAAATAATAATCCCAACTCGTTGTTAATTGGGATGCAAATTGTACATACGCTTCATTGGGTTGACGTTGTGCTTTTCTAAAATGTTCTAAACAAGTTTGGGGAGTTGGCTCAAATTCTCTAAGTACTATAGCTTTCACCTTTGAATAATCTTCTAATTCCACATCCTTAATGTACATAATAACATTTGTTGCCCTTTCCCCTAACAGATTTAGAAGAATTTCCGATTTATACTTTTCTGGGACATTTTTTGAAACGAAGGCCCTTTCTAAAGACGAGAAAAAATACCCCCAATCTTCCGGTTTAGACGGAAGTTTAATTGTAAGTGTTCTTATACTTTTAATGAGAGAGTCTAAAGATTCTATGCTTTCTCTTTTCTGAAAATCATTTAATTTTTCACTTTTGGTTTCTGCTCGGGCCTTAGCCAACTCAAGCTCTAATTTTGTACATTCAATTTTTAATTTTTCAAGTTCTAGTACCTACTCTTCCTCATTTTTTCTCTCCTCTATGATATTATTGACCATTTCTTCTACCAATTTAGAATCTGCTTTATATTTTTCACTTTCCTTTATTAAATTCATTAAATCGTAATTAGTTAATTTTATATCAGAAATATCAATTCCTAACTCAAAAGCTATCCTCTGGTAGTCTTCCTTTTTCGCGCTTTTGAACATTTTAATAAATATAGTTCACAATAAATAAATAAATAAATCTCACATACCTCCAAAATAAAAGCGAATCACTTTTTCCAAACTGCTGAAATGCAGGATAATGTTTTGGTTTCTTTTATTTATTTTATTTGTCTTCTCAAAATCAGCATTTCGAAATAACTTCATTTTTTCTCTGCATTAGATTATCATGTTGATTACGAAATACTTCACTGAAAGAACATAATTCTTTTTGTTCTTGAATCAAAACAACTGCTTGACTTAAACTCTTCGTAATAAAGTATATATTTTTTAACACCACACTATTAAAGCAATATTATAACTTATAAGATTAAAAGGAAATGCACAAATTCTCATAAAAAGAAAACACTTAATTCGTTTCGGTACACTTATACTCGTTGAATCGAAACCACTTTATACTCGATTAAATAAATGCTTGTTATTTACTCCGGGGAGGGGGACCAAAAATAGGTGCTCCTGCCAATAACTCAATCACAAATAATCGCTGCACACAACTCACCATAAATAAAACTAGCGGACTGTATTACTAATTAAATTTTAATTCACAAAACAATAAATTGAACGAGAGCTGATATTTACACTATCCTCGGATCGGCGTCTCGAACCCAACTCACAAGTTTCAAAACAAACCACACAGATGGCGCTTCTAGCGGCAACAGCCAGGTACAGGTGATAAGTCGCTAAATATTATTCTATCGCCACCATTTCATCTATATTATAATAGTTCAAGTCATGTAACTGCCATAAATAAATACGCTCTGATCCCTTCGCTTTTCATATGAAAGTTTGGCCCAGATATCATATACGGCCCCATATTGGCGCGATTTTTTTCCAACACTAATTTGGGGAAAAGATCAACAGCATAAACAACAACATCCGACTTATCAAATCAAGCAAAATAACGATACTATGGCGCCAGTTAAGTACCCGTTGCGTATATGACATTGGCGTCAGAAAAAAATAGCGCCAATATGGGACCGTATGTGGCATCTGTGCCGAAAGTTTTCCATTTCGATTTTAAAAAATCAATTTTTTTTTCGAATAATACTGCTTAAAAGTATTGTCGCAAAGAATTCTTGGTACTGTTACGCTAGCCGGGTGCAAATCTCGCCAATAACTATTTTTCAACTCGCCAGTTAGCATTTTTTTTTTTTTTTTTCGAGTGGTAAATTAAAACATTGCTTTGAAGTTGAAATTAAATGTCATCGTTTGTTACATCATTTAATATTTGGCCAGATGCCATATACGCACCCGGTTTGGCGTGATTTTTTTTACGAAAATTTGGCGAAATCCTCGTTTTCAAATACCAGTTACATATGTATTTTTGGTACTACTTAGTTATCCCGTCGAACAAATATCTATCACCAAACTATAAGATTAAATGCCAATAATAGTTGATAAATGCCACTTTCACTTGACTTTAAGCAAGTTACACGTCTTTACGTCATCAAGTGAATTTTATTTCGACGTTTTATTTGTATATTTATTAATGTTATACTATTTTCTTTGTTCTTTCGTTATTTAAAATAAAACTTATGTCAATTTGTATAATTTGGCGAGTGGTTTGGCGATTTATATAATTTGGCAAAATGGGTCGATGGAATAACTAAGTAGTACCGTATTTTTTAATTATTTTCTATTATTTTTTATTTTTAAAGGAAAATAACCAAAAAAATAATTAACTATAGAACAAAACAATTTATGTAATTTAAAAAAAGTAAATAAACACTTATTAAATAAACAACAATAGCCGGCTTACCATGTCAACCAAAACAATGCCATTTTGGCGCCAATTAGGTACCCCGGTGCGTATATGACATCTGTGCCTAATATTTTTCTTTTCATTTCGTTTAAAAAAAATAAAGAAGTGAAAGCCATTTATTTTAAATGTTTCTGTTTGTATAAAATAAAATGATAATGAAATACAAATTGCATTATGAATAAAAGTAACATGATACATTTGTTAGCATACATTTAAGGGAGGCCAAATTAGTTTAAAATAGTAACCTTTTGTAAAATCTGAAAAAAAAAAAAAATATCTGTCTGATTAAAATTTGAGTTGCCATCATTAGAAAAATGTATATAAAATTAGAAAAAAATTAATATTTCGAAAACTAATTCGAATTTAAAAATTCTAATACCAGTTTTTAAATCTGCAGATCAATATTGATTTTTGGTGTTAATTTCATCGCAAAGTATTCCATAGTTTAAGAGAAATCGCCGTGAAACATAATCAGTTGTTTAATCAGTCGATTCAAAGAATCGTTACATTTCAGCCGTTTCATATATTCGTTTCATAAATTCGTTTCATTAGGATTTTATATATATAGGGTAGATTAAATATTTCAAAGTATTATTTGATTTCTCATAATATTAACTTACTATTTATTGTTAAATTTTTAACATAATAAAGATAATAGATTCAATAATGAATCTATTATCTTTATTATGTTAAATCTTTCTTTATTATGTCAATGTAAGTTATGTCAATGTAAGTCAAAAGTGTCAATTATCTTTATTATGTCAATGTAAGTTTCCAATTATAAAATTATTCGTAATAATATTGTTTTAAAAGTAATTTAAATATATGTGTTTTTTAGTACTAGCTTTGTATATTAAATGTATTAAAGTATTAGTAATAATAAAAATTTACGCTTTTTTAAAGCATTATAATTTCGGAATTAATTTTACTTCATTATAATTTTTCTAAAGGTAGATAGCATCAAAAAAAAAAAAAAATGCCAAATCAAATTTATTATTATTGCATTACTCTTAAGAATTTGTGACTGAATTGAGTATTTATAGGTGTTATATAAATTTCTTATAACTTTACCCTTACAGATTATTATTATATATACCCTTATAGATTATTACTTATTATACCTACTATTAGATTTAAAATAAGGTATTTTTTTTTATATAAATAACAGAAAAGTACCTAATTTATCATTAACACTTCAATTATTTTTAAAGAATCTTTGCAATATTTTTCATGTTATCTCTCTCCTTTTTGTATAATATTCTGTATTTTTAAATCAAAAATTGTGATTAAAAACATCATGATTACTTTGTGCAATTAATAGATGGCGACGCTATGTAAATATTATTAAAAATAATAATAATTTTAAGATATTTTGAATTGAAATTTCTCAGTGTTTTTAATTAGTTTAAACTATCAAACTGCTTGCATTTTTGTCTTGCCATATTAATGACTAATGTTAATATTGTTATTTATTTTAAATAAATGCATTCTGATTAAACTAAAACTTTTTAAATTCGAAATTTTCCATTACCTGGAATTACATGATCTGAGGATTCCTGATTAAAAAAGTTAAATTGTATTTAATACTAGCAGGCTATGCCCGCTACGCTGGTCTGCTTATCCAAATGAACCTTGAATTAAACAAAATGTATCATTGAATTTGTCATTGTGATTTAAAGCAATATGGAACCTTACCTGGAATGTCCTTTCGAACTGCTGAAAACGATAAGAATGCCAATGTGCTATTATATTTTCTAATGTGTAGACAAATTTTCAGCTATTAAGGTCTTAACCCTTTTAGTTGATCAATAACAGTAGGATTGGTAAAGAAAGATAGTACAATACGCAATACAATAAAACAAACCCTGAAAATTTATGTAACTACTTGTAATAATGCAAACAAACAAACGGACAAAATCCATCCAGTAAAACTTTTTAGCTCACAGGCTATCATAGCCTGAGAGCTAATGTGCCCGCCCATTCTGTATGTATGTATGTATGTACATATGTATGTATGTATATATGTACGTATGTACGTAACGCGATAACTCTTGATAGAAACATCCGATTTGCTTCAAAATTTTTTTCTAGGTTCATTGTGATAAGGCGCTTCCCTGATTAGTTTTGGGAGTTCATTGGTTAAGGATAAAGGGGGAAAAACTGGGTTAGTCTAACCCCTTAATTCAGATAAATGTGTTTTTCATGCAGAATGATTCGATTTGCTCCGAAGTTGGTATACCGGTTTATTATGTTAAGGAACTTCCCTGATTAGTTTTGGGGGTTCATTGGTTAAGGATAAAGGGGGAATGGGGGCTAGACCACCCCCATAATTTATATAAACGGGTTTTTCTTGCAGAATTATTCGCTTTGCTCCAAATTTGGTATACCGGTTTATTATGTTAAGGAGCTTCCCTGATTCGTTTTGGGGATTCATTGGTTAAGGATAAAGGGGGGGCTAATCCATCCCCTTAATTTAGATAAATGGTTTTTTTGCAGGATTATTCGATTTGCTCCAAATTTGGTATACCGGTTTATTATGATAAGGAGCTTCCCTGATTAGATTTGGAGGTTTACTGGTTAAGTATAAAGGGGGAAACGGGGGCTAATTCCCCTTCACTTATTTTTTTGAGGGGCATTATTCTTTAAAATAAGAGTATGATATACAATTAGTGTGGATAGCCTGTGAGCTCAATGCCATCCATCAGTTTAGCTGGGCACTTTCCTTTTTTATTTTAAAGGTTGATCTTTCATAAGGGGTCCATGTGATTATAGAACTTTCCCCCATAATTCTGTAACTAAGCAACGTAGAATGATACGCAATAAACTAAAACCTCCGCAAACATTGTCTTATCAACAAAGAAAGTATTATCAATATCCGCCATCTAGAACTTTTTGAAAAGTCTAATCTTTCATAATCGGTTTCATATGATTATGGAACTTTCCGCCATTACTTTATGACTAAGCAACGTAGAACAATATGCAAAATACTAAAACCATGTCTGAATAGATATCTAACTAAAATGAAATTCCTATCAAAATCCGTTCTGTAGAACTTTAAAAAATGTTAAACTTTCATAATCGGGTTCAACTGATTATAGAACTTTCCACCACACCTCTATTATTAAGCAATGCAGAAGGGTATAGTATATACTAAAACTCTGCCTGAAAAATTATTTAACTAACAGTGAAAATTCAATTGTAATCAATTCGGCTGAATCTTTTAATAAGGTTAATCTTTCATGATCGGGTTCGTCTGATTATGTAACTTTAAAACATAATTGTATGTATAAGCAACGTAGAATGATATTTTATATACTAAAATCTTCCCTGGAAAATTATCTAACTATCATTATGATCAAAAT
This sequence comes from Maratus speciosus, assembly GCA_963932465.1. Classification (NCBI taxonomy): domain Eukaryota; kingdom Metazoa; phylum Arthropoda; class Arachnida; order Araneae; family Salticidae; genus Maratus; species Maratus speciosus. The sequence continues at coordinate 678,298,847 of OZ010788.1, forward strand.
CCATTCAGGTGAGCTCAAGTTATATGCAATCGGGACGAATTTCACATTTCCATTTTACTCTAGTATATATAGTAGAAGCAGAAGTAGATAGATAGATAGATAAGAATATTAATTATTAAAATTTATGAAACTGCAAGTTATTTCTCGTTGTCTCTGCTGAATAATTTTAAAGACTTTTCAATCGGTGAGTATTGAGATTTACTATTATGTCTACAACAAATGTATTTCATTTTGTACCAAAACATTGTCGTTAAAATGAGCCAATTTGCTGTGGGTTCCGATATTATAAAATTTTTTTTTTCAAAATCGCCAACTACGTGCATGACGTTTTAAGTGTCTCTTGGCACTGCAGTAAACATTTCCATGTTTAATTCAGCGAAAAATGAAGTTATAACTTAATTTTACTTGATAATAAAAAATACTTCCACCTTCAAAAAATAGTAAATTAAATTTTTTTGCAGTGTTACGAATAAATAATAATTAAAGCCAAAAGAAATTCGCGTTCACTAAATATCAAGCCCCAAAGTTTGGCATCGTTTGCAATAAAATTTGGTACTTTTCTTTTCCACTACAGGCGCCTTGGCGTTTTTTTAAAAGCTTGGTGCTATTCGGGCATCAGAAAGTGAGATTTATTGCCAATTGATATAAACAGTTAAGAAAACAAACTTGATGAAATTTTTTGTTTGTTTATATATGTATATTATAAATGTTTTTTATATACAAATTACTTCTGTTTCTAATTAAAATTAGATAAATTGCATCTTTATGTTAAATAAATTGTATAAACAGAAAAAAATGCTTGTTTATATGAAATGAAACAGTGAATAGGTTGCCAGAAAATATGTTTCCAAATTTTCTCTCCGCCAAGGCTATTTTCTCTGTTTCGCCAAGATCCCTATACTGTAAATTACCAAAAAATTTTGCACATTTAGGATTGAAATAAATGACGCAATAGCATACAATTTGGTATGGTGTTGGTATAACGTAAAAATAAGAAAAGGTCGCCAAAAATTTTCTTTCAAATCACGCCAATTCTGTGTTAATTCGGTTACAGAATAGCTCCGCTTTAAAAACACAGAATCAGTTTAAACCTTTTCCTAAGTTAATTATGCGCCAAACCACGCCAGGTAACATACGCCAATTGTCAGTAGACTCAATTATGTAACTTATCGGTACCAAATATGCCAATTGTCTAGGATTTGATAACGTAATTTATCTCCTTAATTTATGCATACTTTACAAACTACATCTACTTTCCAATTTTCCTGATTTTAAGATCAATGGGTACTGTTAGATGTTAAAAAGCTTGGCGCAATTCGGGCTTAAGAAAGTGAGATTTGTGGCCAAATGATATGAACAGCTATAAAAAGAAATAAAATGAACTTTAAGCTTTTTAAAATATGTATTCATATATATATTCCTATATAAATTTTTATTTATGAATATTAATATTTTTGTTATTTATATAGAATTTACTTCTATTTTTATATAAAAAAGAGATAAATGTATTCTTTATAGTAAATAAATTATCTAATTACTGAACAGAAAATATGGATGAAAACTTTCCTTGTCTCGCCAAGCCCATTTTTTCCAACTCGCAGCTATATTGGAAAATTACATAATTTAACCCATTGCTCTATGACTAAACAGTGTCGAACAATATACTATATACTAAAACTATCTCTGAAAAATTGTCAAACTAATAATGCAAATTCTATCAAAAACCGTTTATTTTAATTTTTAAAAAGGCTATTGTGATAATTTTGTACACCAGACTACAGAATTTTCCCAAAAACGGTATGGCTGAACAATATAGAAGGGCATGTTGAATACTGGAAACACCCCTGGAAAATTATCTAATTAACAGTCCAAGTTCCATCGAAATACATTGGGCAGAATCATTTAAAGAGGCTAATTTTCCATTATCAGGTTCATCTCATTAAAGATCTTTAAACCATAATTCAATACCAAGAAACGTAGAACGACGTGTTATGTACTAAACAATTCCCCGAAAAATTACCTATCTAACAGTGTACGTTCAGCAGAACTCGAGTTATAAGCAGCGGGAATGAAATTTCCATTTGAATTATATATATATATTTATATATATATATATCTACTTATATATATATATATATATATATATATATATATAAGTAGAATTAGATATTTCCAGAAAATGCTGTCGTTTATTGAGAAATAACCAATATTGTGAACGTCGCTCAAACCGATGGAACGCTCATGCATTTTTGGCTTAAAATTAAATCGTTTGGCAATAAAATGAAATCGCAAAAAACATACAATATGTAACTCACAAGTATCGTCATTTTTATAATTACATCTGCTAGTTTCTTCTGTATGTCACATGATGGTCGAGTTAAATATAAATAAAAAGTAAATTTAAAAGAAATCAAAAACAAAATTGTCACTCAGATATTTTATAAAATTTTCTGATGCATTTTATTTAACCGGACGCAAGAGATAAATTGCCATATATAGTTTAAAACTGCAATCTTTCATATTGAATAAATTTTTAAGCATTACGAACATTCTCTTTAATGTTTAAATTCGATATTTTCGTTTTCCAATATTACCACTCGTCATTTTTTTTTCATTTTCTCTCTTCTTTTCTTTTTTTTCCCTTTTAAATAAAATTAGCAACAGTTTTTTTCCGCGATGTACAGCCATTTCAATTCATTTATCAAAAAATTCATCGCCAATAAAATAATGGTAATCCTTTCGCCCAAAATAACAGAACTTTCCGACATAATTCTATAACTAACCTACATAGAACAATGTGTTATAGCTTAAAACCTTCCCTGAAACAATACCTATCTAACAGTATAAGTTCCGTCAAAATCCATGCAGTAGAATTCGAAATCTAGGCGTTCGGAACTAAATTTTTGTTTGGATTTTATATATATAATAGATTTTATATAGATATAATAGATAGAATAGATAATAGATTATGTGTTATGAAATATCTCAAAGTTTAAAACAGATCGCATTGTTAGATTTCCTAATTTTAACAATATCGCGTTACGTTAGTTCCACATTCCACCACCAGGTAGCGCACTCTATTCTTAACGAAAGCGTATCTGAATGAAACTCCTTCATGCAACCTTTCCGTTGATACATGAATCGGGAGGGTGGCAGTCTTAACCAATAATTTAAGATAATTGCTGAAATTACTACGGAAAATATTTTAAAGGGGGCTCTACGCGGGCCCCTAATAGAGTTAGAGGAAATCGGAAGACGGCAAAATAATCGCGGGGAAAAGTTTGCTTGGGTGCCTTGGAGCTACTTTTGGCGCGAGATCTAAGCTCTACGACCAATAGGAGCCCAGATATTTAAGGAAATATGAAGTAACAAAGTCCAAAATAACAGAATTTTCCGTAATAATTCTATAACTAATCTAGGTAGAATGGTGTGTTATAGCTTAAAACCTTCCCTGAAACGATACCTATCTAATGGTATAAGTTCCGTAAAAATCCATGCAGTAGAACTCGAAATCTAGGCATTCGGAACGAAATTTCCGTTTGGATTTTATATATATAATAACTAGCAGGCTATGCCCGCTGCGCTGGTCAATATTTCCAAATGAACCTTGGATTAAACTAAATGGTGAATTTGAACTTGTATTTTAAACAATATGGATCTTCAGCTTGACCTTGCACATTACTGAAAACGATGCGAACGCCATTGCGATATAATGTTATCTTAAGCGTTGGACAAAATTTAGCAATTAAGAAGTAATTGTTTTAGTTGATTATAAACAGCGCACTTATGGTCGGGTAATGAGACCGTTATGACAACAGGAATTAATACCTCTGTAACTAATCAACATATAATGAAATCGTATATACTAACACCATTCCTAAAAGTCATGCAACAGGTCCACTTGTAACAAAATATGTTCTGTAGATTTTTTTAAAAAGGCTAAACTTTCATAATCATGTTCACTTAATTTTTGAACTTTTACTGTTGCTCTATAACTAAGTACCCTTGAACAATATGTATACACTAAAACCTTTCCAAAATTATTACCTAACTAATTGTGGTATATCCTACGAAAGTATTATAAACAATCGGAATGAAATACAAATTTCCGTTGTAAATATATAGTAGATGATGATGATGCGATTTTGTGTAATAGAATTCATAGTAAAGTTTTCGCTTCAAACAAAAACGATGCTTTCAACATTAAAGCTAATACACCAATATGTGAAGTATCCGATTACGGAAGGTTAACTTGAATTCTCATGAGCAACTACTCAAAGAAAAGTGAATATGTGGCTTTTGTGATACTTTTATGTCAGCCGGGCGCAGGTAATAAATCAATAAAGATTGTTTTCATAGCATATTCTTATTTTATTATTTTCATTTAAAACACAAACCTTTCACTCATTTAATTTAAAATGCATGCCTTATACTAATTTCATTTAAAAAACTGAAAAGATAAACAATAACAGGAAATAATGCCATAATTAAAAGCAAAAAAATATTTTTAATTTACATACGCAAAATGTAACTACTGCTACTGGGAATTTTTAAAATGCTATCAGCGAGATGTGCGCACGGTTGTTATAAATGCACCCATTTTTTCTTCTTATCGAGGAGCAATTTATACCAATATTATTCCAATTCCAATTTCTTTCATTGAGGAACCTATGACCGGAAAAAATGGAAAAAGACTCTTGTAGATTCTTCGGATGACGGCATCTGACGCCATAAACCGAGTTTATATATATGAAAATAATTTTTAAGTCGTTACAAACATTGCTTTCATACTTAAATATTTTCATTGGTACTACTTGTTATCCCGTCGACCAATTTTGCCAAATTATATAAATCGCCAAACCATTCACCAAATTATATAAATTGACATAATCTTTATTTTAAATAACGAAATAACAAATAAATTAGTATAACATTAATAAAAATACAAATAAAACGTCAAAATTAAAATCACTTGATGACGTAAACACGTGTAGTTTGTTTAAATTCAAGTGAATTTGATATTTACGATCAACCATTATTGGCATTTAATCTTATAGTTTGACGATAGATTTTTGGTCGACGGAATATCTAAGTAGTACCTTTTCCATTTTTGTTTTATAAAGCTAAATTCTCAGTAATTTTTTCCCTTTTATTTTCCATAAAATCACTATTTTTTAAAAAAATTAAGATGCTTGCATTTTTATTTCAAACTCATAGAGCCGTTTTTATTTTTTAGCCAAAAGGGTTGATTTGAATTTTTTCCGTTGCTAGAGTAACAGATGTAATGATAGATATTTTGAGGTTTAGATGCCAAAGACACCGCCAAATTAGAAAAATATGAAATGTGTCATGAACTGTTGGACTTATAAAAATTTATTTGGTAGCATTCGATTCAGCATACAAAACTACATTAAAATATGCTATCATTTGACGCATAATTTTGATATTCGATTTTTTTCCCCTCCCCGTGCAAAAACCATTAGGGGTGACACTTTAGAAAATCCTTTCTTAGCAGAAGTTTATGTCATAAGAAGTATTTTTACCACGATTTTCAAGATTTTAGGTTCAGTAGTTTGCGCTGTGCGTTAATTAGTCCCCTAATCCAGACTTTATTTTATATACTATATTAGATATGCGATTTTGTGGTGAATCGATGATCGAAAATTAGTCCAATATCATTTGAAATATTATATAACAGAGGAGAAAGTACGAAGAAAGACGAAGAAGAAATGACGAATTACAAAAGACTTGTAATTTTTTTTTTCAAAATGTTGAAATTTTCCATAGTAATAACGTATTAAAACATAAATTTCCTTAAAAATTATCTTTATTTCCTAGATTTCGAATCTGTGAATTTTCCTATAAATGAAATTGGCGATATGACTTGAGAAAGTAGATAATATTTGCTTAAATAAAATGGGTAATATTCGTTGATCTGAGTTCGAGGTTATAAATATCACATGCTTTCGGAATTACGGCGAAAAACATTTTAAAAAGTATGAAATTATTTTACAATATGTATGTGTGGCAGAAATTCACACTGAAATTTAAGTATTCAATTCCATTTTTTAAATATTAACTGATATCTATATAAGTTACAATTGAATATGAAAATGTACTCAAAAAATGATCTCTTTCACCTAAAAAAACACCATTTGTGAGAACATCCTCAAGCTAATGTCACGCTTATGCATTTTTGGCTTAAAATCACATTGTTTGGCGACAAAAGAAAAATAAAAAATTGTAAAGAAACAAATAGTAATTACACATGTGACTCACAATTACATCTGCTTGTTTCTTCTATAAGTCACGTGATGGGACAATTAGATATAAAAAAAAAAGAAAAGAACAGAACAGAAAGAAAATGTCGTTAAAATTTCATCTAATCAAATTTTCAGATTCGTTTCCATATCTAACGCAAGCGATAAAGAGCCAAATATTGCGTATCAAGTGTAATATTTCTTATTAAATTAATTTTTAAGCATTACAAATATTTCTTTCAGGTTTTGATTAAATGTTTCCGTTTTTTAATATTATCACTCATTAAAACGGATTTTCTTCTTTTTTTCTTTTTTTTTTCATTTAAATAAAATTAGTAACAGTTTTTCTTTTATTTTTCGAGGTTTAATAGCCGTTTCAATTTTTTTTATCAACGATGAATTTCGCCAAGAAATAAAATGGTAACCTTATCGCCCAAAATAACAGAATTTTCCATCATAATTCTAAAACTAATATAGGTAGAATAATGTGTTATAGATTAAAACCTTCCCTGAAACAATACCTATCTAACGGTATAGGTTCCGTAAAAATCCATGCAGTAGAACTCGAAATCTAGGCGTTCGGAACGAAATTTCCGTTTGGATTTTATATATATATAATAGATAATAGAATAGATAATAGATTTTATATATATATATAATGAATAGATAATAGATTATGTGTTATGAACTATCTCAAAGTTTAAAACAGATCGCATTGTTAGATTTCCTAATTTTAACAATATCGCGTTATGTTAGTTCCACATTCCACCACCAGGGAGCGCACTCTATTCTTAACGAAAGCGTATCTGAACGAAACTCATTCATGCAACCTTTCCGTAGATACATGAATCGGGAGGGTGGCGGTCTTAACCAATAATTTAAGATAATTGCTGAAATTACTACGAGAAATATTTTAAAGGGGCCCTACGCGGGCCCCTAATAGAGTTAGAGGAAATCGGAAGACGGCAAAATAATCGCGGGGAAAAGTTTGCTTGGGTGCTGTGGAGCTACTTTTGGCGCAAGATCTAAGCTCTACGACCAATAGGAGCCCAGATATTTAAGGAAATATGAAGTAACAAAGTCCAAAATAACAGAATTTTCCGTAATAATTCTATAACTAATCTAGGTAGAATGATGTGTTATAGCTTAAAACCTTCCCTGAAACGATACCTATCTAACAGTATAAGTTCCATAAAAATCCATGCGGTAGAACTCGAAATCTAGGCGTTCGGAATGAAATTTCCGTTTGGATTTTATATATATGAGTTATAACCCGTCGAAATTCGACGAATTAAAATGTTTAGAATGGAACTGTTAGATCGAATTTACAATAAACCTACAAAAATAATTACAATAAAAAATTCATCTTGCATTGGTTATCTAACTCTTAAAACAAATAATGTTTTTAACCTACAATTGGCAAAACATTATTTCCAAAAACTTCAACTGCTTAAATTATTCAAAAATTAAACTGTATTAGAATACGTATAATCAAGATGAGTAATTATGTTGAAGTTATCGATTGAGGCTCTTACGTTTGTTTTTACATGTGAAAAATCAGTAATAAGGAATTCGCTTTGTAACATCATAAAATATTCCCCCATAAAACCTAAACTGTACGTTATTTTCACATTCTCAAAATTTACATACGTACCACTCAAATTAACAGTTTAAAATATTTTAACGCGCAATACATTATTAATGAACATATTCCCAAACTTAAAGTCACGTTCATCCGATACAACTTTTCATGTGAACATTCGCATAAAATTTAAGTTCTAATCTTAGTACCAGCGAAAATTTACCATTCAGAAACTTGCCTTTAGTTGACATAGTATTGGTCATTTAGTATTTATCAAATATTTTGTTTTATCAAAGAAAATGATAGTTTTGTTTTAAATATGACATCATTTTTACTCACTGAATCTTTTTTCCTAGCGTCTCAAACTCAGTATCAGCGTAATGTGAAAATATTGAAATATCTTCTGCAAACTTTTGACCTATGAAGAAGAATGTGTGTTTTTTTTTTAATGGCTGACGTCATGTTCTGTTCAAAAATTAGAAAAAAAAATTACTTTTATTTGTAATGTGAAAATGGCATCAATAAGTATATAATCAATAAAAATAAATAAACCATGACTATTTTCCCTTTACTTTTAATAGATTTGGTTGCCACAATTGCAAAATTGGTACTAAAAACTATAAAAAAATTAATATCTGAAAAATAAATTGAGATAGAGCTTTCAAACAAATTGCATTTAAAAGTACATTTTTTCCCTATACGACGGTGTAAAAATTTAAACTGTGCGATGTTTAGAAGTTTAAAAATTTGCAGTAGCGAAAATTGCAAAACCGAAATCTCATTTAAAATTTCAAAGTGTTGCCATTCGCAGAATGACGTATGCGTTACACACAGATATGTTTGTCCTTTATAATATAGATAATAGATTAAGGCTTGTTCCAAATTTAATTTTTTTTAATTGAAACCCTTATTTTTTAAGATTTAAAAAGTTTTAGAATAAATGTACGATTATTGTGGGTGTATTTTAGAGACTCAGTAATGATAATTTTAGATATTTAAAAGAAATCAAGTAAAAGTAATCTAAGAAAAAAGCTTCATTTTTCAAAAAAAAATTCCTGCAATGCCAGTTTTTATAATTGTATACAGTAGGCTCCCTCAAATCTGCACAGCTTGGGACCAGAGGTTGTGCGGATTTTAGAATTTTGTGGATTTCTGGTCACTGCTTTATTTACATTTTTTAAAACATTAATTTGAATGTAATAATGCAATCGAAATTACAATGAATGCTTGCAATAAGTAAAATATTAAAATAATTAAGCAAAGTAATAAACTAAAATAATAATAAAAATTAAGATAATTTTAAATTGATTAAATTATTAAAAGTGTCAGTAAATGGATTTGTGAAGACGTCAAGTAAATAATTTATAATGTATAATTAAATATGCATAGTAAAGATGAGATAAATTTTCCTTGAATTAATCAGTGATACTTTCCCAATAAAGGTACCTTGCTAATTCACATGAAAATGATAAAGTAAAGAAGCTTTATTTCAAATTCAACCACTCTTAATAACCAAATACGCGTGATTAATACATAAATATATTTGGTAAAAAGATTGTGATTACCAGTGATATCAGCATTTGTATTTCTCAAAAATAAATTTATACTTCCTTCATGTGAAATCACTAGTTCAGTCCTATTAACTAGAATTACATATTAAAATGCATACAAAATGATACAAAACTAAAAAAAAAAAAAAAAATTCAAATTTTGCCCCTACATTTAAACTGAAAGTTTCATTGTTTGCATCTGTGATGATGTGCGGATTTTAGGCGTTTGTGGATTTGAGAGAGTCTACCATCTGAATTGTTTTAAGTTTAATTTCTTTCCTTGATTATTCTTTGATAATTTCTTAAGTTCATTCCATTTTTCTTTTTTTAATAGAGAGGTTGCTCTACTCGTTTTAACCCTGATGTCCTGAATGAGATAGGTGTTAATGGAGACCTTATTTCGGCACTGGGCAGAGCAGGAAAAAGTGCTACTGAAGCGGTATGGTTTGGGTGCAACGATGTCATAAAGTGTGGCCAACAGGGTGTCCCTGCAGTGAAGTGTCATGCTGACTCAAAAAGACATGCTTGTGCAAAATAGCATAAAAAAGAGGAGGGTGTTTTGAAAATTCGTCTGAAATGATCATCTGATTGACAAAGCACCCTATCACCCGGTGACAAAGTTGTAAAAGCTGAGACTTATTTTGCTTTTAGTGTAGCAGAATGTGCCTATAGCTATGGAGATGTCATGATGAAAAATTTTCCCAAAATGAACTGTGAGCGACTTTACTATGAAGAGAAAAAAATTATCCTATATCTATAATATCTGATGGTATTGAACCATCAATACTTGAAAAGAAAAATTATTGGAGGACATCCTAAAGAATGACTCTTTTCTTTTATTCAGTCTCAAGTGGATGAGAAAAGAGTTAATCAATTGGATGTCAGATACTTTAGTGATGCTGATAAGCAAATTGTTATTTACAGTCTTCTTTTATGGGACACACCAAAGCAGCAGAAGATTTACTACTAAATAATATAAAATTGGCCTAGGCTGATTTACCTAAGGATCGCTGGTACTTTTCGGTTAGCCGGGCGACATATTTATATACATACATATATGTAAGTATACATATATATGTATGTTTATATACATGTATGTATATATACATACATGTATATATACATATATATGTATATATAACACTGGCGCCCGGCTAACCAAAAAGTACCGGATCGCTTACTGTCATTGAGTGATGGACCCAACGTCATGAAAAGCGTGAAAAATAAATTGAACAAAATCAACAACAACATTGTTGATATAGGAACATGCTCTCTACACAATTTGGCCATGGTGTTGACATTTTTTATCCTGACTTTGAAATGCTACTTATTGATTTATATTACTTTTTTAAAAGATCTGCTGTGCAATCTCAGGATTATTCCCAAATGCAAGTATCCCTTGATCCTGTTTTCCAACGACATGTAAATAGTCGTTGGTTAACATTGAATTCATCTGTAAAAAGATTTATCGAACTCTAAAAGCGTTTTTTAAAAAGACGTTATTTCAAGGGGGGGGGGGGGGAGTTCAAGATTAAAGAGGATAAGATGTGCTTTATCAGATAAAACAGTGTTCTTATTAAATGTTGGTGGCCTTTCCACTGGTTTTCTTCTGCTCTTTCAAAGAGAAGAGCCATTCATCCACATTTTATGTGATGAATTCATCTCATTAACAAAGAAGTTAATGGGGGGGAGGGGGGGCAGCTTCTTAAGCCAGACTCTTATTTAAAGGGTCTGAGTTGAATGATCTGGCTAAAGTATCCAGAAATTGAACAGGATATGCAAGAAGAACTTGGTATAAAATGCAAGGAGGATTTTCCCAAATTTTATAAGGCCATTTTATATTATCTGCACACTTAAGTCATTGCCACTTTCCAACAAATTCTTAGAAAACTTGAAATGCCTTCATCCAATGCAGAATTGATTAGAGCCCAATATCACCTAAAATAATCAGGATGAGGTTCCAAATGTTGTGGACGTTTCTACAGTAACAGATGAATGGATATTGCTCCAGACACAAGATGTGGATTTTAATTATATTGATGAAGTATCGGAAGAAGCTGGGTGTTCCAGAGACTCTGTTAAATCAATGAGATTAGATCACTATTGGCAAAAAAATTTTGATAGGCAGGATTCTTTTGGAAATCGGAAATTTAAAATACTAACTAAGCTTGTAACTAACTTTAACTTAACTAAGCTACTAAGTAACTTTACTTTGTCTAGCGCATGGTAATGCAGTGTCAGAGATGTTTCAGTTTAAACAAAAGCTTGTTAGATAATCATTCTGCTTTAAGCATAGAGAGCATAAATGGACTACACCAAATGAAATCCCACGTTAAGCGAATGGGTGGCTTAGAAAATCTGAAAATAGAGAAGGAAATTTTACAAAGTGCCAGAAATGCAGACAATGCATACAAACTTGTCAAAATATTCAGAAAAGAAAATTAGAGCTGGATGACGAAGATAAAAAATCTGATGATTTAAAAAAAAAGAAGGGGAAATTTAGCACTGCAGATTAAATCTTTCCAAATTATGTTAATAATTATGTTGTTGTATAATTAGACAGAGGAAATGATGCAAAAGGTCTGAAAAAAAAAAGATCTATCAGAGATAGAAATGGGCCAAGTATTATTAAAAGAAGCAAATGCTAACATGGAAAAACACATAAAGTTATTAGATGAAAACAGGAAACTTCAGCTCTTATGTGCTTCAATTAAAACAAAAAAACAAGCAAAATTATCTTAGTATTGAATTATGTGAAAAATATGATATGCGTATAAATTTCTGATAACTACTTGCAGTAAATAAGCAAATTTGTCTTGTCATATTCTTTTTTCTTTTTTTTTTCTTGTAAAATATTTCTTATTTGTGATACATTTACTATGCATTATTTGGAAGGTAGATAGTTTGTTCCTACCTTATAAAATATGCTAACTTTTGAAATTCTCAAGTAAGTATATTTTTTTTTCCTCCTTATTTTGGCAATCACATTTTACGTTCTTAAAATTGTGTATATGCACAATGATAATGCATAATGCATTTATGCCTTATCATTAGGCATTCATATCTAAGCATGTTTACTTTTAATGTAGAGCTGCTACGAAATGTAATTAACCAGCCGCAAAAGTATAATTGACCTGCTCCAAAATGGGCAGTTACTGCTCCAAAATTGCAATTTTACCTGCTCCAAAAGTGGATTTTTGATTTTCCACCCTTGGGGTAAGGTGCACTCAAACTTAATTTCAGTTTTCTCGCATTCTTTTAACAATTGTTGTGATTCATATTCTTCTGGTATACATCCATAGATTTCTTTCAATATTTTGTGAAGTACACTTAATTCAATGTATATGGAGTGAAATTACTGGGGCATAAAAATTCTTTTTTTTTTTCTTTCTCTACTGGCTACTTTTTTGTTAGCCAGATGCTTGTGATAAATTTTCAAATACTCTTTTATTTGTCATTATTGCACTCATTTAATTTAAAATACAAATAAGTGTGACCTTAAAAATCCGTCAACTTCAAAAATTCAGTGTCATCTCTCCCTTCCCTCTTTTTTTTACACTTCCAACATACGGGAGAGAACAAAATGGCCATTGTTTAAATTAAAAACTTTGAGATTGAAAGCAATGGATTAGCAAACAGCAAGATTGCTGCCACTGTGCTAAATAGAGCCGCCTATAAGGCTGGAAGTAACTCACGAGAACAAGGAGCTGGTAGAAGAAAAGGTGTCACTAAAATTAATATCTGCTTTTGAGAAACAAGATCATATTTCTGAAATCGACATTCTTCACGCTGTTAATTATAATTTTTTTTTGTAACATAGAAAATATAAAGTAAGTTTTTAGCCCCCGGTATGCTATTTTTTTCTCCCACCTTATTTTGTGTCATCTCCAAAAAATAATGTTACGTTGTATAAGCCAGTCGTAAAACAAATCACATGTATCATTGTACAATTAAATACTCTACAGCAATTTTTTTAACATCTAAGCATTGCACATTTTCAGTTTTTATACCGTCGTATTAAAAAAATACTTTTTAATACAATTTGTTTGAAAACTGTATCTCCATTTATTTTTAAGATATTAACTTTTTTGTTGGTTTTAGAGCCATTTGCTTAATATTGTACTTTAGAAGTACTTATAGAAGTACTTTTCTGTACCATTTCTGTAGAAAGTAAATGAAAAATAGTTGTAAAATAGTAATTATATATTTTTGTTGCCATTTTCTCATAAAAACTGAAAAAAAAAAATGTAATTAAAATACATGCTATTTTGAAAAAATATAAGCGAATGATTTCTGTTAAAACGTGGATCTATTATAAACGATATTCAATTTTAAGTATCTATATTAATGTTACAAACAAATGAAGGCATATGAATCATTAGATAGCCCTTTTTTTTTCTTGTCGAGTGTCTTGAATGACAGCATCTTTTTTGCTTCATTTCTGTATTATTTCGCGATAGTGACAACCTATGCATACTGTACTGTAGATGTTTAAGAGTGGATCGTAAATGTGGAATTCTTAAGTGGATGCGAATTACGTCATTTTGAATAAAATAAAATCGCGTGTTTTAAGTCTTAAAACTGAACTACAGTAGAGTCCCGCTTAACCGATTTGCTGCTTTAACCGAATTATTTTCTTCTGATCGACTGATGGCTTCTATTCTTATGAAACAGCCATTAAGTGATATACATAATGATGACATATGCATAATGATGAACAGATAAAGTGTTAGGTGAAGATAAAAGAGCAGTCGTAAAAAGTTAGAACTCTGATTTTCTGGTCAGAATTGGGGGAAAAAATTGCCATAATTTTTTTTTTTCATCTTCACCTAACACTTCATTTATAATGGCTGTTTCATAATAATAGAAGCCATCAGTCCATTAGAAGAAAAGGATCCATTCCAAAGGTATAAGTTCGATTAACTCAAATAATCGGGACTCTACTCTATCTATATATCTATCTATCTATCTATATATATATTTTTTTTTTTTTTTTTTCCATCGGGGTGACACTAAATTCTGAAAAAGCAGAATTCCTGTTCTCTAGTTTTAATATTTCATTTTCTCACATAAATATCACTTGGCTATGGGTTAATTATGATTGCAGGCACTTATTGTTGATTATTGGAAGTACTTCTGATATTTTTTCAGAAATCTGGAATATTCAAAAGTGCGGCTTAGTCTCAGTCCCGATGATGCCAGATTTTTGAGATTATACACTCTATGAAGAATAAAAAGATTTCAATAAGAAATAATGCCATAAACTAAAAATATTTTATTCCAATGTCCAATTGTTTCTTGTAAAAAGAAAGTAAACAAATCTGTTCTCTAACAGAAGAGTAGTACCTTATTTATTTTTTTTTTTTTTTCTGTATCTATTTCAGTTATAGAGACTTCTCTTGGACAGTATCTGCCAGAAAAGTGCCGAACGATGTTTTGCGTTGCTTCTGGGATCATCGGGTGCCTCCGAGCAGGATGCCACCTGTCACCGCTCGAAATCGAAGACGGTTACGGAATATCGGGCATCCTGATTCCTTTCGTTCCCGATCTCCATATCTTTCATTTCCCGATGGACGGAAAACAGTGTGACATTTCGAAGTTGATACCCGGTGATCTGGACGTGAAGTGCCTGCTGGTGTTCATGACACCCTACGAGAACACCTTCTACAACAAGATCGTCCAGTCCTGTCTGCTCAGACAGAACTCCAACCTGGCACTGGGCGGTGCTTTTGTGGAACGTTCAGAGTCCGGCTGCGGTTCTTGCGTTGCGTTTTGTGGCCGAGGTGTCGAAGCGGCTTCCTTGGTCATCAGACCGAAGGACAGAGAAGCCGAAATAGAATCGAAGCTGAGGTCCTTTCAAGAGACGGGACTCTTAAAAGACCGGTGTTTTGCTTTCATGTTTACCTGTGTCGCTCGGGGATATTATGTCTACAAGAAGTACAATGTGGAGAGTTCGATATTTCATAAATTGTATCCCGAAGTTCCATTGATCGGAGTGTTTGGAAACGGCGAAATGGGTCTCGATTATCTGCCCAATGTTCCCAATCATCACCAGGTTCTGCGCATCGGAAAATTAGTCCGATGTCGTAAAAAGTTTCTCCACAGTTATACTACCATATTTGTTCTTATTTCCTTAAAGTTATAGATATATGGAAAGCTTGTATCTTATGTTTATATTGTTTTATAATTCATGTATATATATATATATATTAAAACATCTTATTAAATTTTAGGTTTGAATGTGTGTCGTTTATTGTACCTATTAGTTCAAAAACAAACTTCACATGACTCAATC
The DNA here is from genome assembly GCA_963932465.1 of Maratus speciosus. Lineage (NCBI taxonomy): Eukaryota > Metazoa > Arthropoda > Arachnida > Araneae > Salticidae > Maratus > Maratus speciosus. Next base: position 678,314,534 of record OZ010788.1, read on the forward strand.
TAAGAAAGTACGTTTTTGTGCCAAATCATCATAAAAATGTCATGGAAAAATTCTAATCTGCATTTAGCTTGCTTTTTTCATTTCAAAAACTTCCAACCTCTTTACTATTTTTAAATTACTGAATACAGAAAAGGATGTTATAGCTTTTTTATCCAATACAATTGCATCAAGCAGGGTGCCAAATATACTCATTACAGTAACCCTTTTTTTTTTTTTAACAGTGGTGCCAATAGAATAGAACAAGTAATATTTTAAAAAAAAAAAAAAAAAAAAAAAAAAAAAAAAAAAAAACCTAAGTCAATTCCTACTTAGGTCATCAAAGAAAAATTTTATGTAATCCCTTAAGCTAATATTAGTTTTTGTTGCATTAAAATATCTCAATTTGTTGATTTTTTATAAGCAAGTAGGTTTACAATGGAACTTTATGGGAATATGGCGAAATATTAGAGATATTGCCAAGTTGGCAACTCATGTTGGTCGCCAAATTTGGCGATAAACTTGGCGGCATTTGGTGACAGAACAGGGTCCCCCTATGGTAACCCCCCTTATAGGTATGAAGATGCATTAAATGCTGTTCAATAATCAATGGCCGCCATTTTTTCTCCCCTATAAAACTAAAATTAATGAATTAATATTTGAAAAAACTGTATTAACATCAAGTGTCATCCACTACAAGTTTAAAAAAAATTATTTCAACTTGATAGGATGAATAATAAGTATTTTATTAACGATTGAAAATTTTAACAAGATATACATATAGGGAGAGTGTGAACTAATAGTAGGAATAGAAAAATAGTTGCTCATGGCAGCCCTGCATACCTAATAAGAGCTATAATGTAATAATAATATGCAATATTGTTTATTTATTTTTTTATAGTTTATTTTTATTTAATATAGTTCATTTATTATGTTTTATTTATTTATTTATCCTATATGTTATTTCTATTGCCACCATCTTGTTTTCTGTATAATTTCAAAATGCAGAGCAATGAATAATGTATCATTCAAAAGTTTTTTTTCACTGCCTTCAGACAGGGTACACTCACAATTAGTTAAAACTTGTTTTTGTTTTTTTTAAATTAAAAATTGCAGGTAATTAAAAATTAAATCAGCATTGTTTCAATTGAAAAAATCATTTTTCTCAAATCAGTATTGCCACAAAAATAAAATGTCACATGATTATAAAAAATAAATTATACAAAAAAAAAAAAAAAAAAAAAAAAGAAGTATATCTATCTGCATCGGTTTATTTTATATTTCTTAAAAAATTAAAAAGCAAATAATTAATTGAATTTGAAATGTTTAGAAAAATAGAGACCACTCATCGACCGAACAAGTGGTATTGAACGTGTAGCTTAAAAGTTATGCTTTTTTACATTTTCATTCTATATAAATTCAATTTATTTTATCTCCCGTGTTTTACCTGAATCGATGGCATCATTAACTAAACTGAGATAGAGTGCAGTAAAGCGTGTATAAATGGAATTGCACATGACTGTTCTAGTTAGGCTTCTGTGGAATTCCGTACGTTAGAAAGGTGACATTTTTTGTTTAAGAAATGATGCCGTCATAAACAGTTCCCCTTTAATTTTAAAACAGTGCATTTATCTAATTAAAGATTGTTAAAATAGATTGAAATTTATAATTGTCATAATAGATGGCTTACATACTATTTCTTGCTTCTCTTTCAACTCTTTTTGGTTTATTTCTCTTACAAATATTTATAAAAGTGATATTACAAGACTTTAAAATTTATTTTTTCGATTTCCACAAATTTTCAAAATGGATATACTGCACATGTTATATACACCTGCAGGTAGCCATAGTTTTTCACATACTCGTAGCTCATTCCGACTCCTTTGGAGACATTATGAGTCAGTAGAGATTGACTCAACACTTTTAGATTGGATCATTTACAACGAGTTGTTTTTCATGAGATATCACTCCTTTTTGTAAGGTATTTCTTTTGCATTATACATATTCCATTTTAATTCAGAAAGAAAAGATGACAGAGGTTAAAAAAAAATAAATAATAGTGATACTATAAACTTTTCAGATGCGTAATATGTCTAATAAGACATAATATTGGACTATTATAAAATAATTCAAAACCACTTCATCAATTTTTGCACATCTGAGAAAATTTCATTTATTTTTTAGAAATGGTAAAATGGGATGGTCAAAACAACCCTATTTTTTATTGTTGTTCTATAAGCTATAGGGCGATTCATTCATTAACTCAGCAAGGATTTTATCCTAATAACTTTTGAAACAATGACTTTACATTTTAAAAATTCATATCAATTTATGCAAAATATTTAAAGACTTAAAAACAGACTGTATAATGAGAATTTCTTTTATAAGCAGGCATATTTGAAGTAATTTTTAAGTAAAATTAGTTTTTTTTTTTTTTTTCCCCTACAGGAAATCTAACATCCCTCCAATAAGGGCAGCAGAAATGCTGATTATCTGACTAAGCTTTTTTTTTTTCTTTTTAAATGTTTGTATAATCTCTAACACTTGTTGGATTTTCTGAATTTTCAATGTATGTACTTTCTAAATTCTTAATTGTTTTTAGCGTGTCTGACAGGGGCATACTGAGTCGTATGCCTTCCAAATATTTTCTCACCTATTTCGAATAATTCGTTGGATAAGTGAATTATTTGAACTCAGCAAGGATTATTCATTTCAATAAAGATTCGGAATTTGATAAATGAATCGTTATGAAATGATTAAAAATTTTTAACTAGCCCAATTTAAAATAAACTAATTTATGGGCATATCGATTTCACTCTTTAATTAAGAAGTCTAAAATATTAGAGAGTCTATTAGTTTTATAACTCTACTGATTAATCATTTTAAATGAAAAGTTAACAAAAAAAATTCTAATAAAACTGCAAAATATTTATTTGATATAAAAGGATATAGATGAAATGATGGCGATATAATAATATTTGGCGACTTATCCGACTACCTGGTTACATTAAAGTACCAAAATGTCACCAGGAATATAAAAAGCGAAGTGGTTCGCCCGGAACTGTTGATGATAGTCATATGACTTAGGCTATCTATATTATAAAGGACAAACATATCTGTGCATAACGCATACGTCATTTTGCGAATGGCAACACTTTGAAATTTGAAATAAAATTTTGATTTTGCAATTTTCTCTACTGCAAATTTTTAAACTTCTAAACATCGCACATTTTTAATTTTTACACCGTTGTATAAGGGAAGAAATGCTCTTTTAAATGCAATTTGTTTGAAAGCTGTATCTAAATTTATTTTTGAGATATTAATTTTTTTGTAGTTTTTAATACCATTTTTCTTATCGTGGCAACAAAAGTACCTCATTTCTATTGAAAGTCATTGAAAGTAAGCGGAAAATAATCAAAAATAGGAGATACTGTATCTTTTTGTTGCCATTTTCTCATAAAACCTGAAAAAAAAAAATTGAAATTTAAATATGGGCTACGTCAAGAATATTGTCTGTTATTCCGAGATAATGACGTCATATGCACACTTTTCTCTAGACGAAGTTTAAGACTGAATTTTAAAAGTGGATTGCTTTAGCGGATGCAAATGACATCATTTTATAGAAAAAGCGTGTATTTTAATTCTTAAACCTGAATTATGTTTTGTGGAAGTGCGTCATTTTCACAGCCCAGCTGCTTTGAAATTCTTCACAGGTGAAAATGCTTCACTTTTGAAAATAATGTAATCGAAATCACACACTGATGAAACGCAATGTTTTACAAAAATTTAGAGTGTCTTTATAAAAGAGAGGTGACATGCAAATAATAGCGATTTATATTATAGAATTTGATGATTCTCGCCTGCATGGATTTGCTTCGCCGAGTTAGACAAGCAAACAAATAATTCGTGGTTTAATATAATATTGTGTTCCTGAAGTTTTTGTCGAAAATTCTCTCTAATAATAAAATTTTAATGCTATTCTTTAGGACATTCTACTATAATTTTTCAAAATAATATAATTTGCTTAATTTAATTTTTCCTAATTTTATATAATCTATATATTTAAAACACCAGTGTGTTTTTGGTCATCTGCCCTGATCTTTCTGCTGAACAAATTTTACAAATATTTTTTTTTTTAATTGAAAGCTCATCTTTTGTAGATGTGATCACACTATCTGTTTTTTCTTTTTTTTTTTTAATTCCCCACTTTTATATTTTAATTTTAAAAGCATTTTATGAAATTTCTTCAAAATGATGAAAATTAGATAGCTTTCATTATTGCAGACCAGAGAGAAATAATGAGGTATTTTTAACTTTATTCATGCTATTTTCTGAAAAAATTTCAAAATTGTTGATAAAAATTGTTGTATAGGGTTTAGTGACGCAAAATCCCATTAGGACCAGAATATTGTATTAGAGGCATAGTAACGGAAAATGCCATACTGCTTTTGAAAACACGCATTTTTCCTCATAAATGTTCCATATTGTTTTTCCTTCTGCATGTGTACTGATACTAAGTTTCAGACACTAGGCGAAATGCTTATTTAAATGAAAATGAAGTCATATTTAAAAGAAAACGATCATTTTCTTAAATAAAACTAAACATTTTAACACAAATGCATCTAAAAAACATAAATTACGGAAATTTTTACTCTCCGGAATTGAGATTAGAATCTCAAGTAAAGACAGCGTCTGTTCACATAAAAGATGTTGCTGCCCATCGTGAGTTCAAGTTTTGAGTTAAATTGATTTTTAAATGATCAAACAAAATACAAATCTTTTAAAAATTATGAATATGGATATGAGAAGTGTGTATGCAAATTTTGAGAAGGTGAAAATTGCTGTTTTCATTCCGGAAATCCAAGCACAAGAGCCTCAATTGTTAACCACATCCTAATAACTGATCTTTATTATATTTTACTCACTAAGTATCTATATTATAAAGAACAAACGTATATGTGCATAACGCTGACGTCATTTTGCGAATGGCAACAATTCACGATCAAATTTCGGTCTTGAAATTTTCGCTACAGCAATTTTTTAATCTTCTGACCATCGTACAATTTTCAATTTTCGTCGCATAGGGAAAAAAATTACTTTAAAATGCAATTTGTTTAAAAACTGTATGCATTATATTTTCTAAAATAATTTTTAAGCATGATTTTTTTAAGTTATCTTATCACGTGCCGCTTTCAATACATAATAATAATAATAAATATTTTGTACATAAAGCAACAATCATTTTTTCAGCATTTGTTTCTGACTATTTTTGCATAACGAAATTAATACTTCCTTTATTAAAAAATAAAAGAATAATATTAAAAAAAACTACCAATCAAACATATTTGTGAAAGACAAATTAACGAAATTAATATAAACAAATAAAAGAATAATATTGAAAAAACACAAATCTAACATATTTGTAATCGTACAATTTAAATTTTTAGATCACCAAATAGGATTTTTTTTAAAAATGGAATTGGTTTGAAAGTTCATCTCAGTTTACTGATTGTCTGTGGTTTTAAAAACAATTTTAAAGCATGAAATATTTTTTAATTTATCTATATCGTGCGGAGCTCAATTACGAAAGATTAATCCGTTTGCCCTTAAAACAAAATAAAGAGTTCATCATTTTCTTACGGCTAATTACCATTAAAAAAACTTCCCTATAAATAAATAAGTAAAATAATATAAATAAAACACAAATTTACCAGACATGTAGCTCTGAAATTATCAGAATATAAAAGGATGTCATAAGTAGCAAAATCTTGGCAAATAACTCTTAGCATGCGGCTAATAAGAAAATATCGCTTTTGATAAATTTCAAAAATTTATTTCATTGTATAATTCATATTTTCCATATGAAAAATGTTTTTTTTAATGTAAGTGGTCAATCTAAAAAAATTATTGCATATAAAAAAAATTATTAGTTTTAAATTTAAAAAAAAAAAAATGTTTTCACCTATATTCTTTAACCCGGGTACGATCCCCTAGTTGTTATAGAAATTGTTTTAAAATACTGGAAGACAAAGACTCTGTACACTTAATTTATTTTTTTTTAGCTTCTTTTCAAATGTTTAACTGATCCTCTTTAATCAAACACGAAAACAACCATTGGATGTCATATCCCTTTAAGACCTGATGTATTTGTAAACAAAACTAGTCATGCCTGTAAAAAGTGAAACATGGACTGGGGCCGCTTACCTGTTGATGAAAAATGATACTTTACTCTATCTGCAAACCACAACGTTCGTTCGATTTGAGTTTGTATTACATACGACTCAGAAGCAAACATTTAAATGAATGTCTAACCCGCACGATCGTGCGGGTTGGGTCTTAAAGGGTTAACAGCAACTGATTCGGCCTTAAATTTTTGAAATCAAAGGAAATTGAATGGAAACCCGTTTACAAGGAGATCTGCACAGCTTTTTTTCAGTATAATTCAATCTTCTATAATATTTATAAAACCGATCAGATTAGCGTGTTTTTAGATTCTGCGGTGTCTGAACGGGGGTTGGCGAACGTAGCTTGCAGGTGGCAGAGCTCCCTAGTTATAATATAACATATAAAAATATTGAATCAAAAGTTATTTAATAAAAAAGCTTGCTCTCTGTATCACCTTTGTACAATGGCTTAAATTGAAAAGTTTGGACTGTTGAAAAAAATATTTGAGCCTATGTGCAGTATACTACATATAGAAAGAGAGACAGAAAAAAAGATACATGTATTAAAATTTAAAAATAATAATCAAATCAGTTTAAAAGAAGTATATAAATTATAATTTATCCAACATGAGTAATTCAAAATGAAATGCAAGAAACCATTATTACAGTTATTGCAGTATGGCAAACTCTAATCAAAGTACACATATTTGTTTATAAGCATTTCCTGGATGGAGTGCAAAGAATGACAGGAATTTTACTGCTCTCGTTGAGTTTGGCACCTGGTAAAACTAATTCAAGGTCATTGAGCATTATAAAATGTGTAAAAGAAAGAATAAGTTTGAAGTGTCCCGAAATATTTTGAGAAATAGGGAGTAAAAAAATATATATCATAAGAAAAAGTTCGTTAAATAGAGAATACACTTCGCTATTTGGAGGTTATTTTACAAAGAAATTCACAAAATGTTGTTGGTTCTGAGGAAAAGTTCGCAAAATAGAGGTTCGTTAAATAGAGGTCCGACTGTACATTATTAATTATTTACTTGACCTTTACTTTTAATAATCATCTTACTTTTTATCATTTTAGTTTATTGCTTTACTTAATTATTTTAATATTTGACTCTATTGCAAGCATCCATTATAATTTGAATGTTTAAAAAATGTAAACAAAGCTATCTGCAAAATTATAGAATCCGCACAACCTCTTCTTTCAAGCTGTGTGTTTCATATTTTATATATTTGTCATGCATGAGAAATTGAAACATAACATTATGTTATAAAGGTTAATGGTATTTGGGGAGGGGGGGGGGGTGGAATTGTACATCTTAAAACATGTAAAAATGCACAAAGAAATATTTACATAATATTATATCTGCAGAAAAATATCATAAAAAAAAACCTGGAATTAATTATAAAAAATATGTACCCAATATGTTACTTATCCACCATTCAAGTAATAATAAAAAGCAATCCCAAATGCTGAAATTTGCAACAACTACATCAAAACCTTTATCATGATATAAAAAACTGGTGGAACCAGAGAGAAAAGTAAAGGTCGATCTAAAAAAGTTACAGTAAAAAATTGTCAAATAGCTTCAGTTTAAAAAAGTAAGTAGTGCGTAGAAAAGTAGTGGAATCAAATTATCTGTAAAGCTCATGAAATTACCCAAATTTTTGTTGATAGCTGAAAATGTGGACTGAGCTTTACTGGTGCCTTAAAATCAATCGGGGAAGTAAAGGCATTTTTAACTCATTCTGAATTCCAATCATTCATAGCCAGTTTAAAAATGTGGGCTCATAAGAATAGGTTAGAGGTTGATTTAGAAATGAGCGAGAACATGAGAGGTATCGAGAACATGAGAGATCGTTCAGTACGAAGTATAGACCAAATTCCATTCCAGGGGTCACTGATAAGCCTGGAAGATCAAAGTCCAAAATAAGCCCAAAACCCTAAGCATGTACGATTCAACCATATGCTAACTACTTGTCTGGCTTAAGTCCATTGACATAAGACTCCCTTTTCACAGTAATTACATGAAATAAAAATTATTACGCTATATGAGTTATGTCAGAAATGTTAATAACAATTCCTCAACAACTTGACTATATTAATGTTATACTTAAAATATTACTTCATGGTTTACATTCTTTTATCTTTGTGGAGTTTAGCTTGACTTGATGCAATCATGTCCACAATTCTGGGCCTGACAGAAAATTTTTTTCACATAACTACACATTCTGTTTACTATACCCAGTACTCATTTTGAGTGGATAATATGATTTTGAATATAAGGCACCAGTAAAGCTCAGTCCACATTTTCAGCTATCAACAAAAATTTGGGTAATTTCATGAGCTTTACAGATAATTTGATTCCACTACTTTTCTACGCACTACTTACTTTTTTAAACTGAAGCTATTTGACAATTTTTTACTGTAACTTTTTTAGATCGAGCTTTACTTTTCTCTCTGGTTCCACCAGTTTTTTATATCATTTCATATCTTTTTCAGATCCTTTCAGGAACTTAATCAACCAACTTCAACTAACCAAACAATCGCCCCAGTTAACCAACCAATGATCCCAATTAACCGGCCCAACCAATTGTCCCAATCAAAAACTAACAGAAACATTGGTTCACCAGTGTATTTCAAGAGCTCTGATGACCCCATATTGGATATTGACCTATACTTTACTCAGGACTGACCGCCAGACTAGTCCTTAGACTAAGTTTTATACATAGTGTGATCTCTTGAATTTTTCTGCTATGTACCTACGCTCCTCTGGTTTAAGGGACTATGCAGTATCCTAGGCCAACCCCTCAAACACACAAAAAGCTAGGGTAAGAAACAGTCATAAGAAATGAATTAAAAGGGTGAAAAAACTATAAAAAGGGAAAATTTCTGTCTTTGGAACTTAATGGGAATTTAAAATTAAAAAAAGTCTGAAAACGACTGAATGCAGAAAGATGATCAAAAGTGATTGAAAATATTATACAATACACCGGTAAATAATATCAGAAATATTACTAATATTGGATAATAATATTTCGGAGTTCACACTAAAATATCACGATAATGACTAACATATTTACATCTAACTGTAATCATTGATCAAAAAATCAGGAAAATTGGAAAGTAGGTGTCCTTTGTAAAGTATGCATTAATTAAGGAGATAAATTACGTAAACGAGTCTATTGACAATTGGTGTATTTGGTACGGATAAATTATGTAATTGAGCCTACAAACATTTGCCGCATGTTACCGGGCGTCGTTCAGGGCATAATTAACTTAACCGTAAGCGCAGGCACCTATTTTTGTAACACACACGCGTGGGGTAAATCTCACTTCACTTTGTCTCCTATTATTAACTAAATGCGCTTTAAAAATTCTACTACTCTATATTGTAAAATGCATCAGTACTACTTCTTTTTAGGGAAAAATCAAGCGTTTCATATTTATTTTCCGCTTTTATAACAGTTTCTGTAAAAATGGCGGATTTTTTTTCCTTAGAAAATATGCAACGATTTGTTTTACCTCTTAAAACATGAATTATTTTATAAAATTTACAGTAATTACATTTAATACACTTTCAGCAACATATGAAGGCAGCTTTTATTTCACTCTTTCAGTAAAATTATTTTAGTGCGTGTTATCCCGTAACGAATGAGCATATCGAAATGTAACGTTTGTGCACGCGCGGGATTATTTAATCCCAAAAGCCATATTTCTACTTTTCGAGCCAACAAACTAAAGACATTCCTTCATACAACCTTTCTCCTCCTTGGCCTTGAAAGGTACAAGGAAAGTCAGAAGTGTTTCCTGACGTAATTTTGAAGTTTTTTCGCCTGCATAACCCCTTCTCCTGCGGGTAAACGCAACGTCTCCCGCCAGCCGGACCGTCCGCATACATACTACACCATAAAATGGAAGAGCATATAGAAAAATTAGCTTTGCTAAAATGACGAATTTTTGACGTTTTTTCACCTGCATAACCCTTTCTCCCGCAGGTAAACGCAACGTCTCTCGAAAGCCAGACCGTCTGCATACGTACTACACCATAAAACGGAAGAGCATGTAGAAATATGAACCTTGCTGAAATGACGTAATTTTGAATTTTTTTCATCTGCAAAACCCCTTCTCCCGCAGGTAAACGTAACGTCTGTCGCCAGCCAGACCGTTCGCATACGTATTACACCATAAAACGGAAGAGCATATAGAAAAATGAGCCTTGCTAAAATCAAGTGACGAAAACGTTGCTAGCTCTGAAAAGGGATGACCAGGAATGGCGAACATTTTCACGTCCACATACGAAATTTTCCCAAAAATATACTTTACGTGATCATGAAGTGCCAACAATAAAAAAATTTAATGGATCAAATAATAATGAATCAAAACTACTTAAAATTTTGTTTTTAGCATTAAAAAAACGAGATTAGACCCCGTCGAATTTCGACGAAAGAAAATGTTTACAAAGGAACTGTTGCATCAAATTTATAATACATCGACAACAATAATTACAATAAAAAATGCATCTCACACTTGTTAATTTAACTCTCCAAAGATATATTTTAACCTAAGATTAACAAAATACTTTTTTCACAAACTTCAACTGTTAAAATTAATGAAAAATTAAACTTTATTCATATACGTAATCAGTAATGTAATCGAGATAAGTAATTTTGATTAAGTTATCAATTAATTCTTGGTTTTATGGAATGAAAAATCAGCAATAATGATTTCATCTTGACATAATCATAGAATCCCCCCCCCCCCCCTAATAAATCTAAACCGAATCAAGTCATTTTCCACGTTTCACATCCATATTAACCATTTAAAAACATTTTAACGCGCAATAGGTTATTAATAAATATTTTTTCAAACTTGATATCACGTGTGAAAACTATTACAACTTTCCATGTGAAAATTCCCACTCGTGATTAGAGGCCTTATTATAATCTCTGTACCTGCGCGTAAAAATTCCAGAATTTTATAACTGTTAGACGTATTCAAAGAAAAAATATCTCGTTTTATAAAAAAAAATTAACATTTTCTTTTAAATATGACGTCAGTCGCTGAAATATTTTGGCTATTGTCTCAAACTCATATCAGCGGAATGAAAAAATAGTGAAATATAATAGCATCATCAGGGAAATTGTGCCTTTTCTAAAGCGTACCGTCATTTTCTGTTCAAATTTTTTAAAAAGGATATTTTTTAATGTAATGAGAAAATGGCATCAGTAAGAATGCAATCAATAAATATAATTAAACCACTTTTAATAGAAATGAAGTACTTCAGTTGCCACAATTAGAAAATTGGTATTAAAAACTATAAAAAAATTAATATCTCAAAAATAAATTGAGATACAGCTTTCAAACAGATTACATTTAAAAGTACATTTTTTTCTGTATCAGACGGTGTAAAAATTTTAAATGTTGAATTTTAAATGTTAGAAGTTTAAAATTTTGCTGTAGCGAAAATTGCAAAACCGAAATTTCAAAGTGTTGCCATTCGAAGAATGACGTATGCGTTACGCACAGATATATTTGTCCTTTATAATATAGATACAGGTGATATTTGATGTTATACTGTAGAAATTTATTTTAAAAATATTATTTCTGTTGTCTCATCTTAAATGCCAAATAATTTATATCAGCTTTGTACTTAGTTATTTTCGATAGAATGCAAGTTTAATTGCACTCACTTGATAAGACGTTTTTAGTTGAATTTTTCATTTTTTTTTACGAAAAGAATGTCTTGCAGAAAAAATTGTCAAAATAGCAAGCGCCAGAAACAATAGCTTTTAGTGTCCGGAATTTAATTCCAAGTTGTTATAATTTTAAAATCAGCATTTTTGCTTATTACACTTTTAATTTTTGTTTAGCGATAATCTTCTAATTCTCAAAATTTTCTGAGCCAATATTGAGCTACATTCGGATGAATTAAGTTATATTTCAATTTCTTCAATCTGTGTGACAATCACAACCAACCGAACTAATCGAATTCAAGTGACACACACAACATCTATATTAATTAATGCATTTTGTGAAATTCTACTATATTTTGATGTAAAACTTAAATCTATGCCGTGCAAAAATAATCTGCAGCGTGCCATATGTTCGCCGTCCCTGTCTTAGATTATTACTTTCGGTCCGACAATATTAAATTTTTTTTAACTCGCGAAACTGAATTTCATTTGTCGTTATAATGACGTAATTATACTAAAGTGTTTCGGCTTTTAAAATTAAAATGTATGTTTTCTTTGGCGTGTGCAATAGGTGTATACGATTTCCTTGACAGTATGCAGGAAAATGCAATAAATACAACCAAATGAACTAGCATTTACCGAAAATTTCTTTCGTATGACTTAAAAATAAATCTTTCGTTTTATGTATAATAATAATAAGGATTAATTTCAGAATATCAGGAGTCTCTTTTCAGAATAAAACATCATTACAAAGTTATGTCAGTTAAACAGAAATTGACGTCATACCTAGCAAACGATTTTTTTTATTATTATCTTTTCCTAAATTGTTTCTTTAGGGTTTCGTTCATCTGACGAAACCCTATTCGTCTCGCTCCTCTGTCTGTCTGTCTGTCCGTCACAGAGCCCGTTCTCAGAAACTATGTATATTGGAGACTTGAAATTTTGCATACTTATAGTTGAACACCTCACATCAAACGACAAATCCTAAATTTTTGAAAAACTCTTATATTTAACCCTCTGGGCTCCAACTTGTGTATTTTAATCTTTTTGTTCTAACTGAGCCCCTAATTAAGTTGAAGACTTAAAATTTTGCATACTTGTAGATGAACACCTCACATCAAACGACAAATCCTAAAATTTTGAAATTTTTTTATATTTAACCCTTTGGGTTCTAACTTGTGTATTTTAATCTTTTTGTTCTAACTGAGCCCCTAATTAAGTTTAAGACTTGAAATTTTGCACACTTATAGCTGAACATCTCACATCAAACGACAAATCCTAAAATTTTGAAAAAAATTTATATTTAACCCTCTGGGCTCCAACTTGTGTATTTTAATCTTTTTGTTCTAACTGAACTCCTAATTAAGTTGAAGAGTTAAAATTTTGCATACGTTTAGCTGAACACAACACATCAAATGACAAATCATAAAATTTTGAAAAAGTCTGATATTTAACCCTCTGGGCTCTAACTTGTGTATTTTAAGCTTTTTTCCCTAACTGAGCCCCTAATTAAATTTAAGACTTGAAATTTTGTACTTATAGCTGAACACCTCAAATCAAACGACAAATCATTAAATTTTGAAAAAGTCTTATATTTAACCCTCCGGTATCTAACTGAGCCCCTAATTAAATTTAAGACTTGAAATTTTGAATACTTATAGCTGAACATCTCAGTAGAAGGAAAAAGACAGTTCTACCCCAGCAGGCGTCATGCGTTGAGGAGGGAGGCGTGGCCAAAGATGATTGACAGGTGGGCGGAGTCGAGTGATTGACAGGTTGGGGGAGATAAGAAAGTGATGGACAGGTGGGTGGAGTCGAGACAGACTGGCGCCCACACGGCATGCTATAGTAGAGGGGTTAAACAAAGACAGGTAAGGGAGATAAGAAGTGATGGACAGGTGGGTGGAGTCGAGACAGACTGGCGTCCACGCGGCATGCTATAGTAGAGGGGTTAAAACAAAGAAGCGTTAATGAAAAGTCTACTGTTAGAGAGGAATTAAACAAAGGATAATGAATGAAAGTGTACTGCAAGAGAGGGATTAAACAAAGGATAATGAATGAAAGTCGACTGTTAGAGAGGGATTAGAACAAAGGAAAGATAATGATGGGGTGATTAGAAAAGATCGCATGCAAACTATTAAAAAAACTTACCACGGAGCAGCGCAGAAACACGTCCGATCAGTATGAAATCCACCGAGCTAATGAACGAATGCTTGCTCGGAAACCGGTTTCATCTAGATAAAAGCTGGCTTCTGATTGGTTGAGAGTCGAACCTAGGTGGCAGCACAATCACTTTCACCCGAGGGCATGAACACGAGCGCCCTCTCTTGAGAGGATTTTCAACTCACCTGTGATGACATCATCCTATTTCGAACTGAATTAAAAAGGTTAATACATTTTTAACTTTTAACGAAATAAATTATAATTTTTAGACATTTATTAATTTTACGAAACATGTTTCAATTAATTTAGTCATTGCAAATAAAGTTTTAATTTTAAACTGAATAAAAAAGGTTAATACATTTTTAAGTTTTTACGAAATGAGTTATAATTTTTTTAGTCATTTATTAATTTTACGAAACATGTTTCAATTAATTTAGTCATTGCAAATAAAGTTTTAAATAAATTAGTTAATATTTTTTAGTCATTTGTTAATTTCCGAAACAAGTTTTTTCTCAAATAAAGCTTTTAATAAACAACTTTACATTTATTTTCATTTAATTATTATTTAAAAGAATATAAATTATTTTTACTAATCAAAAGAACGCGAATTAGTTTTTAACAATAATGTTTTTGTTTAATTATTGTCAAGGATGATTGTTAACTGAAATATATGCTGAATGCGAAAACGGTTTTTTTTTTTTTTGAACTAAGAAAAGAAATTTTTTAAATTAATGAACAACTGTTTTTGGAAAAAGGAGAAATATTGTGCTTTGCAACACTGAAAAAGAGTTGAAAATTAATGACTTCACCTAGTTTAAAGCATATTTAACATAAGATGAAGACCTAAGTGCTGTGGAAAGGCTTAAAAATAACATACTTTTGAATCGACCGATTTATGTTGGATTTACAATCTTAGAATTACCTAAACTTCTAATATATAAATTTGACTATGATTTTATTAAAAAGAGTATAAAGATGATGTAAAGCTAATTTTCAACGACACGAACTCATTGTGTTACCATATACACACTAAGAATGTTTTGGATGATATGGAACATCATGCAAGCTTATTCGATTTCTCTGAGTATCCAAAGAATCATATACACAAATTCCATTACGGTTTTGTAAAGAAAATATACCTTTAGAATTACAGGTTTTGAACCCATACACTGCAACACACTCCCTTTCAAGAAAATAGATTGTATCAGTACATCCCGGAATTTTTTTTTTCCTGGACAGGTGAAATACTTGATCATTATCAAATCTCGCTCGGAGAGGACACATTATTGCAACCCGTTGTTTCATCATATGAATATGCTTTCTATATTAGTTTTTTAACTACTTATTTTGAGATATATATATTTTATTTATAAGAATGCAAGTTAGTTTTAATCTTTTAACTAAGACATTTTCAGTGACTAAGGAAGTAAAGTGTTGTTTTTTAGAAAAAGTGGTATGAACTTTATATTTTTTTTTATTAGTTACTAATGAAAGATAATATATATATATATATATATATTCAAGTTAACAAAAATTTAGGTGAAAGCTTTTGAATTTTCTTAAGTGTTTTATCTAAAAGAATGCGAAGTAGTTGTAATCGCTAGTTTTTTCTCATGTCTCCTACGAGACAAGTGGTTTCTATATATATAGTGAAAGGTTATTCTGTGTGTAACCATACGGTTGCGCATCAATGATGTTTCTTGCCGGTATTGTATCAATTAGTATTTTACTGCTTTTAACTGAGATATTTAAATGATAGATAACGCAAAGTTTTATTTTATTTTTAGAAAAAGTGGTTTGTACTTTATTTATTTATTTTATTTTATTATTAGTTACTAATGAAGGAATATATTTTTTCAAGTTAACAGTAAATTGATGTGAAAGCTATGAATTTTCTTAAGTTTAATCTTATCCACTAATTTGGAGAAATAATTTTAAATGCGCGAGCTATTGAACTCTTTTCAAATAGAACGAACAAGTTCTTTTGATAGTTTGAATCTTATACCAAAAAAGGTTAATGATAATATATTTTAACAAATAACAATGTAGGCAATTAGATAAATGTTTTTAACTAGTAAAATAACTATTTAAAGAAGCTTTTAAGTATTAACTTTTAGTAGTGGATTTTTTTTTAAACAAAATTTTCCAACATGTCAAAACAAAAACTTACTTCTTCAAAATTGAAAATCTTCATTGAATTCCCGGTCTTGAAAACACGCTAGCAAAATATAGAAAATAACAGTCCGCAAATGATTTCCGAATGAAGTTTTACAATGTTGTGATATTATTTTGTTTCCAATGACGTCACTTTTAGACCCTTTGATTTGCTGAAACTAGCGAAGCTTTAAACGAATGGGAAGCCAGTCCATAGTTTCACACGTTAGTTGAAATAATAATTGTAGATAATGTTTGTTATCAAGCAACTTTTGAAACGCTCACCCCTCTGGCGAGTTTTAGAAGGGGTGTTTTATCTTTTAGCATCTCCTGTGGGATGCAATCTCTCATAGCGTTCAACTATGAAAACTATGTATTGCTTTAGGCAAAAAGAAAAAAAATAGTTTTCAGACATTTCCTATCACCATGTTTCTTATCTCAAAAAAGATGTTCAATTAAGAATAGAAGATAAATCTTTTTTATTTTTAGTTTAAAATAAAAAGAGTATGTTTCGATTCAAATATAAATCTTTTTTCCTTTTTATACATTAAAAATCAAGATTCCAATTAACAGAAATTATTTTTTTAATTTTCTGGAGACAGTTTTTTTTATAATGAGTTTTTACTAAAATTGATGAAATAAACAGATATTTTCTGCTAAAAGAAAAGAATGCTATTATTGCTTTTTCTCAGCTTTTAACCTGTTTAGAACCAGCATTTTTTTTTTCATGAATTTTATTCGTTTGGCACTACTTTTATTAATTATTTCAATTAACTTTGTAAATCACAAAAATCACGTAATTAAATACAATCAATTTTACTTCTATTTTTTTTACTGATATCAAATTCAAACGTTTTAAGTACTTTCGTGGGTGCATATGCGTTCATGGTTCCGAATGGGTTAAAGAAAGATCGCTTCAAACATAACAAAGATTTCTTTTAAACGTCCATTAACCGTTTCAGTTGTATGAATAAATGTCTCTCATTAAATTAAACTAATGTTATCATAAATTAAATTGTATTTATTTTTCAAGTTTTCAAAAGAATAACGCTTGATTTTTTTAAAAAGGTTGAAACACAAATAGATATTTTTAAGTTGTTCTTTAATCCAAAGACAACTTTTTAACGAAAGTTTTCATTCATTTTGTTTACAAACTAACAGATGTTGTTATTAAAATACTTTGAAATAGAAAGACGTTTATTTGAAAACAGAATAAAACTTTTAGATAATACTCTGAAAGTAGATGTCTTTAACTAAATTATCAAACATATGAGTGAGAGAAATCTGATTGCTACGTGACAAAAATCGCTTTTAACAATGAATTTTGAATCAGTTTTAATTTAGAAAAAAGTAAATGGCTAACTTCAATGACATATTTTTAGTTTTGTTGTTAGAAATAATATGTTAAACAAATCACATTGTTTGAAAATATATTTTTCGAGTTTATTTTTTCACCAATTGTTTTTTTAAATGAAATCACAGATAAAACTAATGAAAGCAAAACTTGTGAAACACAGGTTGAATATCGAGAATGATAGAACATGTTTTGAATTAAGTAATGTAGAATGTGAAATTTTAAGTTCAGTTTAATAAAGCAAATAAATAAATTGAAAGACACATTTTGAAAGGATTGTTATAAGTTTGTTAAAACTTTTTTGTTTTAAGAAACACTAGACAAACATTACACTTAAAAGACAAAATAATTATACATACCTTTTGTTGATTGAAGCAAGCAGAGTCATTGAAAATAGCATGAAACTGAAAAGTCGACGGTTACTTTAGTTAATTTTATGCCGTAAAAGGTACGATAAAGTACCGCAGAGCACTAAGCTAAATGTCCGGTAAACGAGAGCTAAAGAACATACGACCTTCATCCACCAGATCCAAGACACAACTGATGTGTGCGGGGTCTAACACCTGCAGATGAAGGTCACTGATTAGAGATCAAGGTCACTGATAACAGATCACGTGACCGCTAACAACCAATCAGAAGCGAGCTTTCAGGTATGACGACATCCTATGGCAATACCTGTAGACAATCTGGCACCAGTTGATTGACAGGGGACGTCGTGGAATGTTAGGAATGCAGACAGAGTGGCGCCTACCTTCTGCATCATAGTATTTTAGGAAAAATATATATTACGTTGATGTAAAAGACATTATTTTTTTAAACTAACTGTTAATAGTTTTGAAATAACATACTTTTCTCATACAAGCGAAAAAAGAATGTTTCAGAACATGTCTCTAATCATAATTAAACATAACTTTAAGCATAGTTAACCATCTCAGAGTATGATTAAACAAATTCGAACATAACTTTGGCCATGTTTAAACAATCCGAACTATATTTGAACATATCCGAACATGTTCATTCATAACTTTGACAGTTTTTAATCTTTCAGAATTTAAAAAACATATTTAAAACTATTTTATTTTAAAAATTTTTGTAAAAATTTTAATTTATAATTTTCTTTTTAAGGTTTTAACTTTTTTTTTGT
Organism: Maratus speciosus; assembly: GCA_963932465.1. Lineage (NCBI taxonomy): Eukaryota > Metazoa > Arthropoda > Arachnida > Araneae > Salticidae > Maratus > Maratus speciosus. Next base: position 678,333,189 of record OZ010788.1, read on the forward strand.
TAAAACTTTTTTTAACGTTTTAACTTTTTTTTTGTTAAAATTTTTTTAAACTTTTTTTTTGTTTAAACTTTTTTAACTTTTTTGTTAAAACTTTTTTTAACTTTTTTTGATAAAACTTTTTTTAACTTTTTAACTTACATTTTTTAAAATTTTGTTAAAACTTTTTTTTTTTTACTTTTGTTAAAAAATATTTTTTTACAAACTTTTTTTTAAAATTTTGTTAAAACTTTTTTTTACTTTTGTTAAAACTTTTTTTTAGAAAACTTTTTTTATAAAACTTTTTTTTTCTTAAAACTTTTTTTTCTTAAAACTTTTTTTTTACTTTTGTTAAATTTTTTTTTGTTAAAACTTTTTTTACTTTTGTTAAAACTTATTTTTTATAAAACTTTTTTTTATAAAACTTTTTTTTTCTTAAAACTTTTTTTTTCTTAAAACTTTTTTTTACTTTTGTTAAAATTTTTTTGTTAAAACTTTTTTTACTTTTGTTAAAACTTTTTTTGTAAAACTTTTTTACTTTGTTAAAACATTTTGTTTTACTTTTGTTAAAAAAAAATTCTGTTAAAACTTTTTTTATATATTTTTTGTAAAACTTTTTTGTTAAAACTTTTTAAATTTTGTTAAACTTTTTTACTTTCTTCTATCTTTACAAGAAGAAAGTATTGGATTCATGAAAATTTTCGAATTCCAGTTTTCGACGGATTTACACGTTTGAGGGGTCAGAGATTTCAAAAAACATGTTTTTACAAAATGTCTGTCTGTGACTCTGTGAGTCAGTCTGTCTGTCTGTCTGTGTGTATGTGACACAAATTTTGTGGGCGCTCTATCTCAAGAACTAATGCACGGAATTTAATAAAAATTTATATTCAGTGAGTCCCTAATACAAATTGATGCTGATTAGTTTTTGGTGTAAATCGCTCAACAGGTGGCGCTGCTATGCTGCATTTTTCACGATTTTCGCAATAGCTCTATCTCACGAACTAATGCACGGATTTTGGATCAAACTTCAGATTTTGTTAGTCCTTGATATGATTTGATGCTGGTTACGTTTTGGTGTAAATCGCCCAACAGGTGGCGCTGTTATGATGAATTTTGCAGGATTTACACGATTTCCCCAATAGCTCTATTTTAAGAACTAACGCACGGATTTTCACCAAACTTCAGATACAATTAGTCCTTCACATGTCTTGCTACTGATTATGTGTTGGTGTAAATCGCCCAACAGGTGGCGCTTCTGTGCTGGCTTTTTCACGATATCCTCAATAGCTCTATATCAAAAACTAATGCACGAATTTTCATCTAACTTCAGATTTAGTTGCATGTTGACACAAGTTGTTGTTAATTAGGTTTTGGTGTTAATCACCCAATAGGTGGCGCTGCTATGCAGGAATTTTCACGATTTTCGCTATAGCTCTATCTCAAAAACTAATGCACGGATTTTTTCCAAACTTCAGATTCAGTCAGACGTTGACATAAATTGTTGTTGATTAGGATTTGGTATAAATCACCCAATAGGTGGCGCCGCTAGGCAGCATTTTGCTGGATTTAGACGATTTCAGCGATAGTCATATCTCAAGAACTAATGCACAGAATTTGCCATTTAATTTTGGCACTATGATAGCGAATTTTGAAGTATTAACATGTATGAGATAGAAGAAAGTTTTGGGATTGGTACATCCGACTAGTTTATATTTGTTAAAACTTTGTAAAACTTTTTATCATCTTTGTAAACTTTCTATAATTTTTAAAACTAATAAATTTTATACATACATATGTGTATATATATAAATATACATATATATACATATGCATATATACATATACATACATACGTATGTTTTATATATATATATATATATATATATATATACATACATCATATATATATATATATATACATATATTTTAATTATATAATTATATTTCATGAATTTTTTAAAATTTAAGAAATGCAAGGATAAAAGATGTAAAGTCTGCATCCATGCTGAAAAGGATAACTGTAATGCCGTGGATGAAAATTGTGTAAATTTTTGTAAGGTATTTAACTGTGTGTATAGATTAAAATGTAAAATTTGTAACATGTCTTACATAGGACAAACATCTGGTCCTTTTAATAAGAGATTTAACAACCACAAAAAAGATATAAGAAAGATAACGAGTGCGAGGGAGGAACAGGAGATTGAAATTGTACATTTCGCAAAACATGGAATTGAAAATATTGAAATATCGATTTTGCATATAGTTGCAAACAAGGCTGAAAGACTAATATGTGAAAGGAATATGATGGTTAAATACGGAACAGTGTACCCTTATGGATTAAATGTTATGTTTGATCAAAATAATGTTTTGAAGAATTTTAGAAATGCAATATTGGAAGAGTCAGTCTATGAAAAAATTAATCACGATTTGAGTTGCGAGTATGAGTTACATAATATACAAAATATCAAAGTTAATGATCTAAATTGTAGTAAGGATATTAAAAATGCTATTGTTAATATTAATTCCGGCAATATTGTTAAAACAATCAAATACATAATTTTCAATGTGAAAAAGAAGTTAATACCCGATTTATTGAGAGATTTATATGAACATACAGGTAACGGAAATATAGATATAGGGTTTGTTCTGTTGAGATTCAGAATAGGTAAGCAGAAACTTTATGGTTATATCGAGTTGAAAATCAACAAAGTTAATATAGAGAATAAGATTTATTTTGTATTGGATTACATGGGGCACCATTTTAGGGGTGCTAATTTTAAGGGAATTTTAAATAAGTATAATGAATACCTGCCGGATAAAAACATACATATTATTAAAGCTTACAAATACGATAAACCATTAGGCAGAGTTATATTTAACTACAACAGTTACTCTAGGAATTTGCAGAGCAGTATTGAGAACAGTATTTGTCATTGTAATAAAGTTGAATATAATAAATACGTTAATTCAAATTACGGACATATTCTTACCGGTGATCTTACTATAGTGGCAGACACAAATCTCAGAAATTACATGAGGTATGGTACAAAATACAGATTGAGGAGAGTCGTGAGTAGAGGTTTAGCTATAAAACGTTTGTCAAATAATATAGATATATTCATTCAAAAATTAATATATAAATATGGTTTACCAAAAAGCGTTTTTGAGGAATGGAGGCACTATATTTTAAAAGAATTTCAAGGCTATTACCATAAAGATTTTGAGGGTGTCTCAGGAGAATCTTACAAAGATTTGATTAAATCAGTAAAAAATCTACAAGATGATTTTATCATTACGTATGTGGATAAAGCTAACACCAACTACGCTATAATATGTAAAAAAATTATACGGAGATATTCTAAGGGAAACCTACAATAATGAGGGAAATTATCAACTACTAAAAACTACTAAACAAGTTATTGTAAACAGAGTGAAGGCGTTTTATAAAAAAATAAAATCAAAGCAAAATAGTGCGGAATTTCCTTATCTTGTAATGATTCCAAAATTCCATAAAAACCCAATTACTTTTAGAACCGTAACTTGTGGGTTTGGTTCTTACCTGGAATGTGTAAATAAAAAATTGTTGAATATATTACAAAAGATTTTTGATCAGGGTATAAATGAATATTCTTCGATAGTAATAAAAAATAGCTATGAACTTATAAAAAGTTTAAAAAAGCTGAAAAACATTACAGGATTGTATACATATGATTTCGAGGATTTGTATAATAGCATAAATTTAGATGATTTGAAGTACAGAGTTATGGATTTTTTCAAGAAATCTAAAGAGAAGGATATCAGTATTGAAATATTCACCGATTTATTTCAATTTGTTGTTTACGAAAATTATCTGTTTGAAGGGAAACAAATATATAAACAAGTGAGAGGTATTCCAATGGGGGGCAGTTGTAGCTCCATCCTTGCAGATATTTATCTGTTTACATATGAAGCCGGTTTATTGCTGGAAAAAGACTTAAAGATATACAGATATATAGATGATGTTTTGGTGGTTGAGCTGAATAACAATAAAGAAATTTATCAATTTAAATGTTATCCAGACACTTTAAATTTAAAGAGTGCTTCGGATAATCAAAGCAGCGTCAATTACTTGGATGTTAATTTGGAGATTAAAAACGGAATTTTAGTATACAGTATTTATGATAAAAGAAACTATTTTGATTTTGATACAATAAAAATATTAAACTTTAATAGTAACGTGCATGTTTCAATTTTTAGAAATATATATTTAAATGGATTAAATCGTATTGCAAATTTGTGTTCAAATGTTGATAAATTGGTTGGTGAAATTTTTAACCTTTACATAAACGCCAGTAAACAAAATTACCCAATACATTTTCTGAATGATTTAACTTTCAATTTTATCAAGAAAAAATGCTATCGAAATAAGGTTTTGGAATTGTTCGATGATGATGATTTATCGATATGTGATTCCTATCGAAAATAGCTTAGCGGTGAGGTTATTCACGGACTTCATTTGACGGCTTTTGGATTAGTTTGTGATTTTCATTTTTTCAATCTCTATTTGTTTGGTCTTGGCAAGTGAGGGGGAATGTTGTGCACGTGAAACATGTTTAACCCCGCAGTACAAGTCATAAGCCTTGGCCACTTGTCTCCATATTTAGTTTTTTCCTAGTTACTCTTGGTATTAATAATTATTGTTTTAGTTAGTTTGTTAGATGTTTTTTCGTGTACTAAATTATATGATTTTGGATTTTTCAATACATATATATATATATATATATATTACACAAGAACCCATACATAAACATTTAACTTTCATATATTTAGAGACACGTAGTCGTAGATGTATGCTTTTACTTAAACATTTATATAGATAGATACTACCCTTAAATTTACGTTCATGCAAAAAAACATTATTTTTCTTAAACTGTTAATATTTTTGAAATAACATAATTTTCTCATGCAAGTGAAAAAGAATGTTTCAGAGCATGTCTCTGGCCATGGTTAAACATAAATTTAAGCATGGTTAACCATCTCAGAATATGATTAAACATGCTCGAACATAACTTTGGACACGATTAAACAAATATCTGACAATATTTGAACCTATCCAAACATGGTTAAACATGTTTGATCAAACTTTGAGCATATCCGAACATAGTTAAACATGTTCGAACATAACTTTGGTCATGGTTAAACATATCCTGAAGAAAGTGCGAGCTACCGAACAAAATTCATTAAGAAAGACAAACTCATGAATTTAGTAATCACAAGCCAGTTCCAACTTTTAAAAAGCAACTGATTAACTTAATTTGGAAGAATTGTTATAAGTTTTTTTAAAACACTTTGTTAGAAACTGACGAATGAGTTTAACAAATTTTTGGAAACAATAGAGTATGATAATACTCTTAGAGTATATATACTACTTAGAGTATAATAATACATTTGATGTCAGAACATGTTTTGAATGAAATCGTGAATTCATAATATGCTGAAAACGCGAACTTTGAAATTTATAGTTAGGTTAAATGAAGAAAAGTAAAGCAAATTACTAAATTGAAAGACACATTTTGAAAGGATCGTTATAAGTTTGTTAAAACTGTTGTTGTATTAAACGCTATATTAGACAAAAAAATTTACATACCTTTTGGAAAGAAGTTTCCCTAAGCTTTTGATGATTCGAACAAGCAGACTCATTGAAAAGTAGCAAGAAGCTTAAAATTCGACGGCAGTTTTACTCAATCTTATGCCGTAAAAGGTTCGATAAGGTACCGCATAACACTAAGCCAAATGTACGGTAAATGGGAGCTGTGAAACATGTGACCTACCTCCACCAGATCCAAGCCTCGACTGATGTGCGCGGGGTCTAACACCTGCAGATGAAGGTCACTTATTAGAGATCAAGGTCACTGATAACAGATCACGTGACCGCTAACAACCAATCAGAAGCGAGCTTTTAGGTATGACGACATCCTGTGCAATACCAGTAGACGAAGTGACGCCCTCCGCCTGCAAGAAACGATCATGTCGAAGCATGTACCGTCTTGCTGGCACCAGTTGATTGACAGGTGGGCGGGAGAATGCAAGGAATGCAGACACAATGGCGCCCTCCTCCACCGCCTACTCCTTTCACATGTCAGGTGATCTTCGCATCCAATCACATACAAGTATTAGATGGTAGAGGGCGCTCGTGTTGTGTTCAAGTACGACGTCATCACTTGTTTTGTGCTTTGTCATCAACCATTTCCCCTTCAGTTGATGTCCTGGGCAGATGCTTCACAGTAAGTAACACCATTTAAATTTTAAGTTTTTTGTTAGTAATATTTTTATGTATAAAAAATAACAAAAAAGACATTTTGTTTAAAATAACAAGTGTCTTTCATCACTTTTTCGAATATTAAGTTTAACTTTATCGAATAACACACTACTTAAATTAGCACAATTAGAAATATCCACTTAACAAGTTGTTGAACAAGTTTATTGTTCCGACGAATTTAGTCATGTTTTAGAATGATTAGTCATGCTTAGATCATCTTTTTCTGGTTAAAAAAAAAATTAGATTTTAAAATCTATTTAAGTAAAATATTTATCGGAGAAAAATTTTGGGACCGTTGCCTGTTCGGATTACCTGAAATTTTTGATAAAAATAAAAGATAAAAAGATGCGTGCTAAAAAATTGTAAGTTATAAATATAAATAAGTAAGTTATATAAGTGTCAGCAAACATCCTCTAATCCGGCATCCTAAGATCTGACAAATGCTGGGTAATCCGACACTACTTTCGAAAGAAAATAAATAAATATTCCTTGTTTCCTGATGTTTATAATAATCCAATGGAACTTCAGAATGAGGAATTATGTTGTTACATAACCATTACAAACAATTCCAAATCGCGAATCTATAGCTGAGCCACCCCGTGGACAAGGAGGGAAGAAAAAAAACATTTCTGTCGATAATTTGCAAAATCCAACTGTTAAAAGGAAAAATAAATTTTTATCTTCTGAATTAAATACTTTTTGCATTTTAGAAAATAATTCTAGAGTGACTGGCAAACAAACTGATATCCGAGATTTTTTAAGATGGCTTCTACGCGTAGGCCTACAGTTTTCAATTTATATTTGTGTGCATATGTTGTATGTACTTTTACATCAATGAGTATTTTTCTTATTCTATTCAAGCTGTTCAAAGAATAAACTAGTATGTTGTGGCCATCACAAAACTTTCTTCTATATAAATCACGTCCATTAAATCATTTAAATAATACAAGAAATTACGTTAATTTAGCAATTTTAGCATTTTTATGTTTTAGGATTTTTAGCATAATTGAGCATTTTTATCAAAGTATATCTGCATTTAAAATTTGATGAAAATTCGTCCATTAGTTCTTGAGATAGAGTTATAGCGGAAATTGTGAAAAATGTAGGATAGCAGCGCCACCTATTGAGCGATTTGCATCAAAACATAAACAGCACTAATTGATATCAAGATATACCTGAATATGAATTTTGATGAAAATTCGTGCATTAGTTATTAAGATAGAGCTATAGTGGAAATTCTGAAAAATGCAGCATAGCAGCGCCACCTGTTGAGAGATTTGCACCAAAACATAAACAGCAGTAACTCATATGAAGGTATACGTGAATCTGAAGTTTGTTGAAAATCCAAGCATTAGCTCTTGAGATAGAGCTATTGCGGAAATCGCAAAAAAATGCAGCATAGCAGCGCCTCCTGTTGAGCGATTTACACCAAAATCTATAAAACGTCAATTCCTGTCAAGGACTAACTGAATCTGAAGTTTGATGAAAATTCGTGCATTAGTTCTGGAGATTGAGCTATTGTGGAAATCATGCAAAATACTGTATAGCAGCGCCACCTGTTGAACGATTTACACCAAAAACTAATCAGCACCCATTTATATCAGGGACTAACTGAATATTAATTTTTATTAAATTCCGTTCATTAGTTCTTGAGATAGAGTGCCCACAAAATTTGTGTCGCACACAGACAGGCATTTTGTAAAAACGTGTTTTTCGGGTTCTCTGACAACTAAAACGCGTAAATCCGTCGAAAACCGGAATTCGAAAATTTTGATGAATCCAATACTTTCTTCTTGTAAAGATAGAAGAAAGTAAAAACATGCTTTACTGCCATTTGTTGTTTAATTCTAACTTTTATGCGTTTTTCCCGATATTCATGCTGTAATCTGAAAAATTATGTAGTAAAAAGTATATTTTTTTGTTTTTAGTACACTATTTCAAGCTTTTCAGTTGATCTGTTCAAGTATAATTTTTGAAAATAAAATCTGTTCCAATTAACCCGAATTTTGAGGTCCATTTCGCCAGCCCCTCCCACCTACTCAAATTTTTTCGAAAATATTACCAATCGTTTATACCTCGTTTGTACCCGTTTGTACCAACAATCTTTTCGTTTGTACCTCATTTGTACTGGAGTATTAAACGGTTTTTGTTGGGGGGGGGGGGGGTGGAGAAACGGGAAACCCCCATTTCAGTATTTTAAAAAATGAATAGCACCCATCGTTTATACCTCGTTTGTACCAACAATCTTTTCGTTTGTACCTCATTTGTACTAGAGGAACAAACGGTTTTTAGTGGGGGAATGGGGGGGAAACGGGAAGCTCCCATTTGAATATTTTAAAAAATCGATCGCGCCAATCATTTATACCTTATTTGTATCCGTTTGTACCTCATTTGTACTAGAGTAATAAACGGTTTTTAGTGAGGGGGTGGAAAAACGGTCAGAATCCCCCCCCCCCACTTCAATATTTTAAAAAACGGATAGCGCCAATCTTTTATACCTCGTTTGTACCAACAATCTTTTCGTTTGTACCTCAGCTGTATTAGAGTAATAAGTTTTTTTTTTTGTGTGTGTGTGGGGGGGGGGAGGGGACTGGAGAAACAGGAAGCCCCTATTTCAATATTTTAAAAATTCGATAGCGCCAATCATTTATACCTCGTTTGTACCCGTTTGTACCAATAACCTTTTCGTTTGTATCTCATTTGTACTAGAGTAATAGAAAGGTTTTAGTGGGGGCGGGGGGCTGGAGAAATGGGAAGGCCCCATTTCAATATTTAAAAAAATCGATGCGCCAATCGTTTATACCTTGTTTGTACCCGTTTGTACCATCAATCTTTTCGGTTGTACCTCATTTGTACTAGAGTAATAAACGGTTTTAGTGGGGGGTGGGGGGAGGGCTTGCTGGAGAAACGGTCAGCCCCCCCCCCCACCTCAATATTTCCAAAAATGAATAGCGCCAATCGTTTATACCTTGTTTGTACTAACAATCTTTTTGTTTGTTTGTACCTCATTTGTACTGGAGAATTAAAATGTTTTTACTGGTTGGGCTGGAGAAATGGCTATCGCCCTCCCCCCCCAACCCCCACATGAATAATAAAAAAAAATGGATATTGCCAATCACTTATACCTTGTTTGTACCCGTGCATATTGCATATCAATAATCTTTTGGTTAATATCTCATTTGTGCTATATTAATAAAAACATTTTAGTGAAGGGGTAGAGAAACGGGTGCCACTCGTTTATATCTGTTTGTACCAATAATATTTTCGTTTGTATCTAATTTGTTCTTTAAAGGTAGTAATAAAGAGTTTTTATTTGGGGGAGGGGGTGTGGGAGGCAGACTTTAGAATCCGCAAGATACCAAACAAATTTAAATATTAATTTACATTCGTATTGCAGATTTTTATAACGTAAATCTCATTCAAAATAAATCATTCTAATTACATAATTGTCAGTTTTGGAACCTTTAATTTATTCTCCATTTATAACCTGCACATTTTAAATGTAGTTCCCCAAATTCTTTTAAATCTTTTAATAACATCGAATCTCGCATAAATCTTTTGAATTATCACCTTTTTTTTTTTTTTTTTTTTTTTCTTTTAATTCAAACCAGCCCTATGAATATCCATTCGAAGACCGAAGTGGCAGTAATTTTTTTTTTTTTAGGTCCTTGTTCTTCTTACTCAGAGATCTTACTTACCCAAGTAAGATCTCTGCATTTGTCTTATAATACGTGTTGTTTATACTTAAAATACTCTAACCCAGTATACTTCATTTTCTTAAGATTTCTAGGATTAGGTTTTTTATGTGGCACATGGAACAAAGGTCAGATCCAAACAATTTACTCTGGAAGGAGTGCGGCAACTTCTCAAACTCCGTTTTGTGTTGTGTATAATGTGAGTAATGTGTATAAAATCGAATCTCGTTAATATGAATCTCATGGGGATTTAAAATTGTATTCATGTTAACAGTAGTTCATGCTATCCAGTAACTAAACTTTTGTATTTACGTTGACCTTATTTGTTAAAATAAGTTATGAGAAGGTCACATCACTTGCGTTCTCGTCGCATTTCGGGCTTTAATATATAAAGTTTTGGCCTCTTTAAATTAAAGTTTATTCGGAATTGATACAGTTAATTTCGAAATTTTCTCGAATTTTTTAAAGCGATTTTTAGAATTTTTTCGCGTTTCACGACGATTTTTTGACATTCGTAAAAGGATTCCAGTTTAAATTTTTCAACTCAATATAGTCAATTTTGTTATTTGCTTTTTTTTTTTAAATCTTTTCTCTAATTGTTTATGCACTTTTTAGTGTTTTCTGTGTTTCTCAGCAAATTTTTATAACTTTTTCTGAAATGTAAGGAACTCTCTGGTAAATTTTGCTACTCCTGTTATTAAATCCAAGTTGAAAGACTGCCAAATCGATTCCTAAAGCAACGTGAATAACGATGCAGAACATTTCAATTTACTCTGGATCAAAATCACTCTAATTCAAGGTTCGCTTTATTCGAGGCGGGTGCATGCTGCCGAAAAGAGTGGGATCCGAAATTTAGCTCCCTTTAATTCGAGGTTCGTGTGGGATAAACCGACCAGCGACGCTCTGCTAGTATATATATGTAGAATAGGTGGGATCGACTGTAGCTGAAAACTGGTGATGAATGCTCCCTACTCCCACTCTCTAGTATAGAAACAGAGTTTAATGTCTTGATTAACGCATAGATTATATTTACAGAGCACATTAACTATATACAGGGCTTAGGGGGGATGAGGGGGAATTTCTTACGGCAGTTTACCGGCATTCAATATATTTCGGAAGCCTAACCGGGTACGTCTTACCAGGTCAGTCCGCAGAACAACTCTGACGTTACATCGAACCTTAGCCCTCCGGTTGCGGTTCAGAATTACTCGCTCATCAGGTTTATTGTCTTATAGAATTTGTCTACTCTGTCAGTTCTCATGGGATTTTGGCTGCACCTCTTACTGTGGTCAGGATGTGGTTTAGATTGTTTTGAGAACCGCAAGCCACATCCACTCTCGGGAATCTTGACAGGCGTGCGCCCCTGCACACGTGAGAGCAACCGCAGCAAGAAAAAGGCAAATTAAAATTTATCTAATTAAAAAAACACTAACAAAAATTTTTGAAATTTTTAAAGTTAAAAAAAATCTTATCTTTAAAAAAGAATTGAGAGGCCAAAAGGGAAAGAACTGACAAACAACAAAAAAATTAAATTTAATTTAAATTTAGGCTTTCCCATTACAATGCATAGGCCGAACTGCACTGCACTAGAAGAAAAAAAAACGTCTTTGAAGAAAGAAAAAATAATGATAAAGAAAATAAAAAACGTCTTCGTGTGTCATGTGAACATGACCGTCTTTCGTCTGTAAGATCTTTCGTCTTTTGATCTTTCGTCTTTAAGAAGATCCGCCTATGGAACTTCACGTCTTTAAAATATTCGTCTTAAAAAATCTAACATAAGGAAAGGAAAAAAAAATTCGTCTTAGTAGTGCAGGCAGTCAGTTGCTATACAGCGAAAGAGAGAAAAAATCAAATGTAGGCGTTGTTTGGAGGGGGGGGGGGTTACATACAAATATTTGAAACAATTATTTGAATGAAACATTTCCAAATATATCAAAAATAATCAAATATATAAAGACATACATAATAATACGAAAAACAATAATATTGATGGCAACTTGTAAAATAATAGGCGTAAGAATAAAAATAATGCCAAAAATTATTAATAGTTCAGGAAACGTCTTGAGATCACTTCTAAAGAACACACTGAAAAAATCACTTCTTTACACAATAAAAGAAAAATGCTAATAAAAAAAACATATTTTGTATAAAGGGAGAAAAAGACATCATCACTGGACTTCAAAAAAGAGGGGGGAAATTATCGTTATACGTCTTTCAAAATAATCACCAGCATGGAATTTTCACACATACGTCTTAAGAGGTAAACATCATTAAACACAAAACAATCATCTTGAAAGAAAAGAAAATTAAAGTTTCGTCGCGGTTTCCAACATCCTGAAAAACATATACGTATACACAAAAACAATATTTAAAAAAAAAATAGACTGCTGTAAAGTTTTAAAAATGTTTCGAAAGTTAATTAAAGAAAATATTACTGTTCTATACCGTCTGTAGTGTGCACACTATTGGAGGTTAAAAAAAATATTTCTCCGAAGCAGAAAAATGACAGTTTCTTGAATCAAAATAACACGTATAAATTGAAGATAAATAGAAGAAACCATGCACGTTTCCTTTAAAAAAAAATCCCTGACGGCTCGGGCCTACAGGCGAAGGTAGATTTCGAAGTACTAAATTCACCAACAAAACTTAAATCAAGATTAGAGATAGACCCAGTTCCTTCAATAAGAATGAGCTCCAGAGAGCTAAACATTTTGGGAAAATTCTAATATACACGAATGTATATGGAATAGGTTTAAAAAATAGCTAAGGCAAATTCAGAGAACCTCAAAGTGTTAAAATAAGTTTTAGAGAGTGATTGGCGCCGATGGGATACGAACCAGGGATCTCGTGATCAGGAGGCGAGAACGTTAGCGTCGAGCAAAAGGCCAAGCCAGTTACTCTAACCTAGTAACTCGCTTTATACTGATCATGTGAGATGAGATCGCTATACACTCCATCCCCAGTGAGAAAGACGTATTGCTGACGTCTGGCGAGCGATATGCTCTCGTGAATGATGCTGTCGTATGCATGTGTGATGCGCAGTATGACAGGCTTTGTGCTGTGAGCGTTACACAGGTTTTGGATGCAGGGGATGATTATTTAGTGCTGCCATCTGTTGGTTATGGGATGAGATGATTGCTGTTGAAGGTTGTTTTTGCGTGTTTGTCCGGGTCACCACTTTAGAGAGTGGTTGGCGCCGATGGGATACGAACCAGGGATCTCGTGATCAGGAGGCGAGAACGTTAGCGTCGAGCAAAAGGCCAAGCCAGTTACTCTAAGCTAGTAACTCGCTTTATACTGATCATGTGAGATGAGATCGCTATAAAGTTAATATTTCCATTGTCGGATTTTCGTCATGTGTTAATACGTTTCTTCAAACTCACATGACGTTACATATTCACCTGCTGAAGTCCGTTTTATTTCCAATATGATGCAATATGTATATTTTTTTATTCGTCAAACTATATATTTCATTTTGTGTTTTCATGCGGAAATCTTGCTCTAGGAAACTTATGACGTAATATTCAATTTGTTTCAATTATTCAAGCTATTTATTTAATTTAATTTTTCACGTGAAACCTTGCAATAGAAAAGCATTTGTTGTGGTGAGAATTTTATTTCTTTTTTTTTTAACTGTTGGCAACTGCTATAACGAAAAATATTTATTTTTTCCTGCCGTTGTTGTGTAAGAGCTGGTTTTATCAGAATCATGTTAAGAGGGTATTCAAAATTTTGAAACCTCCCCATTTCCATTCCCTTGGGCCGATTTTTTCCATTTGCAATCCCCGCCGAGATATTAGTCATCTCAAGGTTGTTGGCGAGTTTGAAGAAGATCCGTGCATAATTACGACTTTTATCGTGCGGACAAAATTTAGTACATACATACATATATATATATAAACTTTTTAGGTGGGGGTGGTTTGGGGTTCCTGGGGTCCTATAATGAAAAGTTATGAAGGAATTTTTCAAAAGTCGCACCATGGTAACGACTGCAATAAGTAGTATTTCTAACGAAATCTACCTAAAAATTGTCACACTATCTTGCGCGTTCTTGAAAACACAAGAATACATCCTGACACTTAGAAAAAACAAATATTCACTCACTTGTATTGGGTACACATAAAAAGGAAATATCTTCGCAGCACTATTTTCACTCAGATAAACGCAACAACGCACGATTTTATAAATCACAGTAGATGAGACACACAAATAATAAAAAAAAAAAGCACGGCACTAATTAACTCGGTGAACACTGAAGAGGTTGTTGATCATACGAGTACAAGCGGCACTCACTTTCTTTTTCTTTCGTATTGGTTTATCTGCATATTTTTCTCTCGTTTTCTTTCGCGTTAGAAGTGGTGATTGACATTTTAATACACGTAACGCACACACACACTGATGATATCTCACAGACGCATTTATAGACATATTAGCGTAGAATAATTTCTTCAAAAGCATTCCATAGCACTGAATTATCATTATCATGTAAAAGCAAGAGAACGAAAAAGATAGGAAGTATCTGGTGAACTTGGATTGACTCATTTTCACGCTGCTGCATTTGCATGAAAAACTTAACTGATAAGATTTTATGCTTCTCCTGGAAATAAACATCATAAAGCATTTAACAAGTCCATGCTATTCCCGAGAGGATTTAAACCAGTGAAACAGAAGTTTGCTGATCTTCATCCTTTCCTGCACGCAAAACGAAGAAAAGAGAGAAATTCGTTGATTAATCATCGGAAGGAAACATAGTTCTCGGATTTTAATTCGTTCTACTCTTGCCGAGTTAATTTGAGCTAACACCGGCCGTATATCTTGCAATAACATGGCTAAATAAGAAATAGTTGAAAGTTTACTTCCAAATTGGTATCCTTTTTTAAAAGAGCACGCCGAATGGCTTGATTATATCCATTGCGAACGAAAAAAATATCACCGATGTCTTCTTTCACACACTCACAGACAACGAGTGAGTCGATAACAGATAAGTAGGTCAGTAGATCTTCTTTCTCTCACTCTTTCCTTATCGGGTAGAACTTCGAACAGAATCTTCGCATATCTTAAATGTTTCAGAAGTTGGATTTTACAACAGTTTCATGGATGTCTAGGGGCAAATAGTTCAATTCGACGCGGCCGGGCCCTCATGTAGAATAGGGGGGATCGACTTTAGCTGAAAATTGGTGATGAACACTCCTGATTAAACACTCTCTAGTATAGAAACAGAGTTTAATGTCTTGATTAACGCATAGATTATATTTACAGAGCACATTAACTATATACAGGGCTTAGGGGGATGAGGGGGGAATTTCTTACGGCAGTTTACCGGCATTCAATATATTTCGGAAGCCTGACCGAGTACGTCTTACCAGGTCAGTCCGCAGAAAAACTATGACGTTACATCGAACCTTAGCCCTCCGGTTGCGGTTCAGAATTACTCGCTCATCAGGTTTATTGTCTTATAGAATTTGTCTACTCTGTCAGTTCTCATGGGATTTTGGCTGCACCTCTTACTGTGGTCAGGATGTGGTTTAGATTGTTTTGAGAACCGCAAGCCACATCCACTCTCGGGAATCTTGACAGGCGTGCGCCCCTGCACACGTGAGAGCAACCGCAGCAAGAAAAAGGCAAATTAAAATTTATCTAATTAAAAAAACACTAACAAAAATTTTTGAAATTTTTAAAGTTAAAAAAAAATCTTATCTTTAAAAAGGAATTGAGAGGCCAAAAGGGAGAGAACTGACAAACAACAAAAAAATTAAATTTAATTTAAATTTAGGCTTTCCCATTACAATGCATAGGCCGAACTGCACTGCACTAGAAGAAAAAAAAACGTCTTTGAAGAAAGAAAAAATAATGATAAAGAAAATAAAAAACGTCTTCGTGTGTCATGTGAACATGACCGTCTTTCGTCTTTAAGATCTTTCGTCTTTAAGATCTTTCGTCTTTTGATCTTTCGTCTTTAAGAAGATCCGCCTATGGAACTTCACGTCTTTAAAATATTCGTCTTAAAAAATCTAACATAAGGAAAGGAAAAAAAGATTTCGTCTTAGTAGTGCAGGCAGTCAGTTGCTATACAGCGAAAGAGAGAAAAAATCAAATGAGGCGTTGTTTGGAGGGGGGGGGGGTTACATACAAATATTTGAAACAATTATTTGAATGAAACATTTCCAAATATATCAAAAATAATCAAATATATAAAGACATACATAATAATACGAAAAACAATAATATTGATGGCAACTTGTAAAATAATAGGCGTAAGAATAAAAATAATGCCAAAAATTATTAATAGTTCAGGAAACGTCTTGAGATCACTTCTAAAGAACACACTGAAAAAATCACTTCTTTACACAATAAAAGAAAAATGCTAATAAAAAAACATATTTTGTATAAAGGGAGAAAAAGACATCATCACTGGACTTCAAAAAAGAGGGGGGAAATTATCGTTATACGTCTTTCAAAATAATCACCAGCATGGAATTTTCACACATACGTCTTAAGAGGTAAACATCATTAAACACAAAACAATCATCTTGAAAGAAAAGAAAATTAAAGTTTCGTCGCGGTTTCCAACATCCTGAAAAACATATACGTATACACAAAAACAATATTTAAAAAAAAAAATAGACTGCTGCAAAGTTTTAAAAATGTTTCGAAAGTTAATTAAAGAAAATATTACTGTTCTATACCGTCTGTAGTGTGCACACTATTGGAGGTTAAAAAAAATATTTCTCCGAAGCAGAAAAATGACAGTTTCTTGAATCAAAATAACACGTATAAATTGAAGATAAATAGAAGAAACCATGCACGTTTCCTTTAAAAAAAAATCCCTGACGGCTCGGGCCTACAGGCGAAGGTAGATTTCGAAGTACTAAATTCACCAACAAAACTTAAATCAAGATTAGAGATAGACCCAGTTCCTTCAATAAGAATGAGCTCCAGAGAGCTAAATATTTTGGGAAAATTCTAATATACACGAATGTATATGGAATAGGTTTAAAAAATAGCTAAGGCAAATTCAGAGAACCTCAAAGTGTTAAAATAAGTTTTAGAGAGTGATTGGCGCCGATGGGATACGAACCAGGGATCTCGTGATCAGGAGGCGAGAACGTTAGCGTCGAGCAAAAGGCCAAGCCAGTTACTCTAAGCTAGTAACTCGCTTTATACTGATCATGTGAGATGAGATCGCTATAAAGTTAATATTTCCATTGTCGGATTTTCGTCATGTTTTAATACGTTTCTTCAAACTCACATGACGTTACATATTCACCTGCTGAAGTCCGTTTTATTTCCAATATGATGCAATATGTATATTTTTTTATTCGTCAAACTATTTATTTCATTTTGTGTTTTCATGCGGAAATCTTGCTCTAGGAAACTTATGACGTAATATTCAATTTGTTTCAATTATTCAAGCTATTTATTTAATTTAATTTTTCACGTGAAACCTTGCAATAGAAAAGCATTTGTTGTGGTGAGAATTTTATTTCTTTTTTTTTAACTGTTGGCAACTGCTATAACGAAAAATATTTATTTTTTCCTGCCATTGTTGTGTAAGAGCTGGTTTTATCAGAATCATGTTAAGAGGGTATTCAAAATTTTGAAACCTCCCCATTTCCATTCCCTTGGGCCGATTTTTTCCATTTGCAATCCCCGCCGAGATATTAGTCATCTCAAGGTTGTTGGCGAGTTTGAAGAAGATCCGTGCATAATTACGACTTTTATCGTGCGGACAAAATTTAGTACATACATACATATATATATATAAACTTTTTAGGTGGGGGTGGTTTGGGGTTCCTGGGGTCCTATAATGAAAAGTTATGAAGGAATTTTTCAAAAGTTGCACCATGGTAACGACTGCAATAAGTAGTATTTCTAACGAAATCTACCTAAAAATTGTCACACTATCTTGCCCGTTCTTGAAAACACAGGAATACATCCTGACACTTAGAAAAAACAAATATTCACTCACTTGTATTGGGTACACATAAAAAGGAAATATCTTCGCAGCACTATTTTCACTCAGATAAACGCAACATCGCACGATTTTATAAATCACAGTAGATGAGACACACAAATAATAAAAAAAAAGCACGGCACTAATTAACTCGGTGAACACTGAAGAGGTTGTTGATCATACGAGTACAAGCGGCACTCACTTTCTTTTTCTTTCGTATTGGTTTATCTGCATATTTTTCTCTCGTTTTCTTTCGCGTTAGAAGTGGTGATTGACATTTTAATACACGTAACACACACACACACTGATGATATCTCACAGACGCATTTATAGACATATTAGCGTAGAATAATTTCTTCAAAAGCATTCCATAGCACTGAATTATCATTATCATGTAAAAGCAAGAGAACGAAAAAGATAGGAAGTATCTGGTGAACTTGGATTGACTCATTTTCACGCTGCTGCATTTGCATGAAAAACTTAACTGATAAGATTTTATGCTTCTCCTGGAAATAAACATCATAAAGCATTTAACAAGTCCATGCTATTCCCGAGAGGATTTAAACCAGTGAAACAGAAGTTTGCTGATCTTCATCCTTTCCTGCACGCAAAACGAAGAAAAGAGAGAAATTCGTTGATTAATCATCGGAAGGAAACATAGTTCTCGGATTTTAATTCGTTCTACTCTTGCCGAGTTAATTTGAGCTAACACCGGCCGTATATCTTACAATAACATGGCTAAATAAGAAATAGTTGAAAGTTTACTTCCAAATTGGTATCCTTTTTTAAAAGAGCACGCCGAATGGCTTGATTATATCCATTGCGAACGAAAAAAATATCACCGATGTCTTCTTTCACACACTCACAGACAACGAGTGAGTCGATAACAGATAAGTAGGTCAGTAGATCTTCTTTCTCTCACTCTTTCCTTATCGGGTAGAACTTCGAACAGAATCTTCGCAGATCTTAAATGTTTCAGAAGTTGGATTTTACAACAGTTTCATGGATGTCTAGGGGCAAATAGTTGAATTCGACGCGGCCGGGCCCTCATGTAGAATAGGGGGGATCGACTGTAGCTGAAAATTGGTGATGAATGCTCCTGATTAAACACTCTCTAGTATAGAAACAGAGTTTAATGTCTTGATTAACGCATAGATTATATTTACAGAGCACATTAACTATATACAGGGCTTAGGGGGATGAGGGGGGAATTTCTTACGGCAGTTTACCGGCATTCAATATATTTCGGAAGCCTGACCGAGTACGTCTTACCAGGTCAGTCCGCAGAACAACTCTGACGTTACATCGAACCTTAGCCCTCCGGTTGCGGTTCAGAATTACTCGCTCATCAGGTTTATTGTCTTATACAATTTGTCTACTCTGTCAGTTCTCATGGGATTTTGGCTGCACCTCTTACTGTGGTCAGGATGTGGTTTAGATTGTTTTGAGAACCGCAAGCCACATCCACTCTCGGAAATCTTGACAGGCGTGCGCCCCTGCACACGTGAGAGCAACCGCAGCAAGAAAAAGGCAAATTAAAATTTATCTAATTAAAAAAACACTAACAAAAATTTTTGAAATTTTTAAAGTTAAAAAAAAATCTTATCTTTAAAAAGGAATTGAGAGGCCAAAAGGGAGAGAACTGACAAACAACAAAAAAATTAAATTTAATTTAAATTTAGGCTTTCCCATTACAATGCATAGGCCGAACTGCACTGCACTAGAAGAAAAAAAAAAGTCTTTGAAGAAAGAAAAAATAATGATAAAGAAAATAAAAAACGTCTTCGTGTGTCATGTGAACATGACCGTCTTTCGTCTTTAAGATCTTTCGTCTTTAAGATCTTTCGTCTTTTGATCTTTCGTCTTTAAGAAGATCCGCCTATGGAACTTCACGTCTTTAAAATATTCGTCTTAAAAAATCTAACATAAGGAAAGGAAAAAAAGATTTCGTCTTAGTAGTGCAGGCAGTCAGTTGCTATACAGCGAAAGGGAGAAAAAATCAAATGTAGGCGTTGTTTGGAGGGGGGGGGGTTACATACAAATATTTGAAACAATTATTTGAATGAAACATTTCCAAATATATCAAAAATAATCAAATATATAAAGACATACATAATAATACGAAAAACAATAATATTGATGGCAACTTGTAAAATAATAGGCGTAAGAATAAAAATAATGCCAAAAATTATTAATAGTTCAGGAAACGTCTTGAGATCACTTCTAAAGAACACACTGAAAAAATCACTTCTTTACACAATAAAAGAAAAATGCTAATAAAAAAACATATTTTGTATAAAGGGAGAAAAAGACATCATCACTGGACTTCAAAAAAGAGGGGGGAAATTATCGTTATACGTCTTTCAAAATAATCACCAGCATGGAATTTTCACACATACGTCTTAAGAGGTAAACATCATTAAACACAAAACAATCATCTTGAAAGAAAAGAAAATTAAAGTTTCGTCGCGGTTTCCAACATCCTGAAAAACATATACGTATACACAAAAACAATATTTAAAAAAAAAAATAGACTGCTGCAAAGTTTTAAAAATGTTTCGAAAGTTAATTAAAGAAAATATTACTGTTCTATACCGTCTGTAGTGTGCACACTATTGGAGGTTAAAAAAAATATTTCTCCGAAGCAGAAAAATGACAGTTTCTTGAATCAAAATAACACGTATAAATTGAAGATAAATAGAAGAAACCATGCACGTTTCCTTTAAAAAAAAATCCCTGACGGCTCGGGCCTACAGGCGAAGGTAGATTTCGAAGTACTAAATTCACCAACAAAACTTAAATCAAGATTAGAGATAGACCCAGTTCCTTCAATAAGAATGAGCTCCAGAGAGCTAAACATTTTGGGAAAATTCTAATATACACGAATGTATATGGAATAGGTTTAAAAAATAGCTAAGGCAAATTCAGAGAACCTCAAAGTGTTAAAATAAGTTTTAGAGAGTGATTGGCGCCGATGGGATACGAACCAGGGATCTCGTGATCAGGAGGCGAGAACGTTAGCGTCGAGCAAAAGGCCAAGCCAGTTACTCTAAGCTAGTAACTCGCTTTATACTGATCATGTGAGATGAGATCGCTATAAAGTTAATATTTCCATTGTCGGATTTTCGTCATGTTTTAATACGTTTCTTCAAACTCACATGACGTTACATATTCACCTGCTGAAGTCCGTTTTATTTCCAATATGATGCAATATGTATATTTTTTTATTCGTCAAACTATTTATTTCATTTTGTGTTTTCATGCGGAAATCTTGCTCTAGGAAACTTATGACGTAATATTCAATTTGTTTCAATTATTCAAGCTATTTATTTAATTTAATTTTTCACGTGAAACCTTGCAATAGAAAAGCATTTGTTGTGGTGAGAATTTTATTTCTTTTTTTTTAACTGTTGGCAACTGCTATAACGAAAAATATTTATTTTTTCCTGCCATTGTTGTGTAAGAGCTGGTTTTATCAGAATCATGTTAAGAGGGTATTCAAAATTTTGAAACCTCCCCATTTCCATTCCCTTGGGCCGATTTTTTCCATTTGCAATCCCCGCCGAGATATTAGTCATCTCAAGGTTGTTGGCGAGTTTGAAGAAGATCCGTGCATAATTACGACTTTTATCGTGCGGACAAAATTTAGTACATACATACATACATACATATATATATATATAAACTTTTTGGATGAAGGTGGTTTTGGGTTCCTGGGGTCCTATAATGAAAAATTATGAAGGAATTTTTCAAAAGTTGCACCATGGTAACGACTGCAATAAGTAGTATTTCTAACGAAATCTACCTAAAAATTGTCACACTATCTTGCGCGTTCTTGAAAACACAGGAATACATCCTGACACTTAGAAAAAACAAATATTCACTCACTTGTATTGGGTACACATAAAAAGGAAATATCTTCGCAGCACTATTTTCACTCAGATAAACGCAACATCGCACGATTTTATAAATCACAGTAGATGAGACACACAAATAATAATAAAAAAAAGAACGGCACTAATTAACTCGGTGAACACTGAAGAGGTTGTTGATCATACGAGTACAAGCGGCACTCACTTTCTTTTTCTTTCGTATTGGTTTATCTGCATATTTTTCTCTCGTTTTCTTTCGCGTTAGAAGTGGTGATTGACATTTTAATACACGTAACACACACTGATGATATCTCACAGACGCATTTATAGACATATTAGCGTAGAATAATTTCTTCAAAAGCATTCCATAGCACTGAATTATCATTATCATGTAAAAGCAAGAGAACGAAAAAGATAGGAAGTATCTGGTGAACTTGGATTGACTCATTTTCACGCTGCTGCATTTGCATGAAAAACTTAACTGATAAGATTTTATGCTTCTCCTGGAAATAAACATCATAAAGCATTTAACAAGTCCATGCTATTCCCGAGAGGATTTAAACCAGTGAAACAGAAGTTTGCTGATCTTCATCCTTTCCTGCACGCAAAACGAAGAAAAGAGAGAAATTCGTTGATTAATCATCGGAAGGAAACATAGTTCTCGGATTTTAATTCGTTCTACTCTTGCCGAGTTAATTTGAGCTAACACCGGCCGTATATCTTGCAATAACATGGCTAAATAAGAAATAGTTGAAAGTTTACTTCCAAATTGGTATCCTTTTTTAAAAGAGCACGCCGAATGGCTTGATTATATCCATTGCGAACGAAAAAAATATCACCGATGTCTTCTTTCACACACTCACAGACAACGAGTGAGTCGATAACAGATAAGTAGGTCAGTAGATCTTCTTTCTCTCACTCTTTCCTTATCGGATAGAACTTCGAACAGAATCTTCGCAGATCTTAAATGTTTCAGAAGTTGGATTTTACAACAGTTTCATGGATGTCTAGGGGCAAATAGTTGAATTCGACGCGGCCGGGCCCTCATGTAGAATAGGGGGGATCGACTGTAGCTGAAAATTGGTGATGAATGCTCCTGATTAAACACTCTCTAGTATAGAAACAGAGTTTAATGTCTTGATTAACGCATAGATTATATTTACAGAGCACATTAACTATATACAGGGCTTAGGGGGATGAGGGGGGAATTTCTTACGGCAGTTTACCGGCATTCAATATATTTCGGAAGCCTGACCGGGTACGTCTTACCAGGTCAGTCCGCAGAACAACTCTGACGTTACATCGAGCCTTAGCCCTCCGGTTGCGGTTCAGAATTACTCGCTCATCAGGTTTATTGTCTTATAGAATTTGTCTACTCTGTCAGTTCTCATGGGATTTTAGCTGCACCTCTTACTGTGGTCAGGATGTGGTTTAGATTGTTTTGGGAACCGCAAGCCACATCCATATATATATATATATATATATATAATGTGTGTGTATACATAATAGAGGTCTGCATGAGTCGGGCTAATTTTCGATCATGAGTCTCGGGCTGGGGTGCGGCCTTACTTTTTTCTTCAGACTCAGGAAGGGCCGGGCCGAGCCAGAATTCTTTTTTCTGAGCTGATCCAGGCCTGGACTTCTTTTTTCCCAGATGTCTGCACGGATCTTCATGCCCGGTGATGACCTAGGCCGTATGAAAATCATTGTCCTGGCATCACCCGTGCAAAAATCCACATAATGATGCCCGACCCAACAATTTTTGTGAAAAAATTTTAATATTTTTTTATCGCATTCTAGAAGTTATTTTTAATGAATAGTACATACATTTCTTGGCAAAAAAAAAATCTACTGTAAGAAGTACTGTAAAACCTCTCGAAAATAACTTCTCCGTGGTGGAATCCTGTCTTAAACGGTAAAATGTCTTGATCCGTGCGTAAAGAATATAATACATTTACAACAGTCGATGAACCCGCTAAAAAGAGAACATGTCTATAACGGAATCTTCTTCTCCTCCTATCCGATTCCGCCTTAAGAAATTTTACTGTATAGCATTTTAAATATTTTTACATCTCTAAGACGAATATGGATTGACTATATTAATGAAAATTCTGAGATTTACATACAAATAGAGATTCATTAACAAATTAATATAGTTTACAAGAGCACAGACGGAAAGAAATATAGGGAGGGGCAGCATTCTGGAAGCAATGTGCCTGTACTTCGCACTCCAGCGAGCTTTTTTAAAAAAATGAAGATTATAAACATAAAATAAGTATTTGTGCCAGAACTTCTATTATAAAACAATTTTTAAACATATCGGCGTAAAAATCTAAATAGAACAATTAAGGAGTTTTCGCCCCACAGAATCCCCCGTTTACGATAAATTTGAAACACATAAACTTAAAAAAAAATACATAATTAAAATTTGTCTTCCACGAGGTGTCGGAAGAGCTCCATTTCAAAAAATCGTCAGTTATTTACTTCTAGTGCTTAATTATTTTATATCGCTTATGAAAAATAAGTTGTATTATTTTTATTTTTTAAATCATCATAAATGAAGGAAATTTGATTAACTTTCAAAATCCAAGGAGGGCAATCTACTGCATACCTTCTTTCTGATGTAAAATATATAGATTTGTATACATAACATTAGATGGAGCGATGAAATAAGAAATTGGAGTTAACTGGATGACAAAACTCTAGACAGGAAACAAGTGAAAAAACTGGCGGCGACCCCACATCCAGCAGTGGATTAGAAAACGTTTATGATACTGATGAGGATAGTGAAAGTAAAATTTAATTCACTTAAAAAATACATAAAAAACTAAACATATTAATGGGAAATACCATCCATATCATTTTGTGCAGTTCTGTATATGAATTTATTTATATACACACCACACAATGTAGTAAAATTTTGTTTAGCTGAAAATTACACAAAGCAGTTAAAAACGTATTTTTAGCTAATCCTATACATAAAAGTTAATTAATTCAAAAACTTTTAAATAGCCTTGTATGCAATCAATTGAATTTATACACACCACATAATATATTAAAATGTATGTGGTTATTTTGTTAAGTATGAAAACTCCATAATATGACTCAAAATGCACTTCTTGCAATAATTGCGCTTTGACGATAACGTAAATATTTTTTTTTCTGTGCAGCCCTATAACTGAACATTAAATTATCACACGTCCTACTACCTCAATAACGTATATAAATTTAATAAAGATCACTTGAAATAACTGTTTTTTAATGTCTACTCTGCGAAATGCAAACGAACTCTTTTGTGTGTCCCTGTAAATAACAATAACGATTAATACACACCATTTGCTATACAAAATCAACATTGAATATCCGTTTCATAATGTTTCAAGTAGTGTAACATCATTAAAATGTACTTCAAGTGGTTATTGTCCATATATAATATATCCAAAAAAAATTTTTAGTGCCCCTGAAAATGAATTAACAAATGCACAATTCATTGTTAATAGAAGACATGCTATGGTAAATCCTAATAATATATAGGGGAGATGGGGGCACATGTGAACAGTTCGCATAAATATAGCTTTTTCTCATAATTGGATTAATTCTTATAAATAAAAACTAGTCCGTATAGTAAACAGAACTTTCTTTTACACATGGTAATTTTTTTAAAATCACCTGTATAATTTTTCTTACATTTTTTAATAGCTTTATAAATTCAAATAATTGTTCACATGTGCCCCATGAGCGGGGTAGTTGTGAACACTCGTGGGGCACATGTGAACACAAGGAAAAAATATCCTTTGACATGGTTTTTCTCTTGTTATTAATTTGTTATCATAACCATTACTTATATTATCAGTTGAATTCACTATAAAGAAAAAAAATATTTTTTTTGTCTAGTTTATGAGTGATATAACAAAAGATTTTAAAATGAAACTAAATATATATAAAGCTGTTCTGACACCATACCCAAGAATTATATTAGTTATCAATTTGAAAATTTTACATTTTAAAAAAGTTACTGATATCCATCCCAATTCAAATTATCCTATTCATAGCTGTTGTTTGAAAGATGGAAATAAGCCATCACTGCAAGTTTGAGACAAATGAAAAGAATAAAAAATTACAAAATTATTTGTGATAATACTCTTTGTATTAACAATGCATAAAAAATATTGTTTTAAACCGTTTACTAAAATAGTACATAACACTTATTGCATTTTAGGAAACAATGAATTTATTTAAATTTTAATTGAACTCAAATGAGCTCTTTGCTCTTTTTGTACTTCCTGACAAATGTGGAAGTGGAAGTTTCAATACAATATCACTTTTTTGTATGACAGAAATGTCTACTATTTCAGGGAAATTATATGAATTGGATGTGAGATTCTTTCTCAGGAATTTAACATATATTTTATCATTATCAATTCTTTCTATTCGCCCAACAGAGAAAGTTTTTGATTTTTGTGAACTGTTCATATCTGCCCCAACTAGTCTGTTCACAAGTGCCCCGCATGGCTGCTAGAGTTAAATTGATAAATAATTAACATTTATCAATGTTAGGGAACAAAACAACTTTATCCAAAATATTCAATAGTAGTCATAGTATATGTTAAAACATTAAAATTCGAATAACTAACTAAATAAATAAACTTTATCACTTACCAAAGTTGAAACCGACATTTTACATTTGACATCTACAAACAGTGTTTTGGCTGCTGAAGACAAACAAAATGTCAAAAAGCTTCAAAAATTTTTTATCATATGTCTACACGTGCTGCCATCTTTGGTAATTTTTTTCAAATAAAAAAAACTTATAATAACTATTCAAAAACTGCGATGTTCACATCTGCCCCCTGTTCACGTGTGCCCCCATCTCCCCTATATGAGTTACGTTGCAATTCAAATGTATTTACCAAAGCTAGAGAATGCGGTAGAACGGCTGATGATCCGATGTCATAAACACTTTTGATTATTTTTCAAATGACGGTAAAAAAGAAAATGAGAAAAGAAAAAACAAAATAATTATTGAATATTGTAAACAAATTTAAATCTAAAAATTACATGAAGACTGACAGCAGACTCAAAATATATCGGAATAGATTTAAATATATTTTTTAAATGAATTAAATAAATACATAATTTAAATTACTTTTTAAAACGTCAATTTATTTGAATTTTATATGTTTGATGACCTGTAAGAATATTTTAAGGAAAAAAAAAATGTGGATATTTTATTTCTGAATCTCTAATATTCACCATTCAGATTTTCTATCCTATTATTCATTATTTATAAATTCGTTCTGAAATACTCACGATTTGAATATACAACATTTGATGGAATTATTTTCATTTTAAGCATTTTATTATCATTTACCTCTACTAGTTGTATTAATGAGATTAAAACGCTTAGCTGAGAATTTTAACGCATAAACATTAAACATTCGCACTTGCTAGTACAAACAAGGTATAAACGATTGGCGCTATTCATTTTTGAAAATATTGAGGTGGGGGGGGGGGGGGAGCTGGCCGTTTCTCCAGCGAGCCCCCACCACCACCACCACCACTAAAACCGTTTATTACTCTAGTACAAATGAGGTACAACCGAAAAGATTGATGGTACAAACGGGTACAAACAAGGTATAAACGATTGGCGCATCGATTTTTTTTTATATTGAAATGGGCCCTTCCCATTTCTCCAGCCCCCCGCCCCCACTAAAAACTTTTCATTACTCTAGTTCAAATGAGATACAAACGAAAAGATTATTGGTACAAACGAGGTATAAATGATTGGCGCTATCCAATTTTTAAAATATTGAAATGAGGGCTTCCCATTTCTCCAGCCCCCCCCCCCCCCACGCACACACACACACACTGAAAACTTATTACTCTAGTACAGCTGAAGTACAAACGAAAAGATTGTTGGTACAAACGAGGTATAAAAGATTGGCGCTATCAGTTTTTTAAAATATTGAAGTGGGGGGGGGGGGTATTCTGACCGTTTCTCCACCCACTCACTAAAAACCGTTTATTACTCTAGTACGAATGAGGTACAAACGAAAAGAGTGTTGGTACGAACGGGTACAAAGGAGGTATAAACGATGGGCGCTATCCATTTTTTTAAAATATTGAGGTGGGGGGGGGGGTGGCCTTTTTTCCAGCCCCTTCACTAAAAACCGTTTATTACTTTAGAACAAATGAGGTGCAAACGAAAAGATTGTTGGTATAAACGGGTACAAACGAAGTATAAACGATGGGTACTATCCATTTTTTAAAATATTGAGGTGGGGGGGGGGGGTTGGCCGTTTCTCCAGCCCCCCTGTTAAAAACAATTTATTACTCCAGTACAAATGAGATACACACGAAAAGATTCTTGGTACAAACGGGTACAAACGATGAGTACTATCCATTTTTAAAATTTTTGAAGTGGGGAGGGGGCTGGCTGTTTCTCCCCCCCCCCCCCCTGTGATAGAGATGTTTCTCGTTGCGGGAGTCTTCTTCCCTAAAAACTTGAGATATTGATAAGTAAATGGAAATATTATTTGAATTACTTAAACGAGATTTTTTTAGATTTTTCCGTAGAATGCGCAAACAACTCAATAAACTCAGATCCAGAAGATTCAATCTAATACTTGTAGCGAAATAAGGAAACTTTAATGAAAATTTGAAGAGACACATAAGTGCCTTGGGAGTGACCCCCCCTTACACACAATCAAAACTTAATCTTTACATTCTGAGAAGCAGGCAAAGAATGATCAGTTTCACATTTTCATTCGTAAAGTTTTGGCGATATATAGACATTGGGTAAGACACAGATCTTGCCAAGGGGTGACCGTTACATTGGAATACATGGGGTAGTTTAATTTAGATGAAAAGCCTAATAGGCGATAATTAGCCAAGCGTTAGTCCGTGAGAAAGTAAGAAAGAATCCGAAAGCTGTTAATAGCATTGGAATGAGTGCGGTAACTTGAAAGGCGACTTAAGTTTAAAAGTACATCTGGATATTATTATCTAACCGCTGGTTTAACCAAAGTTTTGACTATCTCTTAGTAAAGGATCGAATTAAAAATCTGACAGAGAGAAATTTTATAGGCAGATGCAACGCGAAAAGAATGACTCTTTCGAAATGAAATGGCTGTGAATAATATTCTTTTTTTTATTTTATTTACATAGATAAAAGAGCAGAGAGAGAGTTTTCTGGGAACGTTAAAGTAATGTGAAAAGGAAAGTAGATTAATTTAAAACTTAGATATACAAAAAGAAATAGAAAGGGGATTTTTATATTGATAGTTAATATTAAATTTTAACTATCTAGGGAACATATTAATTACCTATAAAGAATAATATATGTGATATCAAACGATATCACCCCCCCCCCCACACACACACACACACAAAACCGTTTGTTACTCTAGTACAAATCAGGTACAAACGAAAAGATTGTTGGTACAAACAGGTATAAACGATGGGTGCTATTCATTTTTTAAAATATTAAAATGGGGGTTTCCCGTTTCTCCAGCCCCCCCTCCCCCCCACCAAAAACCGTTTAATACTCCAGTACAAATGAGGTATAAACGAGGTATAAACGATGGGCGCTATCCATTTTTTAAAATATTGTGGTGGGAGGGGGGGGGGGCTGACCGTTTCTCCCCCCCCCCCCCACTACAAACCGTTTATTACTCTAGTACAAATGAGGTACAAACGTAAAGATTGTTGGTACGAACGGGTACAAACGAGGTATAAACGATTGGTAATATTTTCGAAAAAATTTGAGTTGGTGGGGGGGCTGGCGAAATGCACCCGGAATTTTGGATTGGCAGGGTTCTACTGTATTTTTTAATTCTGAGTCGAATGACACACTCCGCAAGTCGATACGACAATGCTTTGCCAAGTTACGGCAGGTTTTGTGAATACAAAGTCGAAAATTGTACTTTAAACACATAAAATACATTTTTACAGTAACAACTGCTGGCCATTCACGGAAATTTGGAAAGAACATCACTAAAAATAAAGATCTGATGAGTCCCCAAAAATTAAAGTTTTTACCATGTTTTGGGGGGTAAAAAGGGGCATTTTAACTCGGAGGGCTGGAGAAAACAAAAAAATGTTCATTTGGATATCATTTTTTATGTATTTTTAAATTCTAAATCAAATGACACCGTTCGCAAATCATTACGATCCTTCATTAACTGCTTGCTTCCCTTACCAATTATTTCGAGGGAAAAAAAAATCATCGCATTTTTTGCAATCACATCATTACATTTGCATTTCATATCACAAAACTTGGAAAAATGCCTATCAAATATTATGTATAATTTAATTATATTATTTCTTTTTAAGCTTCAGACCGAGTAAAAACATGATAAAGCAAATCATAGTGACAAATTATGCATGCTCAAGTTTTCTCGGAATAATAATTTATGAATAGGTTTTGAATAGGTTATGAATAGGTTTTATGAATAGAAACTTGGATATTATGCTTTATTATTGAGCACAGCTTTGTCATAATAAAGTATTTTACAGAGTTGGGCAAATTCGCAATCTGATTAATTTGTAATCTCATTACAATGTAATGGCATGTAAAGGATTATAATTTCAATTACATGTTAATTATAATCTGAATTTGTGATTCAATTAGCATTGTAATTGTATCTAGAAATGCTATGATTATCATTATATACCGGGTGTCCCAAAAAGGACTGACTGATTTTAAAATTCAATAACTTGCAAACGGTGACAGATATTAAAAAAATTCTTGCAGGAGGGTTATGCATAAGGTCAAAAGTTTTATTACAGTGATTTTCAATTTTAGTTCGATTTACAAACAATAGATGGCGCTGTAAGCAATAGTCGCTAAATACAGGCTCGATTTTTGGTCCTTTATCTTGTTCCACGCAGAAAAAGGAGATGGAAATGTATTATCCGGGCCACGAAGTACCAAAAATCGAGCCTGAATTCAGCGACCATTGCTTACAGCGCCATCTATGGTTTGTAAATCGAACTAAAATTGAAAATCACTGTAATAAAACTTCTGACCTTATGCATAACCCTCCTGCAAGAATTTTTTTAATATCTGTCACCGTTTGCAAGTTATTGAATTTTAAAATCAGTCAGTCCTTTTTGGTACACCCGGTAATTGTAATTATAATTGATAAAAAATATACTTAAGATTATAGTAGGGTCTGAAATGTTTTCCAGCTCAATTTTTGTGCCAAGTTTGATTTTTTTTTTTTTTCTTTTTGTAGCTTTTGACATGTAGATTCCAAATATCTTAGGTACCATTTTTTTCTTGTACATTTTCGAGGTGATTTTCAAGATGGCGTCCAAGATGGCTGCCATTTACTGACTATTTTAATATTTGTGGGATATTATTGACCAGTATATCAAATTATATGTTTTTGGGGTCAAAAAATGCAAATATACAATCAAAATGGGCATAAATTGTGTTATTTATTATTTATTTATAAATTTACTACAAAATTACTTATATACTAAAGGCATAGAGTTTCACATGACTGTCGTTTTGGGATGCTACGACCTTCTCTTTGAAAAACTGCCACATTCTGCAGAGATTATTTCCCTGCAAGAAAAATGCAACTCACTACGTGAGAAATTGCACAATTGTGAAATTGAAGCTACAACTTTGTTTGAAGAGATCAGAGTACCAGTTGAAAAAAGTCGTCTCCCGCATATTACACAATGCAGTGGTGATATGGCAAAGTTCTTACTACAGTATATGAACCAATTTGGATCTTACTAGATCCAAATTGGTCGTTTTTTGGACACGATTTGGAAACGATTTTGGATCTTACTAGATCCAAAATCGTTTATACCTCGTTTGTACCCGTTCGTACCAACAATCTTTACGTTTGTACCTCATTTGTACTAGAGTAATAAACGGTTTGTAGTGGGAGGTGGGGGTGGAGAAACGGTCAGCCCCCCCCACCACCACAATATTTTTAAAAATGATAGCGCCCATCGTTTATACCTCGTTTATACCAACAATCTTTTCGTTTGTACCTCATTTGTACTGGAGTATTAAACGGTTTTTGGTGGGGGGGAGGGGGTGCTGGAGAAACGGGAAACCCCCATTTTAATATTTTAAAAAATGAATAGCACCCATCGTTTATAAAAATAAAGTCGTCTCCCGCATATTACACAATGCAGTGGTGATATGGCAAAGTTCTTACTACAGTATATGAACCAATTTGGATCTTTGTTACATTTCATACCTGCCACTCGTCAAGGAGATTGGGCATTGCTTCTCGCGTCATTAGAGGAATAAATCAAGTATTATTTTGCTCATGACTTATTTCATTATGCCAGACTCATTCCAGTATACATAGTACAGATGAAGGACCTTAAAACAACATGTCCAGAAATATGGAATGCTCTCGAATCTGGTTGTTTTGCAGTATCCAAAGCCAATGTGCCGTTTACGAAACTATTTTCAGACCAGAACTTGGAACAGAAAATCAAAGAACTGAAGAACATTGGTGGAGTTATTGGTTTAACTCAGAATGAAAACGCCCTCGAAAGGTATTTCTTGTGTGCACTAGAAGTATTACCCATTGTTTCAACTTACTTTGAAAAGTACTGTTCAAATGAAGTCTCTAAGCAGCCCAGGAAACACTATCAACTTCGGACTTCCATGTTGCTAAGAATTTTTCACAATGCAACCATCATCAAGGAGAGTATTCGTGATCATTGTGGAGGGAACCCTTTCCAAGATAATACCACGTTAATGAATATTGCATCTTCTATGAAAGTTCCAGAACCTGCGAAGGATGATATTCTAAATCGACCAAAACGGCCAATTGGAATTCGAAGAATTTGTAAGAGATAGACTAATTCGAGAAGATAGGAAACTTCTTGATGGTTTTCTTGTTATTATGGAATCAAGACTTCAAATGTCTACAAACCTAAAAGATGCAATTGGAAACTACAAGTGTTCTGTAATAGCAAAATCATTATTTTCTTCTGATGGATATCTTCATATTCCATCTGACAAAAGCTCATTCATTGCAGAAATAGAGCAATATAATCGATCACCTATACTTGAATCATTAGAATCCTCGATTATTTCTCCGATAGAAAAAGTTTGTATTATAGATTCAATGCACTCTCAGAAATAAAACTCTCCCTTTTGACGATTCAGAAATCCTCGAGCTGTATTTCGTCGTTTTTGACGATCATTTCCTATTAACATCACGTGACTTTTAACGAAACGTAAACCCTCAAATATTTGACGAAAGTTTTGCCTCAATCACGGTCAGACTCAATGCATTTTAAGGAAACAGTTCCTCAAATCCTGCGATTTTAGCAAACAGATATTTGCTTGCTTATGTTAGTTCTGTAATAATTTATTTTAAAACAGCACTTAGTGCTTTTCAGAAAATACTGAAATATAGGTAGTTATTGTTTTTCATTAGTTATTTTTTTTAGCTGTTAGAATTTTTAGGAATGCTTATTATTATTATTATCATTTTATTTATATGTTGTCGTTCGTTATGTTTTAATTCGAAAATAATAAATTTCCTGTGTTCTTCAAAACCATTCAATAAGAAAATTAGGCCAATAAAATTTCAAACTTCTAGGATATTTTTTTTTTTTTTTTTTTTTTTTTAAGAAGTATATTATGTTTTCAATCAAACTAAAAATAAACATAATTGATCCCTCTCCTCTTTATAAACAGTAAAGTGTTAAAATCTTATCCCCCTACTCAAGGTGATAAAATCTCACGCAATATGCACTTCACAGTTCGTTATTTGTGAGCAACAAATTAACCAGACCATATTCTAATCATCCATTGATCAAAGAAAATTTCAGTGTAAATTATTTAATCAAGCCATATTATAATTATTCATTGATACGAGAAAACCATAAAAATAAATTAGCCTTTCTTAAAACTTTCAGAAAATATAGCAGCGCTGATGAAATTGCAATCTACGTTATAAAAATATTAACACGAAGTAGAATTCATTACACCAGTCTAACAGCAGACACTTTCAAGTCCCCAGCAGCCAGGGTGGAAGAGCAGCTACCTCCCACACGATAGGTCGTGAGTTCGAATCACGCCGAGGAAAGAGAGAGAAGTGATTTTTTTCTTTCCCCGTGTCAAATACTGGAGCTTCCAAAATATTTGAGAGATGGCGCCACCAGCCCTCTTTTGACGAAACTATTGACGAAATTTATATCGTCAAGCAAGTGAAGAAACTAATTTCATCAATTTGACGAAATGTTCGCTCGGAGCATTTTCCAGGAAACCATTTCGTCAAAAACAAAGAAAATTTCGTGAAATCTGAGTATTCATTTCTGAGAGTGTGGCAATCTTACAATCAGTAAAAAAGACACTTGCCATGAAAACTTGTGAAGACTTCGCAAATGCTTTTACCGAGATCATTATGAAAATGACAAGCGGATACACTGAAGGAAGAATAATATTTGACCAATATCTTGAGCATTCATTGAAGGAGCAAACTAGTAAGAAAAGATTAGGGGAGACTGAACCTATTAGATTTACTATTACAAATAGCACCAATATAACGTTGGTTTCATTAAAGACGTTTCTTTCACATAATGAAACAAAATCACAGCTGACTGAGTATCTCGGGAATAAATTACTACGGGTATTTGCTGCTAGTGAGAAGAAAACTGTTGTTGTTTTTGGCAGTAATGCTTGCAGTAACCACGCAAATGTATTCGATCCAAAATTATATGATCATGCACATAAAGAAGCAGACACCAGAATACATCTTCATATACTTGATATAGTGAACCATCATGATAATTATGAGATCGATGTATTTTCGCAACATACTGGCATTTTCATATCATGGAAGACGGTAGTATTCCGAGTGACGCAGCCTTAAGCCTAAAATCGTATCGTATCGTATCGTATCGTATCGTAGAATTCGTAGATGGCGGAACTCATATATACAGCTAACTCGACATCAAAGAAAACGCGAAAAGCCGCCTTTTAATAACTCAGCAGATATAGGTCCTATTGTTCTGAATTTTCTAGAACAGTCTTATATCTGCAGTCTAATCGTATACTGAAATTTTTACATTTCTACGTGCAGTATATTTTGAGATCTAAACAGGGTTCGTTGATATATATCGATGGATATATATCATGATATATATCTTGATATATATCCGATATTTATTTTTAAAATATCAAGATTTTTGATATTTTCGATATTTTAAAATTCTTGATATTTATTTTCAAAATATCAAGATGTTTGATATTTTGTATATTTGATATTTATTTTCAAAATATCACTGAGCAAGATAATTTTTATGTTTTCACATTCAAAGCAAGTGTCAGTGAAATTTCTACCTGTTATTGACTATGTCATTCTGTAGATAATGAACTTTTGCCTGTGGCAATTACTTTTTTAGGAAAAGAAAAGAAATCTTTTCCAAGCTTTATGTTTGAAACTTTTATTTTTAAATGTAGAATTTATAATTATGTGAGACAGTTAATTCAAAACAGCCATTGAAAGATAAAATGTAATTTAGATAATCATTTATATATAGCCAGGAATCGTTGATATATCATCATCATCAACCGTTTTCAATCCACTGCTGGATGTAGGTCTCCCCCAGATTTTTCCTATGTTTCCTGTCAAGTGCTTTAGTCATCCAATTTACACTGGCTACTTTTCTGATTTCATCACTCCATCTTACTTGAGGTCATCTTCTTGGCCGTTTTACATCTCTGGGATACCACTGTAGGGTGTTTGTGCTCCATTTATTTTTGTTGATATATATCAGTGGATAATATATAACCGATATTTATTTTCAAAATATCAAGACTTTTGATATTTTCATATACTTGATCAGGGTTCCTACGGGTCAGGGAAAACCTGGAAAACAGGGAAAAGTCAGGGAATTTGAAAATTTAGGCAAAAAGTCAGGGAAATGTCAGGGAATTTTTTAAATATTTGAAAAGGTCAGGGAAAAGTCAGGGAATTTTTGATATACTACTTCCATCGGAATTCCTATTATCGTCGTAAATGAAGAAATTTTGAATTAATTATCCATCCAATCAAAAACTTTTATATGAAATTTATGCAAACTATATAACAATAAGAAAAATAATTAAAAAATCGGAAATTCATACAGCACATACTTTTTCTAGCATTTATCGAAATTAAAGTCCATTCTGGAGGGTTTTACGACAATATGTAAGCCGAATTTTTACTGAGAAAGGTCAGGGAAATTTTTGAATAAAGTCAGGGAAAACCTGGAAAAGTCAGGGAATTTTTTGTACCAGAATTATGTAGGAACCCTGTTGATATTTATTTTTAATATCAAGATGTTTCATATTTTCTGCATTTGATATTTATTTTCAAAATATGAATGTGCGCTAGATATTTTGATATTTTCAGTCGTATGCTGTATTTGTAATATTTCAGTGTAAATGAAATGAATTTTCAACTGTTATTGACTATGTGAATCTGATAAAGAACTTTTGTCTCTTCTGGATGTGACTTTTTTAGCCAAAAAAGAAAACGAATATATTTTTCAAGCTTTGGATTTGAAGCTTTTATTTTTAAATGTTGAACTAATAATTATGTGGGACATAATTAATTCAGAACAACCATTGAAAGATAAACTGACTAATATAAGCAGTTATATTAGAAAATAATCTTTTCTCAAGTTTTGGTTCAGTTGAGTTTAAACTATACAACATGTTAGCAGGGATATGTTTAGGGAAATTTTAGGTCCTTTAAAGGACTCTTCACAAAATAATTTATCTTAAAACAGGACCCTTCACAAAAATTTTTATCCACAAACAGGACCCTTCACAAAACATTTTATCCCAAAACAGGACCCTTCACAAAATTATTTGTCTCTTAAATAGATCTTTCACAGAATTTTTTCACCTTCAAATTGAACTTTTCACAAATTTAGTCAATTAAAAATAAAATCTGGCCTGTAAGTAAGCAATTGAACTCATCAAAGAGCGTATTACTGAGCTTTTTATATATGAAGGATAGAACATGAAGACATCGATAATTTAAAATTCTCAAAATTATGACTAGAATTTTCACAAAAATAAGAAAACTTCACAATTTCACAAAAACAGGACCCTGTGAGAAAAGTCTGGACAGACCCCTGGTTAGGAAATGTGAAATAAGACTTTTTATACTTCGTTAAATTTTTTCAGTTAACCCTAGATCTACCGGGAATTTTATTCAAGTTTTAATAAAACGTTCTACACCAGAATTTTTATTTAAAACTATTTAACTTATTTATTTACCTTATTTTTGTCTGGTTTATATACTTAGTTTATTTTAAAGAAATTTCTGGTTTGAATGAATATTTTGTATGTACCTGTCGGGTCCAATGGACCCGTCTGGTAGACGGAGGGTTAAAAATACTTTTTTGTATTTAAAATTTTGTTTTAAAAATATCTGATTTTTTTATACTTGATCTTGATACTGAATCCTGTAGTTAGTTTTTTTTATAAGTGTATAAAGCCAATTGTTACTGTTTTCAATTAGTTCATCTTCCATTTTGTTCTAAATGAAAATAAAAAACAAAAAACAGAAATATAAAGATAAATACATTTTAAGAATATTAAGTTTTCATGTTAAGTGCAATATATTTTAGTTTCTAATCTATATTGTACTCAAAAACATTATCAGCGGTAAGTTGGCTGCTTTGAAAATATCGGATATATATCGAAAATATCGGATATATATCAAAATATCGGATATTTTTGATATTTTCGAAAATATCATGATATTTACGAACCCTGGATCTAAATAACCATTTTTAAAGTGAAAACGTTGGTATGGTATGGAAGAAGTTTCTAATTTGAAAATCTCGAAAACGGTTCTAACGATTTTCTTTAAATTGATATATAATATAAATCTGATTAAGACGAGGTGAATAACACTTTTCTTTTTTCTGGGAAAACTCGTTTTATTTTAAAAATCGTTATTTTAAAAAATCGCTTTTTTTTACTTTTCTCGTCTGTGATTGGTGAATAGGTTTGACGTCACTTCGTATGTAGGAGGAGTCTTAATCAATCTGCTGTGGGTATAAAATCAGAAACAAAATTTACAAAGTCATTTTAGGTCTTGTTTTAGGTATTCTAAGTTGAGTTAACAATCTGAATGTAGCAGTAAATCTTTTTTTTTTAAATATTAAAATTTTAAATGTTAATTATTATGTGTTTTAAAATATTAAATATATTAAATGAAATTTCGATTGATATTATCTTTCTCTTTTGTTATGAAGAAATTATTATTCCATATTACTGCTTTTTGTCGAAAAAATATTTAGATTCATTTTTAAAAAAGGGGAATTTTTTTTTAATTATATGTATTCAATATAATTGTTATTTATCATTCTTTTTCAATTAAAAAAAAAATATTTTTAATTTCTTGTTTATGATCGTGGCTCGAGGTTTTCGACTTGTGACTCAACTCAACCATTGCTATTGCTTATTGCTATTGCACAGAGCATGCACAGAGTAACTCTGTGGCATATATCTGTTACATATCGAGTAACAAAAAATATGTTCTTGACTCTTTAGAAAATGTAACTAAAATGATAATTTTAACAATTGGATCATTAATAAAAATTTATATGTTAAATTAAGCCTGAAAATTTTAATACTTGGAAAGGCTGAGACAAATATAAATTTTTAAAGCAGATATCTTACAATGAATGTTTAATCACAATGTTTTAACTAAAATATCTTTAAACATTAACAAATTTAAACAAAATGAAGTTCTTAATTTTGCCGATTGATTTTTCGCGAAAAAAGGTACTAAAAAAAGGTACAGATGTCATATTCGCCCCATATTGGCGCGATTTTTTTCGGTTGCCAATTTGGCGAAAACATCAACAGCATAAACATAATCCGGGTTACCACATCAAGCAAAATAACGACACTTTGGTGCAAGTTAAGTACCCTTTGCCTATATGATTTGGCGTCAGAAAAAAATCGCGCCAATATGGGGCGAATATGACATCTGTTCCTAAAAAAACTTAAAACTATTTAGCTAGAAAAGACTACAATATTTCTGATGGGAACAAATAAATGTATTTTTCAATGCTTTCATTAAAGTAAATTTAAAATTCAATGTCAGAATTACAAATTAATTAAATTGTTTATTGTGGGATCCCCATAACTCAAAATGTATTTGAAACTAAGTTATCGTTTTTTCAATGTTTGTTGACAGACGGTTGCGATTTGTGTTAAAAACCACCAAAGTGACATTCTCTATGCCCTATCATATGATACATACCAATAGATTTCTAAACAGTTTCCACTTGAAAATCTGAAGACCATTAAGATTACTAAATCAAAAGAAAAGTTCACTATTAATTCCCAATAAGTCAGAATGAATAAATTTCAAAATACATAATATGTGTAACCCTATTTTAAAAAGCTTTTTCCAAAGTAAGAATTCATTCACATACACTGACAATAAAATTATCAGTGTTTTGGTTGGTGGGAAAACATTTAATGTATTTTATCAGCGCTGTCCAACATGGCATGATTTGGGGGGAGGGAATTATTTTTTTGCCAATGATTTTCTGAGAACACCACTTTTATTTTCAAGAGCAAGGGGTGATTCTGTTCTGAAATTTCAGCCATTCAGTTCTGAAAAAAAAAAAAAAAATCATTCCTTCTTAACCTAAAAACCTCATAATGGATATTAATTATGAATGAATCGTATGTTTTCTCCTACCGATTGGCAATTTTTGTGTGTTTTTTATGTGACCAATTGACAAATTTTATGATATTTTCCCTAACAACCGACTGTCGATTTTTCTTTTTCCTCTGCGACTGATTGATGAATTTTGTGATTTTTTAAGCAGTAGATGAACAAATTTTGCGTTTTTTTTTTTTTTCGTTCTTTATGACAAACTGAAAAATTTCTTGTGACCAACTGGTGAATTTTTTTATTTTATTTTCCTTCACAAGAGCGATTTAGAAATTTCTCTACATGCATTTATAATCTACAGTGATTATAGACAAAATTCATGCATTAATAAGATTCCTGTTTGCTGAGGATTCTGTTTCCATTACTTTTTCTCTATTTTTTTTTTCATTCCATTAATGCAGAACTATATAATACAGAGAACCCAACTTGAACCTGCAAAATCCATTTTGTAACGCACGCCACCCGTTTTAAAACAAATAGACTTTACCGGCAGTCACGTGACCGTTTTCCGTGAGTTTTGCCGAATGGGAAATGCTGTGAGTTTGTGAGAATTCTGTTCTGTTTTGAGCTGTGATAACATGTAAAAAGTTATATCCGTGTTATTATATATGTGTTATGTGCCGTGCTATTTGTGATGTGCCGTCTTACCAAGATTAAATAAAAAAATATTTAAAGTTATACCCCGAGAAAGTGTTATCTTGAAATTATGTGAAATTTCTGTGTGGTTTTAATCTGAGCTAGCCTGACAATTGGCTCCCAACGTGGGGCCACGAATTCGAAGAAAAATGTTCACATCCAAATTTTTCAAAAGTGTTCGCAATATTATTTCATCATTCTCCAAGTCAAGTGATATAGTAATATATTTTTATTCAAGAAGTGCGGTTTTCAACTAGCAAAAAAAAAAAAAAAAAAAAAAAAAAAAGGCACGACCGGTCGTGTGCAAGGGAAATATGTTCCTAATATTCTACAGATTCGATCGTCGTTGTCAGTGAGTAAAATATGTTCCTATAATTCTACAGAATAATACGTCGCCTTTACACCATGTGATATGCGTTCTTATTTTTTTCAAGTTGTAAAGTTCTACAAATTACTTCGTTAATGTCCTAAGAAAATTCTAGGATATGTGTGTTTATTCTACAAGATTTATTCTGCAAGATGTTTTCAACAAGTAAGCATTTTAAGTTGAATGGATCCATTGTTTGTTTAATAAAAAGAATGCATTATTGATTCTCTTCATATACCTAACATTATTGATATTCTAAAAATTCTAAATATTTTTGACATTATTAAATTTTAATTCATTCTATTGTTTTCCTGTCATGTTTGTATTGCATATTTCCCCTTCCCCCCTCCCTCACCCATTATTTTGAAAATTTTACTTTGATTCTGTTCATGTATGTTTAATTTTTACTTTGCTTTAAGTAAAATATTTTGATTCATAAAAAAAAGAGAAAAAAAGAGTGAGTGCGAGAGAAAGCGAAAGAAATATTCATTTACGTTTTCGTTGATCTTTTTTTTTTCTTTTCTTTTTAAAAGAGAAAAAATAAACTGTTTTCAGTCAAATATAGGTTGTTAAAACGTTATTTATAATTCTATCGCAATTCTCATAAAGATACGTCTTTATTTATTTAATTTTTTTTATTGGTTTCGTAAGAGAATTGATTGCTATTTTTATTTTAAGTGTTTGTTATTATTTAAATGCTAAACGTAAGTATTTAATTTTGAGTTGTTGATTTATTGATGAAAAAGCCTTGAATGTGATTAATTTCCAAAACGGAATGAGTAAGTTTTTGCATTTATTGTTTGTTTATAAAAGAAACTTTCTTTTCTTTTAAAGTTATATTGGATGAAACTGATATTAAGTAATCTTAGTAATATAATGATAATATTGGTTGCAAATTTAATTATTCATTATGTATTTAATATTATTTAGAATAATGTTTGAAAGTGTTAACTATTCAGTAAATGGTTTTATATTGGTTACAATATTGTTTTGATTAA
Organism: Maratus speciosus; assembly: GCA_963932465.1. Lineage (NCBI taxonomy): Eukaryota > Metazoa > Arthropoda > Arachnida > Araneae > Salticidae > Maratus > Maratus speciosus. The sequence goes on from OZ010788.1 coordinate 678,374,675, forward strand.
ATGTCGCGTTATGGCCATACAGTTTATTTATACCTGCAGGGATTTAAAGTTTGTTTTGTTTTGTAGTCAGAGTTTTGCTAAGGTTATACCTTACTGTTTTGCTTTATTAAAGTCTTATTTATATGAGTTGTAACGGCAAAGCTCACGTTGGGGAATAATTTAAAAGAATTTTCGTAATTTGTGGGGTACTTGTTTTGTTGTTTTGCTAAAGTTTAAAATGTCTGAACTTAATAAAGCTCGCAAAGAGGATTTATATCAGGTTGCGTTAGAAATGAATTTAGATGTGCAACCCTCTATGACAGTTGTCACATTGCGTGAAAAAATTAATCCTCCCCCTCGTACGAAGTTGATTTTGTAAATTCATTAGTCAGAAACCAAATTTCGACTCGCGAGGAAGAACAACGCAGACGGGACTTAGAGGAAAAACAAAAAGCAGCTGAGTTAGAACAGCGCAAATTAGAATTAGAAGAAAAGCATAGAGCGGAAGAGTTAGAGTTAAAAAAGCTTGAGATGAATTTTGAGCTTGAGAAGCTCAAGTTACAGGCTCAGAGCCAAAGTACTTCCAGTGGAGCGGTAGGTGGTAGTGCAGCAGGGGTAATGTCTCACCCGGAGAGTAAGATAGATATCCAAAAGCTGTTGCCTACATTCAGGCCAGAAACTGATGATGTAACCTTGTTTTTGGTGCTCCTGGAACGTCAATTAAAGCTCTCGAAGGTACCAGAGCATATGTGGGTTTCGTATTTACTCAGTGTTGTACCGTCTTCTATCTCTACGCTTATCGCTCGTGAATCAGAAGAAAACGCTTCAAATTTTTCACATGTTAAAGATTTACTTCTAAAAAGGTTTAAAATTAGTGCCGAAAAGTTTAGACAGCTGTTCTTTACTCATCGCAAGACCAAGGAAATAACTTGGCGAGATTATTATTTCGAACTTCGAGCTTATTTTGAAAACTGGCTTAAAGAATTAACTGTAACGTCTTTTGAAGCTCTTCGGGATCTTATCATAGCTGATCAAATGAAAAGGCGCGTGCCTGTTGAATGCAAACAACATATGTTAGACGATTGGGAAAATTTAAATTCGCCAGTCGACCTTGCCGAAAAATTAGATGCGTATGACATTATTAGATCTACGTTTCCTAAAAGGGATCCGGTTGTACCCCAAGATAAAAAAGAGTTTTCTCGTCGAGAAAATAATTGGAAGCAGAGTAAGCCTCCAAAAGAAGACAGCTAATTGACGCATAGAATCCGATATTGTTTGCTATGGTTGTGGTAAATTGGGATTTATAAAGAAGAAATGTCCAGATTGTTCCCCTACGGTTAAAAAACAAACTGTTCAAGCACATCGTCTTTAGCTATATAGTTTAAATACATCAGCAGTTTCAGCTCCAAATGTGCCTATCACGATCTGCAATAAAAAAGTGTTGGTTTGTGCAGATACGGGAGCGAATCGTTCTATTGCCGGAGAACGTATGTATCAATTATTTTTAAAAACTGGTGTTGCCCTGAATCCTCATACACATGAAGTAACACTAGCTGACGGAATTACGGTAGTTAGAGACACTTTGTCAGCCACTGTGCCCGTAGAGATTGAAGGCCGAGTCTTCGAAACGGAGTTCATAGTATTACCAGATGCCGAGGGTAATAGAACTCTTTTAGGTATGGATTTCTTACATAATGCTAACATAGTGTTAGATACTGCCAACAAAACATGGTATTTCAATGATAAACCTAAGGAAACGTTTTGTTTTGTAGATGAATACGAAGAAGAAAATAGTACGTCAGCTGGTGCGGTCGAAGTCAATCCGTACGCTTTACGTGAAGATGAAGGCAAAAATCTAAATTCCGATGAAAGGGACAAACTTAATGATCTTCTGAAAAGGTATGAAAAATGTTTTCAACCAGGGGGAGAGCAACCCCGTTTGTAGAGCATCATATCAACACAGGTGCTCCTGTTGCTGTACCACCTTATCGGAAGACTCCTGCTAAGAAAGCAATTCTTAAGAAGGAAATAGATAATCTTCTAGCTCAAGGTATCATAAAAGAATGTGAATCACCTTATCCTTCGCCGGTGGTTCTCGTACCAAAGCCGGATGGCAGTATAAGATTATGCATAGATTATAGGAAATTAAATGCAGTTACAGTAGCTGATAAATATCCATTACCTCGAATGGACGACCTTTTACATGAAGCCAAGCATACTTATTACATGTCAACTTTAGATCTTCGTTCTGGGTATCACCAAGTTCGAGTCTACCCGCCAGATCAAGATAAAACTGCATTTGTCTGCCCTTTTGGAACTTATCGTTTTTTAAAGATGCCTTTTGGACTCAAAAATGCTCCTGCCACGTTTCAAAGATTGATAGATCAATTTAGAAGTGGTCTTAAAGATGTACTTGCTTTATCGTATCTAGACGACATCATCGTTTTGTCAGAAACGTTTGAGAAACATCTCGCAGATCTTACAGCTGTGTTCGAGAGACTCATTGAACTTAAGTTAGATGCCAAACGTGAAAAATGTCATTTCTCCTGTGAGAAAGTCAAGTACTTAGGACACTGGATAACCCCAAATGGTCTAGAAGTAGATTCAGACAAGGTATCGGCAATTAAAGCGATACCTCCACCCAAAAATGTTAAAGAGATCCAGTCTTTCCTACAAACCTGTTCTTGGTACCGGGGATTTATATCAAATTTTGCTGATATCTCAAGACCCCTTAGCAATCTTACGAAAAAGAAAGCAACCTGGAAATGGGGAAAAGAAGAGCAAGTAGCCTTTGAAACTCTAAAAGAGTGTCTCATGACATCTCCAGTGCTGAAGCAAACTGATGGGACCAAATCATTTATTCTGCGAACTGACGCTAGTAACTACGCTCTTGGTGCTGTACTTTTACAGGGTACTGACAAGGCCTCTTAGCACCCCATAGAATATGCTAGCCGTCTTCTTACAAGTGCAGAGAGGAATTATTCCACTACAGAACGCGAGGCTTTGGCTGTTGTCTGGGCCTTAGAAAAATTTCGTGGCTATGTGGAAGGCCAAGAAGTGGTTGTAGCAACGGATCACCAACCTTTAAAATGGCTTTTGAGCCTTAAGTCACCATCGGGGAGATTAGCCCGTTGGGCACTACAGTTACAATCGTTCTTATTGAAAATAGAATATGAACCTGGAAAATCTAATGTTGTGGCTGACATGCTGTCACGCCCTGTCTGTAATCATCAATCTGCTTGCTTTCTGTGAGACATGCAATTTTGTCAGCATAGACATGCCAACAAGAAGTCCAAAAGATATCAGAGAAGCACAGTTGCAAGATGAAAACCTTAAAAAGATCATAGATACTTTTGAAGACGAACAGAAAAGCGAAGATTTCGCCAATTGGACTGATAGAGGATTCCTGATGAATCAAGGTGTGCTTTATAGGTACGCTCCCGAATCAGATGCCGAAGAAGCGCAATTGGTCGTTCCAGTACAAGAAAGACAAAATATTTTGAAACTTCATCATGACGACCCTTCAGCCGGACATTATGGCGAAGCAGGAACTTATCAGAGAATTGTTAAAAGATATTATTGGACAGGCATGAGAGCATACATTTCTGAATATGTGAAAAAGTGCCCAGAGTGCGCCCGTTATAAAGCAACAAATCAGAAACTCGCCGGTTTATTACGAACACCTGCTTATGCTCAGCGATTTGAGACCCTCAGCATTGATCTCTTTGGACCATTGCCTCCTAGTAAAGATGGGCATCGATGGATTTTTATAGTAGAAGATTGTGCCACTAAATGGGTCGAACTATTTGCCTTAACAACTGCTACTGCACAAGAATGTGCGACTACTCTGATTGAAGAGATCTTCCTTCGTTATGGTATCCCAAGAAGACTCATAAGTGATAACGGCCCTCAGTTTGTGAGCGCTGTTCTACAACAAGTTTGTTATATTCTTGGAATAGACCAATCATTGACACCTTTGTACCATCCTCAGGCCAATTCAGTCGAACGCAAAAATCGAGACTTGAAACCTCGAATAGCAATCCTTGTTGGAGATGAACACAGTTCCTGGATTGATAAACTTCCTTTTATTAGATTTGCTATGAACTCTGCCAAATCTGATACAACTGGCCAAACTTCCGCCTATCTGCAATTTGGTCGAGAATTAAGAACAATCGATGATGTGGTGAACGATTTTAGAGCTGTTGTGGAAAATAACAATTTTGTTCCGGAAATAACCCCATATCTTAAACGTCTTGCAAATATTTCAAAAAGTGTGAAAGAGCGTGTTGAAATGAAACAAGATCAGCGGAAGAAATATTACGATAAAAATCGTAGACGAGTGTATTTCGTACCTGGTGATAAAGTATGGGTTAACCTACATCCTGTGAGCAAAGCAAGTAAAAATAAAACAGCCAAATTTATGCCTAAGAGAGATGGGCCATACATAGTTTTGACTCAAAAGTCACTAGTGACATATGACATTGCTAGCCTGGACAATCGTACTGAGCGAATTGGGTCTTACCATGTTTCCGCTTTGTCACCATTTCATGAAACTGAAACTATTCCAGTTGCACCCTTAAGGAAAAGAGAAAGACCCAGAAAGCATCCTGTTTCCTCTCCGAGACGTAAATCGGAAACAGAGGGGGAGGATGTAACGCGCGCCACCCGTTTTAAAACAAATAGACTTTACCGGCAGTCACGTGACCGTTTTCCGTGAGTTTTGCCGAATGAGAAATGCTGTGAGTTTGTGAGAATTCTGTTCTGTTTTGAGCTGTGGTAACATGTAAAAAGTTATATCCGTGTTATTATATATGTGTTATGTGCCGTGCTATTTGTGAAATGCTGTCTTACCAAGATTAAATAAAAAATATTTAAAGTTATACCCCGAGAAAGTGTTATCTTGAAATTATGTGAAATTTCTGTGTGGTTTTAATCTGAGCTAGCCTGACAATTTTACAGACATGTTACTTTTCCACGGAATTGCGCTTTTTTGGCACTAAATTTTATTATCCCTTCGATCTATGCAAATATGCATTAAAATTTGTTGACATTTTTATGGGGGGGGGGGGGGAGGAGGGATAACGGAAGAAATACAAGAAAAACGCGAGTACCAACCATGCCAAATTGAGCAAATTTCTTCAAAGGATCGCAGGAAAAATGCAAATTTTTTAAAGGATCGCAAAAATTGTTGGTCGCGGAAAAAAACGCGATTAACGCGAAAGGATCGTAAAAAAAAGTGTGCTTTTCTGTAAAGGATTGCGAGAAATTAATTACATTTCCATCAAAGGATCGCAGGGAAAAAGTATGATTCCCATCAAAGGATTGCGAAAAAAACACAATTTTTGTTAAAGGATCACGAAAAAGACACGACTTTTATCAAAGAATTGTGACAAAAAATGCGAATTTTGTTTAAGAATCGCAGTAAAAATGCAATTTTTGTTAAAGGATCACGAAAAAGGATCTGACTTTCATCAAAGGATCGTGTAAAATATATGAATTTTGTCAAATATCGTGGAAAATATGCAAATTTCATTGAAAGATCGTGGAAAATACGCAAATTTTGTTGAAAGATCGTGGAATAAAACGCAAATTTCATCAAAGGATTGCAAAATACGTGATTTCGTCAAAGGATCGCAGAGTAAACGTGAATTTCATTAAAAGGACTGCAGAAAAAGTGCAATTTTCGTCAAAGGGTCGCAGAAAAAGACTAATTTTGTCAAGGGATCGCAGAATAAATGCAAATTTCCTCAAAATGTTACGGAAAATTCGAATTTCGTAAAAAGTCTGTGAGGCTGTGAAAGTTCAGCTTTTTTTTTTTGCTGAGCCTGTACCGTGTCTGATTTTAAGTCAACACGACCCGAACCTGCAAAAATATTTTTCAAAATATGAAAAATATTATCAATATTTTGTTTTTGATCCACACAAAAACCACATGTATCATATGTTTGATAGTTTATGTACACATACACATGTTACATGAGTTTAAATTGAGAGGTGCCTGTTATTCAAACTTATATAAAAGTTCAAATATATAAAGTTTAGGAATTAAAAAGTATTTGCTAAATAGAAATGTCTGCCTTTTGAAAGAAAAGCCATTATGTAGGTTTTATTGCACATAGACAGGGGTAGGGAAATGCATAATTTTACTCATCATTGGCGAGTGAATTTTTAGGTAGTTTTTGAAAACTGCAAACTATAGAGATATGCCGAAAACTTTTTTTTTTAGTAGTTAGCTATATTTTTCAACTTTCCAAATTATTGCGATGTAAACATGGTACTAAGTTCTATTTTATATTAAACTTTCATCTCTTGTTTATATTTTTTAAATTTATAGGGAAGAAAAATATGAAAATGCATTATAGTAATAGTAACCAACTATTTTTGAGTTGCGTAATTTTGTTATAAAAATTTTCAACTGTAGATTGCATTTTACTGGCTGGTGAAATAAATCCTTGGCTGGTAAGATTTTCTAGAAATTCCCCACACCTGTACATAGATCTTCAACCTGAAAAAATACTTTGGATATCATTTGAAATTCAGGTTGACCGATTAGAGTCAAAACCCAAACCGAAACAATGAAAGTGAACCCGGCCTGCAACAAGAAATCTACCATTGATCCGATCCGAACCAAGAGTCGGTTCGGGTAAAAGCGAGTATCCCGACCTGATGCAGGACTCTAATGCAGATATCTTTCAGTTAGTGTAGTAAATTGTTTTACATGCTTCCTCAATTAGTGTGTGAAGCACAAAACTGGTTACACTATTTTTTTTTCAGCAAGATGGTGATCATTATTCAGCAATTGGTAAGTTTTCTATTAAATAAATTAACCAGTTTGTAGGTTTAAAGAAATTAAACTGTAATGCAAAATATTTTAATCAAGTCGTGTATTTAAAAAAGTACTCTATGATAAGTAAGCTAACATAATTAAGGAATTGTTGTAATGCAGATTAAAAATTAAGAGACTTTGTACTGTTTCTTGACTGATTGTTTATATTTTTAAAATGTATACATTAATATGCGAGTGCACATATATGTGCACCAGTGATTTTTTTTTTTTAATTGTGTATTTGCAGAGTGCATGACATCTGGCCGAAAAAGTAGCAAAACTAAACACTGTATGTAGTGTATAAACAAGAAAATTAATCTGCACTGTTTGTTTTTAAGCATTTTGCATATTACAGGTCCTCTCTTTAATCATTGTTTATATCAGTGTTGAATTCAGACACTTTTCTCCAGGAGCGATTTTTCTGTCTCCGGGGAGGGGGAGGGGGGATTGCACTTTTTGACCATTGAAAACACAAAATCTCAAATCTTCCGGGGGGGGGGGGGACCCCTGAAATCAACACTGATTTATATTTTAAAAATTTATACTTTAATATGTGAGTGCACTTACGTGTGCACAAGTTTTTTTTTGTTTTTTTTTTGTTTTTTTTTTTTTTGTTTTTTTTTTAATTCTGTTGCACAGTTCATGACACCTGGCCGAAACAGTACTCAGTACAATATTACTCAGAAATAAATTAAGAAATATTTTAACTCTCTGAGCGGTTTGAGCATATTTTTCAGTTTCCTAAAAACAACTTTAATCTGTTGTAGACAAAAATATTTTCAGCAGAATTGTATTTCAAGATGTCTATCAAATAAAGGAGCATGAAGTGTATTTTAGAAACAAACAGGAAAAGCAAATTTTAATTAAAATTATTTTTATAAACATTTTTATGAAAATGCCGGAACGCCTTCAAGATGCTCGGAGGGTTTAAAATATATATATATATTCCAATCAATCAATATAAAGACTTTTGATTCACGTTGTGTAATAAAAAAAATTAGTGTATTTATATATTTATGCATGTAAGCATTCACTGTTTTCTGTGGTAAAAATCTGTATGTACTTCAATGCAAATAACTTAAAAGTAGGGCTGGTCGATATATTGATAAAATTGATATAAAATGGCAATTGTGATAACGATATTAAAAAACCTTACAAAACGGTATATCATGAATATCATAATCGTGATGTAAACCGTGATTATCGTGGTTCTTCATTAAACCGCAACATTAAGCAGCGCTTCTTCAGCTTCGACCCAGTCTAAACCGTGGTATTAAATACTGAATCGTCTGTTCCGATTATTATGATATTAACGGAGTGTCTCCTCTCAAGTCTAAACCATGGTATTACAAATACCAATTCCTCAGTTTCAGTATTCTTGATATTAACGGTGCGACTTCTGCCAGCCTAAATTGTGATATTAAATACCGACTCCTCGGGTTCGGTGTTCATGATACTAATGGTATGTGATTTCGTTTTGGTGGGTGATAAATATCATACATGCAGTTTTCTGTGTGATCGCTGACATCAGATGATACATATATATATATATATATTATGGTATTGACGGTGTAAGCTGAATCTCTGAGCGTATGCGTTTTATGCTTCAGACACCATGTCTTTCATTTCATTATGGTATTTAGATTTCAGCGATGTTGATGAATATTTGCTCTTTGTTATTGAACAATGTGTGAATCAGGACGATAAAGAAATGAAACTTAACATTTTATTTGCAACAGTGGATTTAATTAGACAAATGAAATAATAATTATATAGCTGGGTCCTCAGGACCACTTTTCTAACTTTGGCCGAGACCCCTCATGTGGCATATCGTTGGAAAGGCCTGTGACCACTTATTCATGTTATGCACCTCCAGTGACCACACCCCACTTCCACGTCTGGGGCACTTTTCTAAATTTTACCGAGACCCCTCATGTGACATATCGTTGGAATGGCCTGTTGCCGCTTATTCATGTTATGCCCCTCCAGTGTCCCTCTCCCTATTCTCCCCCCCCATGGGAGGACCTTTTTTTAAATTTTGCCCCCCCCCCTTATGTGACGTATCTTGCAAAGACCTGTGACCGCTTGATCATTTTATGCATTTCCGGTGCTCCGCCCACCACTTTGCCCCCCAAGGTGGTACTTTCCTAAATTTTGCCGACACTTATCATGTGACATATCATTGTAAAGGCCTGTGACCGTTTATTCATGTTATGCACCTTCAGCATTCCTCTCCCCACTTGTCCCTCCCTTGCAGGAGGGCCTTTTTCTAAGTTTTACCGTCACCCCTCATGTGACATATCGTTGCAAAGGCCTGTGACCGCTTGATCCTTTTATGGCCTTCCGGTGCCCCGCCCACCACTTTGGCACCCCTGAAGGGCACTTTTCTAAATTTTGCTGACACCCATCATGTGACATATCATTGGAAAGTCCTGTGACCGCTTATTCATGTTATGCACCATCAGGGTCCCTCTCCCCACTTGCCCCCCCCCCGAGGGAGGGTCTTTTTGTATATTTTGCCATCACCCCTCGTGAGACATATCGTTGCAAAGGCCTGTGACCGCTTAATCATTTTATGGCCCTCCGGTGCACCGCCCACCACTTTTCCCCCGTGGGGGGCACTTTCCTAAATTTTGCCGACACCCATCATGTGACATCGTTGGAGAAGCCTGTGACCGCTCGCTTAATCATTTTATGCACTTCTGGTGCTTCACTTACCACTTTGTCCTCAAAGGGGGCACTTTCCTAAATTTTTCTGAAACCCGTTATGTGACATATCGTTGGAAAGGACTGTGACTGCTTAATCATTTTATGCACTTCCGGTGCTCCGCCCATCACTTTACTCCCCCCTCCCCGGGGGGCACTTTCCTAAATCGAGATATCGGAATATGATATAAAGATGCTGATTTATCCTGATATTTAATTCTAGACATTGCCATCCTTACTTAAAAGTGCTTTGCCATCGATCAGCATGATACCGATATATATTGTACAATACATTTTCGTCATTATCTAACATTAATGCACACAAAATGCATTTGTATGCACTACATAGTTTATTATCTACCGATTCTAATAAGGATTTTATGATCGTAGTAGATATGAATGTATTTTATATGAAATTAGTACCAAATAATGAGAGATTTATTGATGTTGTTATGTCAGTAAGTAACATTTTAAAGAGTTAGACTTTTTTGTTTGATGCCATCAAGTTTTGACGGGTTCCATCTAGTGAATCTTTAAGACTTTTTAACTGTTGCTATAGAAATATTTTAGATTATTAATAATTTGTCTCAAATGAGTCATAAAAGGCCAACCCTGCCACATGGCAATTAAAGTTTTTAAAGTGGCAATTAAAAAATCTATCATCTATCGCCAAATAAAATACAGCTTTTTCATCTCTAGTTACGCTTAGCTTTTTTTTTTTTTTTTTTTTTTTAAATGGTGCAAGGACACTGTATCTAAAATGTCACTAATAATATGTGCATCCATTGTCTGCAATTTTCTATAATCTACGTTGCTTAGCAAAAGTAAATATCACAAATTTTACCTATCTGTTTCTGAAAATTATTGTGAACTTCAACCATTGATGGCCAATTTGTGCCGAAGTGGAAAAGACCATCACATCAAAAATACCTTTTGCCACAATTTTTGTTGCTGGTAAAAATTATACTAGTATTTTAAAGCAGGGTTTTAAGGATTTTATTTTAACTACATGAGGCAAGTATGAAGAGATACTGATAAACTTAAAGCATATGGTTGCTCTACTCATTGGTTAAATCTTCTAGGTGACAATATAACTCCACAAACAATTACAAAACATGTCATTGAAATACAAAAGTACTTTCACAATTACCATGCTGTATATGCTTGGTTAAAAGAATGCAATGATCATTTTACACTACTCTTACCTTGCAACTTTCACTAGAACAGTCAGATAACTTGTTTTGAAACTTTTATCAATAACCACAGCCATTATACTAAAATTATTAATGATAACACTAATAAACCACTATATATAACACTAATAAAATTTCTTTGAAATTATCAGAGACTATAATCTTTATAATGTTAAAGATCTTCTCTTGCAATTAAAACCAGTTGAAAACACTTTAAATAGTCAGGAATGGGAAATACATCATTTTACTTGCCACTGGTGAGTACCTTTCCTCGCGGGGCGAGTGGATTTTTAGGCAATCATTGAAAATACTGCAGGCTATATAAAGTCTGGCAAAAACATTTTTTTAATAGTTGGTTATATTTTTCAAATTTACTTCGATAGTGCTAAGTTCTATCTTATACTAAACTTTCCTCTGTTGTATATATTTTTTAATAACAATTAATAATTTCTTAGTAACAGTGACTACTATAGTAACAATTTCTTAGTAACAGTTTAAACTATTTTTGCTGTGTGTTTTCTCATTGTTTTTGAACTGTACGTTGTATCTTGCTGGCTCATAAAATAGATCTTTGTTTGGTAAGATTTTCTGAAAATTCCCCATCCCTGTAAGTAGTATCAATACAAAAACCCTTAATGGGTTAAAAGTTAGTGACGCAGCACTTTATCTTATGCTCTAAGAATTTTAAATATGGAACTTAAAAATAATGATATCAAATTTTGAGTGACGCTATGCTATTAATTATAATCTATATATATATTTCATCATTTTATTTTTTTATAATCGCATGTGCAAAAATTATGTTCAATTTAAAAAGATGTATAAAAGTTTAATCATTGATGCTTTATCATTCATATCTCTCATAAATTCAAAGTATGAGTTAAAAAAGATATGGGAACTACTTGCGAATTCACCCGGAGTCCGCCATCTTGTTTCTTTGTTGGTCATTTATAATCACTTTATGCTTAATTTAATAACATAACAACAAACATAATATAAACAAAAACAACAAACATAACATAAACAACAAATATAAATAACAAAATAAATAAATTCAAATAAATAAATTTAACATCGGCGATGATCAACAAAGAAACAAGGCGGACTCCGGGCAAATCCGCAAGTAGTACCAAGATATGAATTAAAAGTATTCTATTTTTCATGCACTTTTTCTAAAATTTTGGTATTTCATTAAGTTTATTTTGTTTCTAGGAAAATTTAATCCAATTTTATCTATGAAGGTGTACTTTTTTAATCTTTTGATCCTAAACCTCAAAAAAGTAATGGTATCAATACAAAAACCCTTAACGGGTTAAAAGTTTGACGCAGCACTTTACTTTATGGCTATATGAATCTGAAATATGGGTCTTAAAAATTCTGATATCAAATTTTAAGTGACGCTGTGCTGTTAAAATGAATTTATATACATTTAATTTTTCTTTTTTGTTGTATTTATTTTTAATCAGTGATACTTTTTCATTCAAAATATGAGTTTTAAAAGATATGATATCAAAATTAAAGTGACGCTGTGATCTGACTTAGATTAGTTAAAAAATTACTTTACACATACTTATGCTTTGTCTTCTGAAATATATTTAGAAATTGAAACATTTTTTTTTTCAATACACTATCAAATATGTCATACATTTTCTCAGCTGATGTTATGTATTAAATTATTTAATTCAATAAATTCATTTATCTTTTGCGTCACGATATCCAGAACCATCGGTAAAATTTGTGTAAATGTTTTCTTTGCATCACACTATCTATTTGCATGCTATTTACTTAGTTTAGATACTATGACGCAAAATAAACGTTTACACAAATTTTACGTTATTACAAATTGCTGCGTCAAACTTTTAACCCGTTAAGGGGTTTTGTATTGATTACTAATTCACTTGGTTTCAAGTCATCTAGTAAGCAGTGAAATCAATTTTGTTACTGGTCAAAGCAACAAACACAGAAAAATTAATATTAATGAAAGATGTCGAGTAATAGGTGCTCATAAAAGCAAAAGGTTTACTAGGTTTACATTCATATACTGGTGGAGACTGGGCAGAAAAATTTGTAAGCATTTCAAAACAGAAGTGAATAAAAGTGTATATCAATCTTCAGTGTGATGATAATATTATAACAGCTTTTCAAAAACTTGGGGAACCTAATGTTGATCCATTATTCAATTTGTCGCTGTTTGAAAAATTCACCGACTGGACTTATTTGAAAAATAATCATTTTTAAAGGATTTCAGAGTTAAGATGGCACCTTTTCAGAACTAAAAGTTTCGAGGGGGAGAAATTACCATCACCCCTTGGAGCACTGAAGTCACATATTCTAAGATCCAACTTCATTTGCACCATTGGAAAGGGCTACAGAAATCCTCGACCTACAATACCCCCACTTATTGGCAATGGTTGGGGAAAATATGGCGAAGGAGTAATTTCTCCAGACAAATGCCTGGAGTTACCTACGCCCAAGGGAGTTATTGAACTTGGGAAATATGAGTGTAAGAGAACATGTGCAGTTGGGAAATGTTCTTGCTTAAAGAATTCTCTGGTTTGTACTGCCCCTTGCAAATGCAGAGACTGAAATAATACAAAGGACTATCAATATCATCACAGAGATAGCAGTTATTCAGAAGAGGATACATAACATCCCAGTACTGTATATACATATAAATGCTTTTTTTTAATAATTTTGTTCAATATCTTCAATAATTTATGTTATTTCATTTAAATACTTCAGTTGTGTATAACTGGTTAATAAAACGCTAGTATATCTAATGTCTTTCATATTTTTGTGCTTTATTTGCATCTTATCGCTTAAAACACTCCAAAAACTCAATTTACCCTTAATTTTATTTTATATTTGTATTTCTTGACCCTGAAAACATATAATTTGACATATTGGTCAATAATATGCCTCAAATATTAAAGAAGTCAGTAAATAGCAGCCATCTTGGACGCCATCTTGAAAATCACCACCAAAAAATGTGTATAAAAAATGGCACCTAAGGTATTTGGAATCTACATGTCAAAACCTTCACAATACAACAAAAATATCAAACTTCGCACGTCAATCGAGCTGGAGTCACATTTCACGACATTTCAAACCCTACTATTATGTGTAATCTGAATTTAAATTTAAATTAGCAATGTAATTGTAACTATAAATGGTATGATTATCGTTATATAATTGTAATTATAATTGAGAAAACTATAATTACGATTACATGTAATTTTAATCTGAATTTGATATTCAATTAGCATTGTAATCGTAACTATAAATGCTATGATTATCTTTATATATAATTGTAATTATAAATGAGAAAATTATAATTACGATTACGTGTAATTTTAATCTCAATTTGAAATTCAATTAGCATTGAAAACGTAACTATAAATGCTATGATTATCATTGTATAATTGTAAATATAATTGAGAACTTATAATTACAATTACTTGTAATTTCAATGGCAATTCTTTTTTTAAGATATGATTGTAACTGTAATGCAGAAGGTTATGATTTTCATTACGGTGAGGTAATGCTGTAACTGTAAAATTTTAGTTACAATTACGTGTAATGTGAATGGTAAATTTAGATTACTCATTTGATTTCAAATGTACTTGAGATGATTATAATTAACATTACGTTGCTGTAATGGTAACTAAGAAATTCTAGTTACAATTACGTGTAATGGAAACACTAAAATTTCTAATTAGATTTTATTCCAACTGTACTTGAGACTGTACTTATTTATGATTATATTCTTTTGATGAGAATTAAGAAATTTCAGTTACAATGATATTATAATGAGGATGATATTTGATGTTATACAGGGTTGTTATAATTAAAGTTCGCCAATTCAGAAGGTTCTAGAGCCGGTTCTATGGCTCCAAACGAATCAAAATTTCACTAGTACGTAGTTGAAGAGATGCGCTCTGCGAAAATCGAAAAAAAATAGTTAAAAATTTTCTCAATAGGTGGCGCTGCGTCAATATTTAAGGCGGTGTTTGCAGATTAATTATATCAATTTCAGTCAATCCAGACGAAGCACACAAATTTAAAAGTTTCAACAAACTTCGAGAAACTGCGAATATCATTAAAGTTCACCTAATCACACAGCTCTAGAGCCTGACCTATGACTCCAAACAATACAGAAAAATGAATATAATTTCATGTGATGTAATCTGCATCAACAAAAATAAAACATGCCGCTCGGCAACGAGGAAATAACGTAACATTACGCATGCTCAATGAATCCTCCACCATTTTCAATAGCACATTCCATTCTCAGAATTGTGCTTTCTACAGCATTGCGTAAACTGTCCTGTGAGATTGAGCTAATATGAAGTCTAATACTGTCTTTCAGATCAGAGATTGTCTGGCATCTGTCTTTAGATGCAGAATCTTTCAAAAATACCCACAACCAAAAATCGCATGGTGTTAGATCAGGCGATCGTGGTGGCCAGACTGTTTGAAAATAACGACTTATGATACGATCTTTTGTAAAACGGCTTGTTAAGAAAGTCCGAACTGCTCTAGTAACGTGCGGTGGTGCACCGTCTTGCATAAACACGATATTTGAAGGCAGCATCGCTGTTGCAGCTCGGGAATCAGAAAATTTGACAACATATTGAGATACCTTCTCCCATTTACGGAACATGTAATGGGTCCTGTGGATGTTAGTTCCTCAAAAAAACATGGCCCTATCATAAACGTAGCTGTGAAACCGAACCACACCGTCACTTTAGCTGCATGCAATGGAACTTCTTGGACAACATTAGGATTCTCTGTCGCCCAAATTCGATAGTTGTGTGTGTTCACTTGTCCGTTTAAATGAAAACGCGCTTCATCAGTCCATAGAATATTCCAGGGCCAAGAATTGTCCACATTCATTTGTGCAAGAATCTGTAGTGAAAATGATAGCCGGCTTTCGGTATCACCCTGTATTAGTTGTTGCACCCTCTGAATCTTGTATGGATAGTAGCGCAAAGTTTAACGTATCACTTTTCTCACAGTGGAAATCGCCATATCGACTTTATTCACAATAGCTGGCACACTTGCATTACCAAATGATGACTGGCTTGCTAAATCCACAGCAGCAGTAGCAATATCTTCAATGCTAGAAATGCCTACCTTTTTTCGTTCTCTGCCAGGAAGAATGTCGAGTTTTCCTGTTTCCTCGAACTTTTTAATCATTTTGTGAACTCCACGATCCGACATTGGTCCACGTCTAACATCTTTTAGTTTCCGGAATTCTCGAAGAGCTGCAGCTGCGTTGCTGTTATTTTGATAAAATAACTTTACAAGAAGTGCCTTTTCTTTCAAAGCTACCATTCTCCACAAAGCGTAGATTCAAATGCTTTTCAGAAACAATCAACTGTTCCAGTGTCAAAGAAATCTCAGACACACTTTATCAGCAAGTTTTAAATCGTCAGGTGGTTAGAAGGGTATTTCAAGTTTTCGAAGTTGCAACGTCACTTTGACGTCGTTCGTCGAAAATTTGAATAAAATGTGATATTTTTCAAGCGTTGGGTGAAATTTTGCGATTTTGTGTATTTCATCTGGATTGACCGAAATTGATATAAACGAATCTGAAAAAGTTTACTTTTACCAACTGTGAAATAAAATTTCCTGTATTTTTTTTTTTTTTTTTTTTACAAAATAAAGGAATCTGGAAATATCGGCTTAAATATTGGCGCAGCGCCACCTATTGACAAAAATTTTAACAAATTTTTTTTCGATTTTCGCAGAGCGCATCTCTTCAACTACGTACTAGTGAAATTTTGTTTCGTTTGTAGCCATAGAACCGGCTCTAGAGCCTTCTGAATAGGCGAAATTTAATTATAACAACCCTGTACATTACAGTTATTTTAATGCTAACGGAGAATTTTCAAACTAGGATAAATTACCAATTTTTTACTGAAACTCCCCCCCCCTCCCCCGTCAAATATTTTAGTATATCATAAATAAGAGGGGCTGGTAACTTAAAATACTTATAACTCAAACTGTAAATACCGTAGGACACTCATATTTTATGGTAAAAGTAATCTTTATGAAGGGGGGGGGGGGTGCAATTTTTTACCGGAGGTCAGTAAATTTTAGTATAGCGCAAAAATAAGGGCCAAACCAAAAGCTCTTGTAATTCTGATATAAATTGTCGTAACTTAGACAAATTCGGTGTGGTAAAGGAAATCATTTTAAAGGATAAGGTGTCTGTCGATTTTTTTTATAGAAGCCCACCATATTTTTGTATGTTATAAATGCAAGTTGGTGTGAACTTAAAACAGTTATAACTCGAACTATTAATATTGTGGAACACTCATATTTTGTAAAGTAAACTTAATCTTTATAAACGGGGAATATTGTGGGCGTTTCTAACGCCAGATTTCTAAATTTTAGTACAGCGCGAATATTGGGTCTCGATAACGACAAATACGCATAACTCGAATTCAACTTGTCACATCCCATCTCACACAAATGTATTATGCAATCTTAATCGTTTTAAGAGGGGGTTTATTTTCTATAGCAGTTCGTCCATATTTTAGTGTATAAGGTGCTGACAACATAAAACAGTTATAACTGGAGCTGTAATTATTGTAGAGCACTCATATTTTGTAAGGTAAACGTAATCTTTAGAAAGAGGAGACATTATCTTTATTATTATTATTTCTCAGTTTAAAGTTCATTGTTAGTTTAAAGTTTAATACTTAAAATTCAAATTTATCGAATTTCAATTTATATGCTAATACGTTGTTCTGATGAAAAATTAATTTTCCATGAAATTAATTCATAAAAACGTAAACTGAAATTCGATGAACTTGGATTTTAAATATAAATTTTTTGTTTTGTTCTCACAACTATAAAAACGGAATCAATTTCAAGAAAAGATTCTCGATTGCAAACAGGACCAAAAAAAAAGACTCACTCTCCCTCTTTAATATAATTGCTTGTATTATATGAAATTTGTATGTTCTGTAACCATTTGGATCCGAGTTATCTTTATGTTTAACAGGCCAGGTTTAATATTTGTGCTATAGTGAAAGTTGGGGAGCTTGTGTTAAAAACACAGACAATGTCCCTCTTCCCATTATAAAGATTGCTCTTACCATACAAAGTATAAGTGTTTTAGGATAATTATAGCTTGAGTTATAATTATTTTAATTTGTCAGCCTCTTATATTTTTGATATACTAAAATATGGGAGGGCTTTTATAAAAAATCTATAGAGCCTCCCTCCCCCCCCCCTTTAAAATTGTTACTTTATCATATGAAACTTGTGTGTCGACAATTTAGATTTGAGTTATATGTGTTTGTGGATATCGGGACCTTATATTCGTGCTGTAGTAATATTCATGTGGTTTTGGTTTAAAAAAAAAAAAAAAAAAAAAATAAGATAATCAATATCTTCTGTAAAATTATGACATTTTGTTGGATAGAATTAACTAGGAACTAAAATGGCACCGTGACCGAAACGTCGGGCTCGAAGCACTGTGTCCTAAACAGAAGAAACAGTCTCAGAACCAAAATGTACTCATGGATGGTTAAATTTGTGTTCCTTCATTTTCAACATTGCATTCTCAATCGTCAGATTTGCAATTTAATTTAAATACATTTCATAGAATATAATTTAGATTTAGTTAAATTACATTACACGTTAACAAATTGTATTCTGAACAAACGTAACTGACATTAATTTGTAATACATTAGAATTTAATCTAAATTATATTTTTAAAAATGGAATTAGAATTAGCTCGTAATTGATTGCAATTTAATTTAAATACATTTCATAGAATGTAATTTAGATTAAGTTGTATTACATTGCACGTTAACCAAATTGGATTCTGGATGAACGTAATTGACATTAACTTGTAATACATTAGAATTTAATCTAAATTATATTTTAAAGATGTAATTAGAATTGGCCTATAATCCATTACAAATTAACTGGATTCTATAATTGGAAACGTAATCGTAATCAACTTGCAAATAGATTACAGGTTAATTGGATTATATAATTAAAAATCAAATCTGAATCATCATGTAATCGATTACAGGTTAATTGAGTTATACAATTAAAAATGTAATCTGAATCATCTTGTATTCCATTACAAATTAATCTAATTAAGTTTTAAAAGATAAAATGAGAATTGATTTGTAATCTATTACAAATTAATCTAATTAAGTTTTAAAAGGTAAAATGAGAATTGATTTGTAATCTATTACACGATAATCAGATTAAACATTTCAAAAGCTTAATTGAAATTACTTTTAACATTAGATGTTAATCAATTATAATGTATTTTAATCTGTAATTTCATTACTTTGTAATCAAATTCTGCCTGCACTGGTATTTTACATTAAAAACATGTTTTTTGTATCCTATTAAATAATCTCAAGCTTATTCATCCCAAATTTCTGTGAATGGCTATCAGTTGTTACCAACCTGTAAAAATGTATTTTATCTGCACAAAGTATAATTTTTGTCTTTGTATTCATAAAACCTGCCATAACTTTGTAAAAGAATGATTGTATCGACTTGCAGAGGTTGTCATTAGATTCAGAATGAAAAAATACATAGGAAATGATACCCTACTTGGTCCACTTAAAAAAAAAAAAAATTGATTTTTCTCTCCTCCCTGAGGTAAAATTCCCCCCTATTGCCCCCTTCCAAAAAAGTGCAAAACAACTTTCTTTTTTTTTGGGGGGGGGGGGGGAATTGTTGGATCCTCATTTCTAGTACCAAAACGAAGTTTTTCGTGAATGACCATCAGTTGTATTTTACTCATTTTTTGGTCTGTTTTACCTGTACTCTTTAGCAATGTCAGGATTCGTACAGATTCCTTAGTAAGGAAACACCTTCACTAAATGAACACACTCCTTCAATTAGAGTGAATCAAAATTTGACTTTGATCCATGATTTAATTGAAGTACCAAGCCTTTAAAGGCAGTAAAATGAAAATCTGCTGATACTTAAAAGGGTAAAGTTTAAGTGATTGCCTGCTATTCTTAGACAAAAAAAAAAAAAAAAAAAAAAAAAAAATGAAATGAAATGAAATGGATCGCATTTTTCTGTGACGTTGTTTTTCCCGTTTAAAATCTAAATGGCACAGGATCTGGTATAGAGGTCACTGCATAAAATAGTTCATGCGCCAATTTATACTCGAATGTATGAAACCAGTAAGCAGTAGGTTATGAATACTGTGCAAATTGAGCTGTTGGATTTTACTATATTAAAATATGTTTTCTCTCTCGGTGAGATGAGGGGTGTGTGTCTAGGACATGAAAATTCTTGTCCTCCTTATTCTTCTGCACGAACCCTGAATAGAGACTTTTACCTGGAATGCCCTTCTGTATCACTGATAACGATGCTGACACATTTGGACTTGTTAAGGCGTTCCTCCTCTTTAAGTGGATTCATTCCTGAAAAAGTGTCTAACAATGCAAATCTTATCAAAATGCATCCGGAGATTTTTTTTTTTTTTTTAAAGACATCATCTCCTGATGACAGGCTCGCTCACCTCATTGGGTTGTAAAACTTTCACGCATAATTCTGTAACAAAGCAACTTAGAACGATGTGAGGTAGGCTCAGATTGTCTCACTAAGAAGTGCAAGCCCCATCCAATCGGCTCAGTAGGACATCCATTTCAATGTTTAAAAAAATTTTCAAAGAATGAATTTATAAGAATGAAAAAAATGCATTTGAAAAAAAAATTGTTTTCTTGTTAGTACTTGTCTATTTAATCGACAGGATGTCTCAAAAAGATTCGTACAACTTGAAAATTTTATTTAAAAAAAAAAAGACTACAGCAAAATGAGTTACAACAATAGACAGAATAACTCGAAAAGTTTCCCTGCTGCCTTAGTATGCCTCAACATGAGATCCTTTCGTAGCACGAAGAATACAGACCTACCAACTTTTGAAAATGAGAAATCGTAGCACACAAAATTAAAATTAATCTGGAGGTTGGTTGGTTGGTTTTTCGTGTTGCACAGCCATCTTTTGACATTCATAAAAGCAATAAGGTTTCAGTCTTTCAACTCAATATAGTTTAATTTTTTCCTTTGAAAATTTTTATACCATTTTTAGAGTTTCTTTTCGTTTCGCAGCGTTTTTTTTTTTTTTTTTTTTTTTTTTTTTTTTTTTTTTTTTTTTTTTTTTTTTTTTTACGTTTGTAGAAGGAGCTTGGTTCAAATTTTTTAGCCCAGTGCAGTAAATTTTGACGAAATTCGGGATTTTTTTCCCGCGACCATTTCGGGATATTCACGATTTCCCCCCCCCACAATCTAATTTACATTTTTCTATCACGATTCTTTGTTGAAATCTGCACTTTTTACCATGAACTTTTGTCGAAATTCGCATTTTTTACCACGATCCCTTGTTGAATTTTGCGTTTCTTTCCGCGATCCTTTTGACGAAATTAGTGTTTTCTTTCTGCGAGCTTTCGGAGAAAATTTGCGTTTTCTTACTGATCTTTCGATGAAATTTGCATTTTCTTACTGATCTTTTGACGAAATTCGCGTTTTCATTCTGCGATATTTTGACAAAATTCATGTTGGAATGTTATTCCATATGGAAGGCATGAATACGGAATTCCTCAATAGGTAAACAATAAAAAGTTAAAAGTTTTACTTTTATGTTTTGATGCATTTCAATAGAAATATATTCTTCTTAGGCTGAACAAAAAACATTTATTTGAAGATTAAATTGTTCAGTGAACATACATTTTTCGCAATTATTATTATTTAAGAGAAACCTTATTGATGCTAATCTAAAAGCATTTATCAATCTATCTATCTATATTATAAAGGACAAACATATCTGTGCGTAACGCATACGTCATTCTACGAATGGCAACACTTTGAAATTTGAAATGAAATTTCGCTTTTGCAATTTTCGCTACTGCAAATTTTTAAACTTCTAAACATCCCACATTTTAAATGTTTACACCGTCGTATGTAGAAAAAAATACACTTTTAAATGCAATTTGTTTGAAAGCTGTATCTCAATTTATTTCTGAGATATTAATTTTTTTTATAGTTTTTAATACCAATTTTCTAATCGTGGCAACTGAAGTACTTCATTTCTATTAAAAGTGGATTAGTTATTTTTATTGATTATATTCTTACTGATGCCATTTTCTCATTACAATTAAAAATATCTTTTTTAAAAATTTGAACAGAAAATGACGTTATGCTTTAAAAAAGACACAATTTCCCTGATGATGCTCTTATATTTCACTATTTTTTCATTTTGCTGATATTGAGTTTGAGACAATAAGCAAAATATTTCAGCGAATGAAAATGACGTCATATTTAAAAGTAAACGATAATTTTATTTGATAAAACGAGGTATTTCCCCTTGAATACGTCTAAAAGTTATAAATTTCTGGAATTTTTACGCACAGGTACAGATATTATACTAAGACCTCAAATCACGAGTGGGAATTTTAACATGGAACGTTGTAATAGTTGACAAACGTGACTTCAAGCTTGAAAAAATATTTATTAATAACTTATTGCGCGTTAAAAATGGTTAATATGGATGTGAAACGTGGAAAATGACTTGATTCGGTTTAGATGTAAAGGTAGAAAATTCTATGATAATGTCAAGGTGAAATCATTTATGCGGATTTTTCATTCCGTAACCAAGCATCAATTAATAACTTAATCAAAATTACTTATCTTGATAATATGTTACTGTATACGTATATGAATAATGTTTAATTTTTCAATAATTTTAACAGTTGAAGTTTATGAAACAGGTATTTTGTTAATCTTAGGTTAAAATATGTCTTTGAAGAGTTAAATTAACAAGTGTAAGATGGATTTTTTATTCTAATTATTTTTTGTCGATGCATTATAAATATAATGCAACACTTCCTTTGTAAACATTTTCTTTCGTCGAAATTCGACGGGCTCCACCTCGTATATATAAAAGCCGTTCTCTGTGTATGTCCTTTATACAAATCTTTAATTTTTGACCGATTTGCACAAAACTCGATGTACATACGTTTTAGAACGTGGAAAAGATCACTGTCTACTTAAAAAAATTATCAGACCATTATTTATCCCTTTTTTCTACCACTTCCATAATTTAACATTATAGAAATATCTCTTTTTAAATCTTTTTTTATTCAAACGTTTCTTTCCTGTTGCCAAACTCTAAAAAATGACACAATAATGTGAAAAAAATAAGGATAACGCGTGTATTTTGTTTCTATTTGCCAATAAAAATTCATATTTTCTTGCTATATTTTTGCGTGTTTGATACTGACGTCATTCTAAACAGAAAATTTACATTTTTTTTTATATAAAAGAGAAACTTTAACTATAAGAGCGGGAAAATAACGTAGCACCTCAATTTGAATGTTTTATTTATTTATTTATTCATTTTTATTAAAACATCTATTTTAATACAAACAGTCAAATTTCATGAAAACATTTTAAGAAAAAGAAAAAAAGCCTAGATATGACGTCACATTCTATCAAATCTTTTCAACGCGTAATCAAACTCATTGTAAATATATGGCTCCTATATTTTGCTTACTACTTCGATTGTATACTACAGCCATATCTTATAGCTATACGTTATCGCTAAGTGTTGTATTGGTTTAGATTCAGTGCTAACATTTTCTGTGATTTATAGCAAAAAGAGAGCAGTTATTTACATTTTCAAAAAAAATCTTGACAGATGTCTTGATTTAAAATTTATGGAAAATGACATCATTTCATCTAATCATTGTAGATTTAATTTCAATAAAATTTCAAATTTTCCAAATAAACTTTTAGTAACTACTACCTCATTTGGATGTATTTTTTTGCATTTCCCCGTGTATTGTGAAGATATTGTATACATCTGTTACGCGCTCCAAAGAAAACATGTATTTTAATTTTAAAAGTTAAAAAAATTACTACAATGTGTCAAAAGAACATCCTTTTTCTGAATTTAAATTTCGCGAGTTACAAAATTAAAACTAAAATTGTGAGTTTTTTCATAAACTTCAAGTTAAGGCTGTTCATAAAGTTAAGGCTGTTCTCAAATCAAAAGGAGCTATTTTCTGACATATTTTTTAATTAATTTTTGTTCGGAAACGCATGAAATTGACAGGAGTTCTTATTTAGAAACTATGTAATCGAAAGATAGTTTCCATTTGTTGGTAAAGGTATAAGATCTTTCAGTTGATTTTTTGAACTGAATTTCGGACGCAACTGTACAATAAAGGATAAAAACCGGCCGTCACGCAACCACAATTTCTCATAACTCGATAAGTAATTTATTTATGAAAAAAGGAAAAATTCATTTCAATTCCAAATCGCTTTAATAGTCAGGCCTACAAATTTTAAGCCTTTACGTTTAATGAGTCAGAAAATGTGTCAGAAAGTTTCGCGTTGTTGAGCAGGGAAGCACCTTAAGCATTTGCAGGTTAGTATTTTGTAATCAAGTTGCATGCCAGGTAGTCGCTTAAAACACAAGTCATTCTATATTGTTTTAAACAAAGGTGCATGCCATAATAGGTGTCAGGCACACTCACTAAAATAAGAATACCCTAGCGCACGGCCCCATTACCGAAGATAAACCCGTCAATATACTTAGAGATAAAAATATTTCTGCATTTTTCATTCAGCTAATAAGACTAATCTTTCATAATTGGGTTCACATGATTATATAACTTTCCCTATAATTCTATGACTAAGCAACGGAAAACAATATGTTACGCACTAAAATCTTCCCTAAAAATCTAATAAGTCAAGTTGCATGGAAATCCGTTCGGAAGAATTCAAGTTATATGCACCCGGAACGAAATTCCCATTTGAATTTTATAATTTATCAGGTTATTTTGAGTAGTTTGATTTGATATCTGTTAAATTCGTGTTTTATTTTATTTTATTTTTGACGTTTTAATTTCGTTTGCCAATTTAGTTATTGAATATTATGCAAAAGCAAACAAAGTCTGAATTATTTACAATGTTTTTGAACAATTGAGTTAATCTTTTGTATTTGGGTTGCAAGCATATTTAAAAAATATGCATGCTTAAAAATTATTTTAAAACCCGTAAAAAATTCGTAAATTGAGATAAACATTACAAACAAATATCACAGAAAGTACTTTTGTTTTCTATAATACGTTGGAACAATCGAATGTACAATGTTTAGACGTTAAACTGCAATAAAAGGGAAATTTGTTGTGTTAGGTTGTTGCCACCGAAAATATGATACCAGCGTTACTCATAGACATGTCTTTTCTTTATACTATTGCATTAAGTGTAAACAGGCTCATCTTTCGTAATCGGGTTGCACTCAACTTTAAAAATATCCATGCTTAAAAATTACTTTAAAATCCATTAAAATCAGAAAACTGAGGTACAATTTTCAAACAAATTTCATTTGAGAGAACTTTTTTTCTATTCGCCATTGTAAAAAATTAAATTGTGTGATGTTTAAAAATTAGAAAAATTGCAGTAAAGGCACATTTTAATGGTTACAATTTATGGGGCACAATTTATGGGCACTGAAATAGTGTTTTTACTTCATAATGTAGATAATACCATACAAACGAGAATTTCACTAAGTGCTGCGCGATTTGAAGGAATTACTTTTTTTCGTATTGTCAGGAAAATCACATATTTTTCTCTTATACCCGCCAAAGAAAACGTGCATTCTGTTATTAAACCTCGGGATTTTACTATGGTTGCAAGACAATAACGACATGTTTTTTGATTGTCTTTATAACGATTTGTGGATGGGAATGCACAAATTTCAGTTATTGTGATTGCCGTATTATTTCGTTTTAATTTATTTTACCTGGAAGGCTTCTTATAATTGACACGGGCGAAGCCGGTTAGTTCTGCTAGTAATAAATAATAGATCATTTTCTGTGCAGACACAAATATCTACTTAGTATAAACAATCCAACAGCTTCATCATTATTGTGGCATTCCTTTAGCAGTTAGCAATTATGAAACTATAAATCATCTGAAATGGTGTTATAAACATTACCTTTCATTTCCTTATTGAAATAACTTTGTTTATCATATCAAGATACTTTTCTATTTAGACATTTTTCTCAGTTGTTTAAAAATAATTATTGTGATTTATATTTGGTGGTCAAGGACACTTCCTGGTTGCAGTGCATTTTTACATTAGAAGAAGCAGTTGAAGTGCAACCTTCAGATTAAATGCACGCAGCATTTAATTCTTTAGCTGCGATATTTTTTAATTACGCAACCGGGCATCCTAAAAAGTCTGGCTCTTGTCAACATTAACATACCGCATTCTTGTACCTGCAGGAAGATGTAAATCTATGTTTGTTTCAATATAATTTTATTTTAATCTCTAGTATATTTATTAACTGTTGACACAACATATACAATTCGTCGAACATTAAATTCTGGTGGCACCGGCGAGATCTTGGATACTTTTTTCAAGCTTGGAATAAGTGTGTGTACGCTCATCATATCTTACTGCAGTTTTTTAAATAAAATTTTCACCAGTCTTATGTGGAATTGCAACAGACGGCGGAGCACCTCGCATCACATTTATTACAGATAAGTACATTTTATCTTATTATTATTATAGGTTTGGCTTTTGTTTTTCACGCTATTCACCTCATTATTTGAATAATGAGTACCGACTTGGAAGCCGCAAAAAAGGCTGCTGAAG
This sequence comes from Maratus speciosus, assembly GCA_963932465.1. Lineage (NCBI taxonomy): Eukaryota > Metazoa > Arthropoda > Arachnida > Araneae > Salticidae > Maratus > Maratus speciosus. The sequence continues at coordinate 678,401,044 of OZ010788.1, forward strand.
AATTGGAAAAAGCAGCTATAAATTTACGTGGCAGAGCTAAATCTGCTCTAGGATAAACAACTTCATTAGCTCTGAGCAAAAGTTTCAAAAGATTGATTTGTACAATAAATTAGAAAAATTAGAGACAGTTTACTCAGACTTAGATAAATATGATGCTCAATTACCAGCTGAAGCATCTGGAATTGAGGAATTTGAAAAAAAATATTATGAAACCAAAGCCAAACTGCAAACGGAACTTGAAAAAGTTACCGTAAATGTGCATGCACAATCTCAATTGATAAATGATCAGATTCCAGTTGTTAGTTCTACTATTTCTAACAATTGCTTAGGCTCAATATAGAGCAATTTAATGGTGATTTTAAAAACTGGCTGTCATTTAAAGATTTATATTTATCATTAGTTCATAATAACGACAGCATAACTAATATGCAGAAGTTTCAGTATTTAAGAGGGTTACTAGGGGAAGAGCCAGCCTCTATAATAAAACATATTCCTATTTCTGAAAACAGTTATTCAGAAGCGTGGGAAAAATTGCTGTCGAGATATGATAAGAAAAAACAAATTGTTTCTACTTTAGTTAAAACATTCTTGCACATTCCCCCCATTACTCAAGTGAATGCGTTTAGCTTACGCTGTTTATCAGATGTATCAGATGAAGTAATTAGAGGCCTTAAATCAATCGATGAAAAGGCATGTGACTTATGGCTAATTCATATTTTATTACAAAAGGTTGATTCTAAAACAAGGGAGGAATGGGCAAAATTGACCTCAAGCGAAGACTTTCCGTCTTTTGATCAATTTATTCAGTTTATAAATGATAGATAGATGTTCATCTTTATAGTTGTATAAAAGTGAAAATAAAGGTTCGGATAAACAAGAGAAACAATATAACGTCAATAGATCTTTTTCCAGTGTCATTAGTAAATGTTTACTTTGTAAATTTAATCACTCACTTTACAAGTGTGTTAAATTTAAAGAATTAAGCATCAGGGATAGGAGACAGTTTGTTAAGAAAAACAAGTTATGCAGTAATTGCTTGTCTGACAAGCAATTACTCTTGGCAACTCTCTAAAGCCTGGCAATGCAATTCCTCTTACTCTTGTCACAATTGCAAGCTGAAACATCATACTAGTTTATGCGAAAATAAGCTGCAAAATTACACAATATCAACTTCTCGCTCAAATGAAAAACAGAGCCGCAAAAACAAACCTGATTTAGAAGCCGGTTCGATTCCAGATGAGAATAAAAAGGAAATTTCTCCTTCCATAAATGCAGTTCAAACATTTTTCGCACTTTTGCCCACTGCTAGTGTATATATTAATGATTGCATGGGTCAAAAGCACACTTTAAGAATCATGTGTGATAGTGGATCAGAGTCTACGTTTGTTTCTGAATCCTGCATGAAAATGTTAGGAATTAAAAGGAAAAACGCTAGGTTCCCCGTAAAAGGTCTGTCTAATTCAAAGATCGCAGTAACTAAGGATTACGTAATGTTTGATCTTACATCAATTTATAATCCTGACACCAAGTTGTCTGTAAAGGCATTTATTTTAGATGATTTAACTGCTCCATTACCTGCGGAAAAAATACATGAGAAGCATTTTTCGCATTTAAAGAATATAAACTTAGCGGATTCACATTTCGAGACACCAAGTAAAATAGACAGTATTCTAGGATCTGATTATTTCTTTTCTATTTTACTTCCTGGTCAAGTAACAGATACGCAGAGCAATTTAATTGCTCAAAATTCAATTTTTGGCTTTCTGGTATCAGGGAAAATACCACATTCTAGTACATCTCCAAATTCAATACATAATTTACACATTTATGAAGTTAACATTGATAAAGAGTTAAAGCGTTTTTGGGAAGTAGAAGAAGTATTTAATAAGAATACTCAAATGTTGTCACCTGAGAGCAATTTGTTGAATCACATTTTCAGGAAAATTATTCAATTAATTTCGAGGGTCGTTTTGTGGTTAAGTTACCTTTTATTCAATCTAAATCAGAATTAGGTAATTCTAAACCTGCCGCAATTTCTCGCTTGCTTGCTATGGAAAAGAAATTTAGAGAAAGACCAGAATTTGAAAATCAGTACAAAGAGTTTATGTACGAGTATGAAGAATTAGATCACATGGAATTAGTTGCACAAAATGACATTAATAATTATGAAAACAAACACTACTTTCTTCCTCATCATGCGGTTATTAAATCTTCTAGTATCACTACTAAATTAAGGGTAGTTTTTGACGCTTCATGCAAAACTTCAAGTGGTGTTTCCTTGAATTCCATTTTGGGTTTGGGTGTAGGCCCTAAGTTACAACGGGACATTTTCGAAATCTTACTTAATTTTCGATTTCCGAAAATAGTCTTTTCTGCGGACATAGAAAAAATGTACCGCCAGATTTTGGTTGCCGAAGAGGATCAAATTTATCAGCAAATAGTTTGGAGGTCTAATCCTAATGAGGAAATAAAAAATTACAAATTGAAAACTGTCACATATGATTTAGCGCCAGCATCTTTTCTGGCAACTAGATGTATAAAACAAATCGCTCAGGATTATACAAAAAATCCTTGCATTTCCCGCATGTTAGAAGAGGATATGTACATGGATGACTTATTATCCGGTACGAATACTGTTAGGGAAGCAATAGAAACTTGCAAAGAGATTACAGATTATTTAGACGCGCATGGTTTCCACTTGAGGAAGTGGAATTCGAATTCACAGGCATTTCTTAATGAATTTATAGATTCTTCTAGCACTGAATCAAATTTTGAAATCATTCCTAGTGACAACGGAAGCTCCAAAGTTCTAGGCTTAAGCTGAAACTCTTCATCAGATAGTTTTATTTTCATAACTGCATTAACACTCACTCCACCTGTTACATAGAGACACATTTTAGCTGAGTCTGCACGGATTTTCGACCCGCTAGGTCTAATTTCGCCCTGTACTGTAACTTTAAAGGTATTTTATCAGAAACTTTGGCTTACAAAAGGGGACTGGGACTCTGTTATACCGCAACAACTTACAGACGAATTGCTACAATTTCAAATTTCCTTTAACGGACTAAATCAATTGTCTGTTCCTAGATGTGTCACGCTTTCATCCGGTAACCCGTTTGAATTACACGGTTTTTCTGATGCCTCAACATTGGCATATGCTGCCGCAATTTATTGCCGACAAAGTTATAAGGGGAAAACAAACTCTTTTCTCTTAATTTCTAAAACTAAAGTTGCTCCAATCAAACAGTTTTCAGTGCCAAAATTAGACCTTTGCGGTGCGCACCTACTATCTAAGCTGTTCCGTTCCGTCATGGAAACATTAAAGAGTTATAAGTTCGATATTTTCGCCTGGACGGACTCAAAAGTCGTCCTTTCTTGGCTATCTGCACATCCGCGTGAATGGAAGACTTTTGTCGTGAATAGAACATCTCAAATCACCGAAATTCTACCTACAAAGCACTGGAGACATGTCCCATCCAAAAAGAACCCCGCAGATATCGCTTCACGTGGTTTTGATCCAAAATGTCTTCCAGGTTGCGATTTGTGGCGGAAAGGGCCAAGTTGGCTGGTTTTGGACCCATCCAATTGGCCCAAAAACGACTCAAATGCTGAGGAATTTGATGATCAAATCAAAGCCGAACAAAGGTCTGATCCAATTTTTTCCTTTCACGCCCGCACATCAAATGATCTATTTGATAATTTGTTTCAAAAGCACTCTTCGCTTGCAAAAATTATTCGCATTTTGGCATATTGCCAAAGATTTATCAAAAAATGCAAGAAGTCTAACGAAACAGAAATTTCTTCACCACATCTTACTTACAAAGAAACAAAAGATGCCGAAGAGAATATTGTTCGTTGGATTCAGAATTCTTACTTTCCGGAAGAATTTAAATGTATCCAAGAACAGAAAGCTTTTCCAAAGAAAAGTGCGTTACAATCCTTCCACCCATTTATTGATGATAAGGGTCTGTTACGAGTGGGAGGACGCTTACAAAATTCACAATTATCATTTAATCACAAACATCCGTTAATCTTGCCCTCACAGCATAAAATGGCTGAGTTATTAATACAGCAACAACACATTGCCCATTTGCATGCCGGACCTTCACTGCTATCCCACATCATCAGACAATCTTATTGGATAGTTGGTGGAAAAAAGATCATTAACAAATGCATCAATAGATGCTTGAAATGCTACAGATATAAAAGGTCCATTGCAACCCCTCAACTAATGGGGAATTTGCCAAAGCATCGAGTAACCCTGGAACGTCCGTTTTTCTCCAGTGGTGTTGATTACGCAGGCCCTATATCTATTAAATTTAGTAAGGGTCGGGGTGCAAAAACAACTAAGGGCTATATAGCTTTGTTTATTTGTTTGGCTACAAAAGCTGTGCATATTGAAGCTGTGAGTGATATGACAGCTGAGGCATTTATCGCCGCCCTTCGACGTTTTAGTGCAAGGCGAGGCGCCTCACGGCATCTTTATAGCGACAATGGCACCAATTTTGTCGGTGCATCCAGAAAGTTGGACAAAATTTATGAATTGTGGCGTTCATTTACAGATAATGAAATAATGTCACATTATCAAGATGAAAACTCTCTAGAATGGCATTTCATCCCTCCTTCTGCCCCTCATTTTGGCGGGATTTGGGAGGCTGCCATAAAATCGACAAAGTATCACATCAAGCGAGTCACAGGAGAGACATTGCTCACTTTCGAGGAGCTAACCACGTTACTCGTCCAGATAGAAGCCTTGCTCAATTCGCGACCGCTTATACATTTAAACGATAATGATACTGATTCAATAAATGTTCTCACTCTCTCACATTTTCTTACAGGGGATGTCTTGCCTTCCATACCTGATGAGTCAGCAACCACTACAACCAATCTAAAGAAACGATGGGAGCTGATCCAGAACATGAAATCTGGGTTTTCCGAGCATTGGAGCAGTGAGTACTTAGCCTCGCTGCAACCAAGATCAAAGTGGAAAATTGGCATGCCTAACATAGAGGTGGGTCAGGTAGTAATACTGATGGACGCAAATCAACCGACTGGAACTTGGCCGTTGAGCCGTATTACAGAGGTCCACCCAGGCAGTGATGGAATCGTCAGGGTGGTTACTGTGCAACGCGGGTCTTCATTCTTCAAACGCCCGGTGCACAAAATAGCATTACTCCCTCAGTATCAGGACTAAGGCCCTGATAGGGGGGGGGCATGTTCAGTGAACATACATTTTTTGCAATTATTATTATTTAAGAGAAACCTTATTGATGCTAATCTAAAAGCATTTATCACTAATAAATAATAGATCATTTTCTGTGCAGACACAAATATCTACTTAGTATAAACAATCCAACAGCTTCATCATTATTGTGACGTTCCTTTAGCAATTAGCAGTTATGAAACTATAAATCATCTGAAATGGTGTTATAAACATTACCTTTCATTTCCTTATTGAAATAACTTTGTTTATCATATCAAGATACTTTTCTATTTAGACATTTTTCTCAGTTGTTTAAAAATAATTATTGTGATTTATATTTGGTGGTCAAGGACACTTCCTGGTTGCAGTGCATTTTTAAATTAGAAGAAGCAGTTGAAGTGCAACCTTCAGATTAAACGCACGCAGCATTTAACTCTTTAGCTGCGATATTTTTTAATTACGCAACCGGGAATCCCAAAAAGCCTGGCTCTTGTCAACATTAACATACCGTATTCTTGTACCTGCAGGAAGATGTAAATCTATGTTTGTTTCAATATAATTTTATTTTAATCTCTAGTATATTTATTAACTGTTGACACAACATATACAATTCATCGAACATAAATACACTAGAATAATATATATGCTGGACACAATATTGATCACACTTCACAATAAAACAAAACAGATGAATAAAACTATTTACAAATACAAAGAAATACTTTGAACTATGGTTTGTTGCAATTTTTTTTAACATATTATCATTCCTTTGGAATATTATTGGATTTTTAATCCACCAGCATTTTGCTGCTAACTGCTATAAGGGAAGGCGAAACACTAACTGTTCTGAGTGTCTGTCACAGTAGATAAAAAAAAGGATTGTCTGATGCTGCCATCTGGTGGAATGTTCTTGAAACAAAAGAGCATTTTCTAACATCTCTCCTGTTTTGTGATAGAATCTGACACCAGGTGGATAAGGTTTCTACAAAGTTCAAATTTGGCCTTTGGCAGCGGCTTCGTCATTATATCTGCTATCATTTCATTTGTTGATAGATATTTGACATCTATAACATTTTTCGTTTTTAAATCTCGTATGTAATGATACTTTGTATCAATGTGCTTAGTGCGAGATTTAAATTTTTCACTTTCAATCAATTTAATTGTAGATTGGTTATCCTCAAAAATTCTAATAGGAAAATGTTATAAATTGAGATCTTTACATAATTTTAAGATCCATAGCACCTCTTGAGTTCCTTGTGACAGTGCCACATATTCAGCTTCTGCTGACGATAATGTCACACATGTTTGTTTTCGTGAGAACCAAGAAATGCAGCTATTGACTAAGAAGATTACATTTCCTGAAGTGGATTTTCTGTCTGTAGCATCTTGTCCCCAGTCTGCATCCGAGTATGCAACTATATTAGGATATTCTTTTGAAGAAATGTGGAGATCAAGGTCTTTCGTTGTTTTTAAGTATCTTATTACCCTCTTAACAGCCTCTTAACAGCTTCTTAGCCTGTGTTCCAGTCCTTTTGTCTTGGATTATTGCATCTTCGACTTAGTATGTGTGTAGGAGCGGTAATATCAGGTCTTGTGCATGAGGAAATATATAAAAGACTTCCTACAGCTTGTCTATAATTATCATTTGATAATAAAAGATTTTCTGCTTTATCTAAACTATAATAGTTAGTTTCCATTGGGGTATAAGTTGGTTTGGCTTCTTCAAGCTGAAAATCCTTAACTAATTGATTTATTTTACTTCTTTGTGAAAGTAAATAACTTCCATCTTCTTTTCTGTAAATTTCTATACCTAAGAAGTATTTTGCTTCTCCTAGTGATGTTATGGGATAAGATTTCTTTAAATAATTTATTACTTTATTAACTTCACTTTCATCTTCTGAGCTTATCATCATATCATCTACATACAGTATGAGATGAATTGTCTTCTTTGATTTTTCTTTTGTGAACAAGCATGGATCAGCTTCACTTTGTTTAAATCCATATGCCTTTAGAGTATTCTCTATTTCTTCATTCCAGCACTTGGCGGCTTGTTTAAGACCATATATAGCCTTTTTTAATTTATAGACTTTGTCTTTATTTTCTTCATCATGAAAGCCTTCTGGTTGATGCATGTATAATTCTTCATTATCTAGTTTACGATGTAGAAAGGCTGCTTTAACATCTACTTGGAATACTCTGGCTTTATGATAAGCTGCCTAGGTCAGAAAAGCTCTAATAGTTGTATGTTTGACGACAGGAGAGAAGGTTTCATCATTTTCACAGTTCATATTTTCAAAAAACTTCACTGTTCTGCTTATCACTATTTTTCTACCGCCTATATAAATTCGGTATTCTTTGCTTCTTAAATCGTAACCAACAAAGACTCCTTCAGTGGCTTTTTCGTCAAATTTTTGTATTTTCTGTTTATGAACATACACATATGCTTTGCATCCAAATACTTTAAGGTGATTCAAATTTGGTTTATGCCCATTCCACAGTTCATATGGTGTCTTTTCAGTTGATTTTGTAGGTAATCTATTTTGTAAGTAGGCTGCTGTAGCTATGGCTTCTGCCCAGAATGTTTTTGGCAATTTAGCATTTATAAGCATGGCTTTACTCATTTCAATAAGCGAGCGATTCTTTCTTTCTGCGTCTCCATTTTGGGTCAGTGACTATGGCGTCGTTGTTTCATGATTTATTCCTAAGTTTTTAAGGTAGTCTTTGACAGATTCGTTGCAATATTCTGTTCCATTGTCACTACGCAAGGATTTAATCTTCAATCTAAATTTATTTGTTGTTGATGCAACATACTCTTTTAATTTATCAAATACTTCATCTTTAGATGAAATAAAATATACTTGTGTATAACGAGAGTAATCATCAATAAATGTAACGAAATGTCTTTTTGATCCCATACTTTTTGTTTTTGCAGGACCGCATACGTCGCTGTATATCAAATCAAGTGGTTTGTTACTTCTGTGTTGTGTTTCTTTTGGAAACGATTTTTCTGTTAGCTTAGCTTTTATGCAACTTGAACATTCAGTGTTATGAGAACAATTATTCACAGTAATACCTAAAGCTAAATCATCCTTTTGCATTTTCTTGATGGATTCCAAATTTCTGTGGCCCAGCCTTTGGTGCCATTTTAGAATGCAGTTAACATTAGAACAAACGGGTAATATTTCTGAAGCAGTATATACCTTTTCATTTGTAGGTATTATTTTTAATCTGTATAACCCCTCATCAGCTTTTGCATCTGCAACTAAGATGTTGCCCTTTTTAATTAAACATATATCATCTTTAAATGTTACAACAAAACCCTTCTCAGTACAAGACTGGACAGATAATAAATTACTATCCAACTCGGGAACATAAAGCACATGATCTAATGTAACTCTGTTTGACCATTAAGTGTTTCAATATTAAAAGTACATTTACCCCTTCCCTTTGCAGTTAATTTAGTTCCATTAGCAATTGTAATTGTATATTTATTCGAATTCTTTAATTCTGAGAACAGTTCGAAGGAATTAGCTAAATGAACAGACGCACCTGAATCAATAACAAAAGACAAATTTTTATTTTTATTTCCATTTTGTTGAGATTTCATAACAAAACTCGAAGAATTTGATTCTTTCTATAATACATGATAGTTTTGAGAATCTAATAAATTTTCACTTTGACTAGCAGTAGAGGCAGAGAAATTGTTTGGTTTTTTAAACTGTTGACGTGATCTATCTTGGGTGAAATTTGGTTTTGTTTTGTTAGTATTATTACCCTTTAAGTGAAAACAATCTTCACGGTTGTGATTATTCTTTTTGCAATGAGAACAAAATTTTTGCTTATTCAAATGCTTTGGTTTATCCTTATTACCCTTTAAAGCAATAGATTAAAATTTTGTTGAAATTTGTTTAGTTTCAACTCTTCTAAGATACTCATCAATTAATTTGTTTTGAACATATTTTAATGATAAATCTGTTTCATATTTACTTTCAATAACAGTTATAAAGGTACTATAAGAATTTGGTAAGGAACAGAGCAAAATAGCTATTAAATTATCATATTGCATTACTTCACCTATACTTCTTAATTTTTCTGCTAATTCTAAGACAGAATTAATATGTTCCTGCATTTTTACACTTTCATTATATTTAATGGAATACAGCTTCCTAAGAAAATAAAGTTTATTTGTTAAATTTACTCTTTCATGAACAGATTTCAATTGATCATATGTTTCTTTAGCACTTTTAGCATGTCTGACATGAACAATTTGTGAATCTGAGATATTTAAACAAATTAATGCACTAGCATTTCTATCATTTTTTGCCCAATTATCATCATTTTCCTTTTTAGGTTCATCATACAGACCTTCTTTGATTAACAATTGTTCTATTTTGAACTTCCAAACTGAATAGTTGTCATCAGTTAATTTATCAAAACAATGAGATTCTTTAATACTAGACATTATGATATAATAATATTTGCTTATTTCATAGAAGATAAAACTTTTTATCTTATTAATACATCAAAACAACAATTATAAACTCAAATATAATGCTAATGATGAAATAAGAACAAAATAAAATTCTTGAGAACAATTTTTGAAGTTACTTTTGATTTCAGAAAAACTGTTCTTAAATGTTAAATTATTTGTTTAAAACATAAATTTACATTTGCAGCTTGTATAATAAAATTTCAATAAGAAATTGGCAAAATAAAATTCAAAATAATTTCTTTTCTTATCAGTACACAATACTTTTGATTTCAAAATAAGAACAATTCTTTGAATTTTCTTTTATATAACTAGGGGGCTCTGCCCCCTACGAGCTACGCTCGTAAACCCCCGTTCAGACACCGCAGACTCTAAAAGTACGCTAATTTGATCGGCTTTAAAAAGATTTCGGAAGATTGAATTATAATTAAAAAAACAGTGGCGATCTCCCTATAAACGGATTTCTATTCATTTCTCTTTGAATGGGGAATTTTAAGGACAAATCCGCTGCGGTACTACTTGATGAACCCGTCGACCAATTTCGCCAAATTATATAAATCGCCAAAGCACTCGCCAATTATATAAATTCGCATAATTTTTATTTTAAATAACGAAAGAACAAATAAATTAGTGCAACATTAATAAAAATACAAATAAAACGTCGAAATAAAAATAACTTGATGACGTAGACACGTGTAACTTGCTTAAAGTCAAGTTAATGTGACATTTACGATCAACCATTATTGGCATTTAATCTTATAGTTTGGCGAATGATAGATTTTTGGTCGACCGGATAACTAAGTAGTACCAAAAATACATATGTCAATCGCTGTTTTCGTCTTTGACGTAGACACGTGTAACAACATTTCAAAATAAGCTAATATAAAAGGAATTAAGTAAACAGAGTCTTTGTTTCCCGGTATTTTTTAACAAAGCGAAAAGTAAGTTCTTTTAAATAAGACTTTTTAAATTAATCGTTTTTAATCTGACGTAATTTTGACCAAACTATTCTTTCTCTTTTTAATATTCACGTGAAAATGCTTGTGTTAGAAATGAAATATTATTTGCGCTTTCCTAACAAAAATAGTTAAAAAGTATCCGCTCAAAATATCAAATAAATGTCTAGCGCAATTTCTGAATTTAAACCTTTTTGCAATATTATTTTGTATTCATTTTATGTAATAACTGTAATGTGACGTAAATATGACGTAATTTCTCCTATTTAAGACTTCTAACGCATGTTAATAAATTTATTATTTTACAAATTCCTTTCTCTCTTAAAATTCACGTGTAATTATAGTTTTTATGACGTAATTTTTAATAAGTTCCTGCTTTTTGTACATAATTATTTAATTCTAATTCCAAATGTTTTATTCTGTTTATAATAGTCACGTGTAAAAAAATTTTTAATTTATTTACAAGTATAAATATTTTTATTTTTTTGAAGCAAACATTATTGTTTCCACTCTTTATACAGTTGGCAACAGTTTAAATTAATACCACTTTCTAAAATCTATAAAAAATATCTCTAGAAATGCTGAAAATTTGAATTTAAAATAGAAATAAAACCTCAAAAAATTAGCCAAATTAAAAAAAGAAAAACAGTCTGCATACCGGGAACTTCAAACGTATAAAATGATCTAAAAATGATTAAATTCCTATGAATAGTTTTTGCTCCTATAAAACTTTTTTAGTGGAACGATTTTGTCCATATTTAGCATTAAATATCTCTTAAAATAATTCTTCGATTTGAAAACTGTCTGCCTCAGCGTATTTATCAATCATTTCTGTATCATACTACCGATTTTCATATTTTTGTATGCATTATTTTTCTTATTATTAACGAAGAAAGACCTCCTGTCACAAAAAATTCAAAACCGGCGGCGGCGGCGGTGACAGCGGTAGTTACTTTTTTTTAGAATAGAGAGATTCACTTGTGAAAAATACCAACATTCAGAAAATAATTATTTCTTTGAATTTAATTATATTAAATTTTCTTCTTTTATATTATTACATTTAAAATTGAGATAACTTCAGTCTCATAATTGACTGTTGGAATGTTATTCCATATGGAAGGCGTGAATACGAAATTCCTCAATAGGTAAACAATAAAAAGTTAAAAGTTTTACTTTTACGTTTTGATGCATTTCAATAGAAATATATTCTTCTTAGGATGAGCAAAAAACATTTATTTGAAAATTAAATACACTAGAATAATATATATGCTGGACACAATACTGATCACACTTCACAATAAAACAAAACAGATGAATAAGACTATTTACAAATACAAAGAAATACTTTGAACTATGATTTGTTGCAGTTTTTTTTTAACATACTAGGGGGCTCTGCCCCCTACGAGCTACGCTCGTCAACCCCCGTTCAGACACCGCAGACTCTAACAGCACGCTAATTTGATCGTCTTTAAAAAGATTTCAGAAGATTGAATTATAATTTGAATCTGACAATTATAATCTGACGTGATTTTCACCAAACTTTTCTTTCTCTTTTTAAAATTCACGTCAAAATACTTTTGTTAGAAATGAAATATTATGATCATCTTAAAATGTCAAGTAAATATCTGTTTTGCAATAAAACTGTTTTGCAATATTATTTTTTGTTCATATTACGTAATAAGTGTAATATGACGTAAATTCTCCTATTTAGGACTTCTAACGCATGTTGCTGAATTTATTATTTTACAATATTCTTTCTCATTTAAAATTCACGTGTAACTATAGTTTTTATGACGTAATTTTCAATGAGTTCCTGCTTTTTATATTTTTTGTTTATGATAGTCACGTGTAAAATAAATTTTTAATTTGAAGCAAACATTACTGTTTGCGCTGTTTATACTGTTGGCAACAGTTTAAATTAATACAATTTTCTAAAATTTGTAAAATATATCTCTCGAAATGCTGAAAATTTGAATTTAAAATAGAAATAAAACCTCGAAAAATTATTCAAATTAAAAAACTAACTGCAATCTGCACACCGGGAAATTCTGACGCATAAAATGATCTAAAAATGATTAAATTCCTATGTACAGTTTTTGCTCCTATAAAACTTTTTTAATGGAACGATTTTGTCCAACTTTGGCATTAAATATCTCTTAAAATAATTCTTCGATTTGAAAACTGTCTGCATCAGCGTGTTTATCAAACATTTCTCTATAATACTACCGATTTTCATATTTTTGTATGCAACAGTTTTTTTAATATTAACGAAGAAAGACCTCCGGTCACAAAAAATTCAAAACCGGCGGCGGCGCCGGTGACAGCGGTAGTTACTTTTTTTTAGAATAGAGAGATTATCATTCCTTTGGAATATTATTGGATTTTTAATCCACCAGCATTTTGCTGCCAACTGCTATAAGGGAAGGAGAAACACTAACTGTTCTGAGTGTCTGTCACAGTAGATAAAAAAAAAGGATTGTCTGATGCTGCCATCTGGTGGAATGTTCTTGAAACAAAAGAGCATTTTCTAACAATTCACCCCATTGAAAACACAAAATCTCAAATCTTCCGGTGGGAGGGGGGACCTGAAATCAACACTGCGTTTTTACCACAATCCTTTGACGAAATTGATTTCTTTTATACGGTCATTTGTCGAAATTCGCGGTAGTTTATCGCAAATCGTGCGATTTTGCACACTATTTCAAACCTTGCCCCTCCTTTCCAGAAATTCTTAAAATGGCACCTTCTTTCTAAGGAAGCGAATGCCTGTATAAATATTTACAGAAACACGATTCACTCGTGGTTAATATACATAAAGAGAGTGTTTTATGTTAAGAAGTCTGTTTGCAGCCCAGATTTATGTTTTTCCATGAGCATTTTTTAATGTCCAAATTTTCGGACTAATGGCCAATTTTTAAAACTTTCAGAAATGAATACTTTGAAATTTTGGAAATTTCGCTACAGAATCGCGCCTCAAAAATATGCTGTGCAGGATAAAAATCGCAACTAGAAACAAAAAATGCGTTTGTGTTTTTTGCAAAAAATCGTAGTTTAAGACCGATTTTCGTAGCATTGTAGTTTATAGATCCAAATCGTAGCAACTACGATTTTTTTCGTAGCAGTTGGCAGGTCTGAGAATTTCAAGACGCTATAGAGTTGTGCAAGGTGACGTCACAAACAGGTTTTTGCTGCTGCTGTAGGAACCTTTATCAAAGCTTTTTCTATTTGTGTGTCCTACAGCTTTTTTCATTGTTCTCTGGTAAAAGTCACGTCATGTGAACTGCTCTATTCCAATTCAATCCATGAATGTTTCAGCATCCACAGTCGTTACAGCTGTTTTGTTTCAATTCCATGAATTAATTTTATAATGCTCCTAGAAAATGTTTCACGTGCTAGAGTGACCCTTTTGAATAAATGAATTCTTTAATAATTGTTTACATGTTGTGCAGCACCATCAACATACTGTATCGCCAGAAACATACTGTAGAGAGAAAAACTTTTTGAGTTATTCTATCTATTGCTTGATTGCTTATTCTATCCATAACTGGACCTCTAGTGACCCAAAAATGACCCATTAATCAATATTTCTCAAACATGTGATCTAACCCAGTGACCTTCTCGTGCCCGAAAACAGTATAATGTAAATTTTTATCAATATAGTTTGAGCCGTTTTGTAGATATAGCTTGACCCGGACCCAAAGTGACCCACTCATCAAATTTTCTCAAACATGCGAACTAACACAATGGTCTTTCGTATTAATTGTAGACTTTACCCACAGATGGCAACGGCCACGCATCTCGGATAGATACCCTTCAAAAAAGTCTGTTTATTGGATGAAGGCGAAGCAGTGTTAAAATGTTCTTCACGCCTATTGGTGTTTTTCTCCTGTACTAGCCACCCTTGGCGACCATTTTGGTCTCCTTCAAAATTTATGTTTGGGAAAGCATGCTAAGCTAGAAGGGCTGGAAAGCTATTACACGTAAAAATTGCAAGCTACAAAAATCACCTGCGACTCGTCAGATTTCTTGAAACTAATGGTGTTATTACACGAGGAATCAAAGTCGCTTGAAATTCCAGGCGTTTCCATGTTATTCCTATGGCTCCAGGGGAGTCGCTTCGAAAGCAAGCAACTTCTTTTCTGTCGGCGAAACGGAGCGAGTCGCCAGTAACAACCAATCAAATGCTTGGAAATCTGACGATGGAAAAGCCTTTTCCCGCACAGCCAATGAAATGCTTGTATAATACGTCAGTTTCAGGTGAATAATACATAAGTTTCAGGAAATCTGACGAATCGCAGGCGATTTTTGTCGCTCGCATTCGCATCTCTCTATTCTAAAAAAAAGTAACTACCGCTGTCACCGCCGCCGGTTTTGAATTTTTTGTGACAGGAGGTCTTTCTTCGTTAATATTAAGAAAAATAATGCATACAAAAATATGAAAATCGGTAGTATGATACAGAAATGTTTGATAAACACGCTGAGGCAGACAGTTTTCAAATCGAAGAATTATTTTAAGAGATATTTAATGCTAAAGTTGGACAAAATCGTTCCACTAAAAAAGTTTTATAGGAGCAAAAACTATTCATAGGAATTTAATCATTTTTAGATCATTTTATACGTTTGAAGTTCCCGGTATGCAGACTGTTTTTCTTTTTTTAATTTGGCTAATTTTTTGAGGTTTTATTTCTATTTTAAATTCAAATTTTCAGCATTTCTAGAGATATTTTTTATAGATTTTAGAAAGTGATATTAATTTAAACTGTTGCCAGCTG
The DNA here is from genome assembly GCA_963932465.1 of Maratus speciosus. NCBI lineage: Eukaryota > Metazoa > Arthropoda > Arachnida > Araneae > Salticidae > Maratus > Maratus speciosus. Next base: position 678,416,464 of record OZ010788.1, read on the forward strand.
TATAAACAGCGGAAACAATAATGTTTGCTTCAAAAAAAAAAAAAATATTTATACTTGTAAATAAATTAAAATTTTTTTTACACGTGACTATTATAAAAAGAAAAAACATTTGGAATTAGAAGTAAATAATTATGTACAAAAAGCAGGAACTTATTAAAAATTACGTCATAAAAACTATAATTACACGTGAATTTTAAGAGAGAAAGGAATTTGTAAAATAATAAATTTATTAACATGCGTTAGAAGTCTTAAATAGGAGAAATTACGTCATATTTACGTCACATTACAGTTATTACATAAAATGAATACAAAATAATATTGCAAAAAGGTTTAAATTCAGAAATTGCGCTAGACATTTATTTGATATTTTGAGCGGATACTTTTCAACTATTTTTGTTAGGAAAGCGCAAATAATATTTCATTTCTAACACAAGCATTTTCACGTGGATATTAAAAAGAGAAAGAATAGTTTGGTCAAAATTACGTCAGATTAAAAACGATTAATTTAAAAAGTCTTATTTAAAAGAACTTTCTTTTCGCTTTGTTAAAAAATACCGGGAGACAAAGACTGGTTACTTAATTCCTTTTATATAAGCTTATTTTGAAATGTTGTTACACGTGTCTACGTCAAAGACGAAAACAGCGATTGACATATGTATTTTTGGTACTACTTAGTTATCCCGTCGACCAAAAATCTATCATTCGCCAAACTATAAGATTAAATGCCAATAATGGTTGATCGTAAATGTCACATTAACTTGACTCTAAGCAAGTTACACGTGTCTACGTCATCAAGTTATTTTTATTTCGACGTTTTATTTGTATTTTTATTAATGTTGCACTAATTTATTTGTTCTTTCGTTATTTAAAATAAAAATTATGTGAATTTATATAATTGGCGAGTGCTTTGGCGATTTATATAATTTGGCGAAATTGGTCGACGGGTTCATCAAGTAGTACCGCAGCGGATTTGTCCTTAAAATTCCCCATTCAAAGAGAAGTGAATAGAAATCCGTTTATAGGGAGATCGCCTCTGTTTTTTAAATTATAATTCAATCTTCCGAAATCTTTTAAAAGCCGATCAAATTAGCGTACTTTTAGAGTCTGCGGTGTCTGAACGGGGGTTGACGAGCGTAGCTCGTAGGGGGCAGAGCTCCCTAGTAAAATAAAAAATCGCACGGAGTTGATCATACATTACGTACGCCATGGGTTACATTTTTCGGTACTGTAAATTTTTAAGCTTCTACGGAGCTGGTCATACATTACGTATGCCTTGGATTAACATTAATATTCCTGGACCAATTTTAAATGAAATTTCATTCTTAAACTTCTAAACATCCCACAATATTACTTTTTACGCCGTCGTATAGAGAAAAAAATGTACTTTTAATTGCAATTTGTTTGAAAGCTGTATCTCAATTTGTTTCTGAGTTATTAACCATTTGGAAAAATGGTTATTGTCCTCGTCAGGGTAGGAAATCAAAAACATGTCTGAAGCTTTTTATTGGTTTAATCCGCATTTTATTCGTTTTCTGATTGGTCTAAACAGTAATCTGCATTCCCCTTTACTTTCAACAGAGATGGATACTTCTGTTGCCACTAGGACAAAAAAGTAATAAAAACTGCAAAAAAAAATTAATAACTCAGAAACAAAGCTTTCAAACAAATACAGCTTTCAAACAAATTGCATTTAAAAGCACATTTTATTCTCTATACGACGGTGTAAAAAGTAATATTGTGGAATGTTTAGAAGTTTAAGAATGAAATTTCATTTAAAATGGACTTTACCCACGAATGGCAACAGCCACGCCTCTGCGGATAATTTCCCTTCGAAAAAGACTGCTTATTGGACGAAGGGGAAACAGTGTTAAAATGTTCTTCACGCCTATTGGTGTTTCTCTTCTGTTTACCCGCAGCTGACGTCACATGGGTAAAGTCGAGGCTAACGAAAAAGACAGGCTACCGCGGTGTGTTCGATTCTTCTTTTTTTACAGACCGCTGGAGTCACGTGATGCTCGAATGCACCAATGAAGGTGTGCGAAAAGAGCATCACGTGACTCCAGCGGTCTGTAAAAAAAGAAGAATCGGACCCACCGCGGTAGCCTGTCTTTCTCGTTAGCCTTTGGTAAAGTCCACTGGTCGTCAGATTTCGATGGAAAAACGTTTTCCCGAACAGCCAATGAAGTGCTTGGATTACGTAAGTTTCAGGTGGATAATACCTAAGTTTCAGGAAATTTGACGAGTCGCCGGCGATTTTTGTCGCTTGCAATTTTTACTTGTAATGTTTCTATTAATGTTTAATTCATAGCGTAGGTAATGTATGATAAACTCCGTGCGATTTTTTATTTCTTAGATTTTAGTCTTTGAAAAAATAATTTTCCAAATGGTCGTTGTAATTTGTTAAATTGCTTTTTAGCTCACAGGCTATCAAAGCCTGAGAGCTAATGTGCCCGCCCGTTCTGTATGTATGTATGTCTGTACGTACGTACGTATGTACGTAACGCGATTACTCTTGATAGAAACATCCGATTTGCTTCAAAATTTTTTCCTAGGTTCACTGTGATAAGGCGCTTCCCTGATTATTTTTGGGAGTTCATTGGTTAAGGACAAAGGGGGGGGAGGGAAACGGGGTTAGTCCACACACTACCCCCTTAATTCAGTTAAATGGGTTTTTCATGCAGAATGATTCGATTTGCTCCGAATTTGGTATACCGGTTTATTATGTTAAGGAACTTCCCTGATTAGTTTTGGGAGTTCATTGGTTAAGGATAAAGAGGGAAAAACGGGGTTAGTCCACCCCCCTTAATTCCGATAAATGTGTTTTTCATGCAGAATGATTCGATTTGCTCCGAATTTGGTATAGCGGTTTATTATGTTAAGGAACTTCCCTGATTAGTTTTGGGGGTTCATTGGTTAAGGGTAAAGGGGGAAAAACGGGGTTAGTCCACCCCCCTTAATTCAGATAAATGGGTTTTTCATGCAGAATCATTCAATATGCTCCGAATTTGGTATACCGGTTTATTATGTTAAGGAACTTCCCTGATTAGTTTTGGGGGTTCATTGGTTAAGGATAAAGGGGGAAAAGGGGGGTTAGTCCACCCCCTTAATTCAGATAAATGGGTTTTTCATGCAGAATCATTCGATTTGCTCCGAATTCGGTATACCGGTTTATTATGTTAAGGAATTTCCCTGATTAGTTTTGGGAGTTCATTGGTTAAGGATAAAGGGGGAAAAACGGGGTTAGTCCACACCCCACCCCTTAATTCAGTTAAATGCGTTTTTCATGCAGAATGATTCGATTTGCTCCGAATTTGGTATACCGGTTTATTATGTTAAGGAACTTCCCTGATTAGTTTTGGGGGTTCATTGGTTAAGGGTAAAGGGGAAAAACGGGGTTAGTCCACCCCCCTTAATTCAGATAAATGGGTTTTTCATGCAGAATCATTCAATTTGCTCCGAATTTGGTATACCGGTTTATTATGTTAAGGAACTTCCCTGATTAGTTTTGAGGGTTCATTGGTTAAGGATAAAGGAGGAAAAGGGGGGTTAGTCCACCCCCTTAATTCAGATAAATGGGTTTTTCATGCAGAATCATTCGATTTGCTCCGAATTTGGTATACCGGTTTATTATGTTAAGGAACTTCCCTGATTAGTTTTGGGAGTTCATTGGTTAAGGATAAATGGGGAAAAATGGGGTTAATCCACCCCCCTTAATTCAGTTAAATGTGTTTTTCATGCAGAATGATTCGATTTGCTCCGAATTTGGTATACCGGTTTATTAAGTTATGGTATTTCCCTGATTAGTTTTGGGGGTTCATTGGTTAATGGCCTTAATGGATAAAAGGGGAAAAACGGGGTTAGTCCACCCCCCTTAATTCAGATAAATGTGTTTTACATGCAGAATGATTCGATTTGCGATTTCGAATGATTCGATGTATGTATGTATGTATGTATGTATGTACGTACGTACGTATGTACGTAACGCGATAACTCTTGATAGAAACATCCGATTTGCTTCAAAATTTTTTCCTAGGTTCATTGTGATAAGGCGCTTCCCTGATTAGTTTTGGGAGTTCATTGGTTAAAGATAAAGGGGGAAAAACGGGGTTAGTCCAACCCCTTAATTCATATAAATGGGATTTTCATGCAGAATGATTCGATTTTCTCCGAATTTGGTATACCGGTTTATTATGTTAAGGAACTTCCCTGATTAGTTTTGGAGGTTCATTGGTTAAGGATAAAGGGGGGTTAGTCCACCCCCTTAATTCAGATAATTGGGTTTTTCATGCAGAATCATTCGATTTGCCCCGAATTTGGTATACCGGTTTATTATGTTAAGGAACTTCCCTGATTAGTTTTGGGAGTTCATTGGTTAAGGATAAAGGGGAAAAACGGGGTTAGTCCACCCCCCCTTAATTCAGATAAATGGGTTTTTCCTGCAGAATCATTCGATTTGCTCCGTATTTGGTATACTGGTTTATTATGTTAAGGAACTTCCCTGATTAGTTTTGGGGGGTCATTGGTTAAGGATAAAGGGGGAAAAGGGGGGTTAGTCCATACCTTTTTATTCAGATAAATGGGTTTTTGATGCAGAATGATTCGATTTGCTCCGAATTTGGTATACCAGTTTATTAGGTGAAGGCACTTCAATGATTAGTTTTGGGAGTTCATTGGTTAAGGATAAAGGGGGAAAAACGGGGTTAGTCCAAGCCCTTAATTCAGATAAATGGGTTTTTCATGCAGAATGATTCGATTTTCTCCGAATTTGGTATACCGGTTTATTATGTTAAGGAACTTCCCTGATTAGTTTTGGAGGTTCATTGGTTAAGGATAAAGGGGGAAAAGGGGGGTTAGTCCACCCCTTAATTAAGATAATTGGGTTTTTCATGCAGATTCATTCGATTTGCCCCGAATTTGGTATACCGGTTTATTATGTTAAGGAACTTCCCTGATTAGTTTTGGGAGTTCACTGGTTAAAGATAAAGGGGGAAAAACGGGGTTAGTCCACCCCCCTTAATTCAGATAAATGGGTTTTTCATGCAGAATCATTCGATTTGCTCCGTATTTGATATACCGGTTTATTATGTTAAGGAACTTCCCTGATTAGTTTTGAGGGTTCATTGGTTAAGGATAAAGGGGGAAAAGGGGGGTTAGTCCACCCCTTTTTATTCAGATAAATGGGTTTTTCATGCAGAATGATTCGATTTGCACCGAATTTGGTATACCAGTTTATTAGGTTAAGGCACTTCCCTGATTAGTTTTGGGAGTTCATTGGTTAAGGATAAAGGGGGAAAAACGGGGTTAGTCCAACCCCTTAATTCAGATAAATGGGTTTTTCATGCAGAATGATTGGATTTGCCCCGAATTTGGTATACCGGTTTATTATGTTAAGGAACTTCCCTGATTAGTTTTGGGAGTTCATTGGTTAAGGATAAAGGGGGAAAAGGGGGGTTAGTCCACCCCTTAATTAAGATAATTGGGTTTTTCATGCAGATTCATTCGATTTGCCCCGAATTTGGTATACCGGTTTATTATGTTAAGGAACTTCCCTGATTAGTTTTGGGAGTTCACTGGTTAAAGATAAAGGGGGAAAAACGGGGTTAGTCCACCCCCCTTAATTCAGATAAATGGGTTTTTCATGCAGAAAAATTCGATTTGCTCCGTATTTGGTATACCGGTTTATTATGTTAAGGAACTTCCCTGATTAGTTTTGAGGGTTCATTGGTTAAGGATAAAGGGGGAAAAGGGGGGTTAGTCCACCCCTTTTTATTCAGATAAATGGGTTTTTCATGCAGAATGATTCGATTTGCTCCGAATTTGGTATACCGGTTAATTAGGTTAAGGAACTTCCCTGATTAGTTTTGGGGGTTCATTGGTTAAGAATAAAAGGGGAAAAGGGGGGCTAGTCCACCCCCTTAATTCAGATAAATGGGTTTTCATGCAGAATGATTCGATTTGCTCCGAATTTGGTATACCGGTTTATTAGGTTAAGGAACTTCCCTGATTAGTTTTGGGAGTTCATTGGTTAAGGATAAAGGGGGAAAAGGGAGGTTAGCCCGCCCCTCTTAAATTAGATAAATGGGTTTTTCATGCAGAATGATTCGATTTGCTCCGAAGTTGGTATACCGGTTTATTATGTTAAGGAACTTCCCTGATTAGTTTTGTGGGTTCATTGGTTAAGGATAAAGGGGGAAGGGTGGCTAGCCCCCCCCCCCCCCGTAATTTATATAAACGGTTTTTTCATGCAGAATTCTCTTTGCTCCAAATTTGGTATGCCTGTTTATTATGTTAAGGAGCTTCCCTGATTAGATTTGGAGGTTCATTGGTTAAGGATAAAGGGGGAAAAGGGGGGTTAGTCCACCCCTTAATTCAGATAATTGGGTTTTTCATGCAGATTCATTCGATTTGCCCCGAATTTGGTATACCGGTTTATTATGTTAAGGAACTTCCCTGATTAGTTTTGTGGGTTCATTGGTTAAGGATAAAGGGGGAAGGGTGGCTAGTCCCCCCCCTTAATTCAGATAAATGGGTTTTTCATGCAGAATCATTCGATTTGCTCCGTATTTGGTATACCGGTTTATTATGTTAAGGAACTTCCCTGATTAGTTTTGAGGGTTCATTGGTTAAGGATAATGGGGGAAAAGGGGGGTTAGTCCACCCCTTTTTATTCAGATAAATGGGTTTTTCATGCAGAATGATTCGATTTGCACCGAATTTAGTATACCAGTTTATTAGGTTAAGGCACTTCCCTGATTAGTTTTGGGAGTTCATTGGTTAAGGATAAAGGGGGAAAAACGGGGTTAGTCCACCCCCCTTAATTCAGATAAATGGGTTTTTCATGCAGAAACATTCGATTTGCTCCGTATTTGGTATACCGGTTTATTATGTTAAGGAACTTCCCTGATTAGATTTGAGGGTTCATTGGTTAAGGATAAAGGGGGAAAAGGGGGGTTAGTCCACCCCTTTTTATTCAGATAAATGGGTTTTTCATGCAGAACGATTCGATTTGCTCCGAATTTGGTATACCGGTTAATTAGGTTAAGGAATTTCCCTGATTAGTTTTGGGGGTTCATTGGTTAAGAATAAAGGGGGAAAAGGGGGGCTAGTCCACCCCCTTAATTCAGATAAATGTGTTTTTCATGCAGAATGATTCGATTTGCTCCGAATTTGCTATACCGGTTTATTATGTTAAGGAACTTCCCTGATTAGTTTTGGGGGTTCATTGGTTAAGGATAAAGGGGGAAAAACAGGGTTAGTCCACCCGCCTTAATTCAGATAAATGTGTTTTTCATGCAGAATGATTCGATTTGCTCCGAATTTGGTATACCGGTTTATTATGTTAAGGAACTTCCCTGATTAGTTTTGGGGTTCATTGGTTAAGGGTAAAGGGGGAAAAGGGAGGTTAGCCCGCCCCTCCAAATTTAGATAAATGGGTTTTTCATGCAGAATGATTCGATTTGCTCCGAAGTTGGTATACCGGTTTATTATGTTAAGGAGCTTCCCTGATTCGTTTTGGCGATTCATTGGTTAAGGATAAAGGGTTAGTCCACCACCTTAATTTAGATAAATGTTTTTTTTTTTTTTTGCAAGATTATTCGATTTGCTCCAAATTTGGTATACCGGTTTATTATGATAAGGAGCTTTCCTGATTAGATTTGGAGGTTCACTGGTTAAGTATAAAGGGGGAAACGGGGGCTAATTCCCCTTCACTTATTTTTATGAGTGGCATTATTCTTTAAAATAAGAGTATAATATACAATTAGTGTGAATAGTCTGTGAGCTCAATGCCATCAGTTTAGCTGGGCACTTTTCTTTTTAGCTCACAGGCTATCAAAGCCTGAGAGCTAATGTGCCCGCCCGCTTTGTATGTATGTATGTATGTATGTATGTATGTATGTACGTACGTACGTATGTACGTAACGCGATAACTCTTGATAGAAACATCCGATTTGCTTCAAAAATTTTTCCTAGGTTCATTGTGATAAGGCGCTTCCCTGATTAGTTTTGGGAGTTCATTGGTTAAAGATAAAGGGGGAAAAACGGGGTTAGTCCAACCCCTTAATTCATATAAATGGGTTTTTCATGCAGAATGATTCGATTTTCTCCGAATTTGGTATACCGGTTTATTATGTTAAGGAACTTCCCTGATTAGTTTTGGAGGCTCATTGGTTAAGGATAAAGGGGGAAAAGGGGGGTTAGTCCACCCCCTTAATTCAGATAATTGGGTTTTTCATGCAGAATCATTCGATTTGCCCCGAATTTGGTATACCGGTTTATTATGTTAAGGAACTTCCCTGATTAGTTTTGGGAGTTCATTGGTTAAGGATAAAGGGGGAAAAACGGGGTTAGTCCACCCCCCTTAATTCAGATAAATGGATTTTTCCTGCAGAATCATTCGATTTGCTCCGTATTTGGTATACTGGTTTATTATGTTAAGGAACTTCCCTGATTAGTTTTGGGGGGTCATTGGTTAAGGATAAAGGGGGAAAAGGGGGGTTAGTCCACACCTTATTATTCAGATAAATGGGTTTTTGATGCAGAATGATTCGATTTGCTCCGAATTTGGTATACCAGTTTATTAGGTTAAGGCACTTCCCTGATTAGTTTTGGGAGTTCATTGGTTAAGGATAAAGGGGGGAAAACGGGGTTAGTCCAACCCCTTAATTCAGGTAAATGGGTTTTTCATGCAGAATGATTCGATTTTCTCCGAATTTGGTATACCGGTTTATTATGTTAAGGAACTTCCCTGATTAGTTTTGGGAGTTCATTGGTTAAGGATAAAGGGGGAAAAACGGGGTTAGTCCACCCCCCTTAATTCAGATAAATGGGTTTTTCATGCAGAAACATTCGATTTGCTCCGTATTTGGTATACCGGTTTATTATGTTAAGGAACTTCCCTGATTAGTTTTGAGGGTTCATTGGTTAAGGATAAAGGAGGAAAAGGGGGGTTAGTCCACCCTTTTTTATTCAGATAAATGGGTTTTTCATGCAGAATGATTCGATTTGCTCCGAATTTGGTATACCGGTTAATTAGGTTAAGGAACTTCCCTGATTAGTTTTGGGGGTTCATTGGTTAAGAATAAAGGGGGAAAAGGGGGGCTAGTCCACCCCCTTAATTCAGATAAATGGGTTTTTCATGCAGAATGATTCCATTTGCTCCGAATTTGGTATACCGGTTTATTAGGTTAAGGAACTTCCCTGATTAGTTTTGGGAGTTCATTGGTTAAGGATAAAGGGGGAAAAGGGAGGTTTGCCCGCCCCTCTTAAATTAGATAAATGGGTTTTTCATGCAGAATGATTCGATTTGCTCCGAAGTTGGTATACCGGTTTATTATGTTAAGGAACTTCCCTGATTAGTTTTGAGGGTAAATTGGTTAAGGATAAAGGGGGAAGGGTGGCTAGTCCCCCCCCCCTTAATTTATATAAACGGTTTTTTCATGCAGAATTATTCTCTTTGCTCCAAATTTGGTATGCCTGTTTATTATGTTAAGGAGCGTCCCTGATTCGTTTTGGGGATTCATTGGTTAAGGATAAAGGGGGGGGGGCTAGTCCACTCTCTTAATTTAGATAAATGTTTTTTTTTTTTTGCAGGATTATTCGATTTGCTCCAAATTTGGTATACCGGTTTATTATGATAAGGAGCTTCCCTGATTAGATTTGGAGGTTCATTGGTTAAGGATAAAGGGGGAAAAGGGGAGTTAGTCCACCCCTTAATTCAGATAATTGGGTTTTTCATGCAGATTCATTCGATTTGCCCCGAATTTGGTATACCGGTTTATTATGTTAAGGAACTTCCCTGATTAGTTTTGGGAGTTCATTGGTTAAAGATAAAGGGGGAAAAATGGGGTTAGTCCACCCCCCTTAATTCAGATAAATGGGTTTTTCATGCAGAATCATTCGATTTGCTCCGTATTTGGTATACCGGTTTATTATGTTAAGGAACTTACCTGATTAGTTTTGAGGGTTCATTGGTTAAGGATAAAGGGGGAAAAGGGGGGTTAGTCCACCCCTTTTTATTCAGATAAATGGGTTTTTCATCCAGAATGATTCGATTTGCACCGAATTTAGTATACCAGTTTATTAGGTTAAGTCACTTCCCTGATTAGTTTTGGGAGTTCATTGGTTAAGGATAAAGGGGGAAAAACGGGGTTAGTCCACCCCCCTTAATTCAGATAAATGGGTTTTTCATGCAGAAACATTCGATTTGCTCCGTATTTGGTATACCGGTTTATTATGTTAAGGAACTTCCCTGATTAGTTTTGAGGGTTCATTGGTTAAGGATAAAGGGGGAAAAGGGGGTTAGTCCACCCCTTTTTATTCAGATAAATGGGTTTTTCATGCAGAATGATTCGATTTGCTCCGAATTTGGTATACCGGTTAATTAGGTTAAGGAATTTCCCTGATTAGTTTTGAGGGTTCATTGGTTAAGAATAAAGGGGGAAAAGGGGGGCTAGTCCACCCCTTAATTCAGATAAATGTGTTTTTCATGCAGAATGATTCGATTTGCTCCGAATTTGGTATACCGGTTTATTATGTTAAGGAACTTCCCTGATTAGTTTTGAGGGTTCATTGATTAAGGATAAAGGGGGAAAAGCGGGGTTAGTCCACCCCTTTTTATTCAGATAAATGGGTTTTTCATGCAGAATGATTCGATTTGCACCGAATTTGGTATACCAGTTTATTAGGTTAAGGCACTTCCCTGATTAGTTTTGGGAGTTCATTGGTTAAGGATAAAGGGGGAAAAACGGGGTTAGTCCAACCCCTTAATTCAGATAAATGGGTTTTTCATGCAGAATTATTGGATTTGCCCCGAATTTGGTATACCTTTTTATTATGTTAAGGAACTTCCCTGATTAGTTTGGAAGTTCATTGGTTAAGGATAAAGGGGGAAAAACGGGGTTAGTCCACCTCCCTTAATTCAGATAAATGGGTTTTTCATGCAGAAACATTCGATTTGCTCCGAATTTGGTATACCGGTTTATTAGGGTAAGGAACTTCCCTGATTAGTTTTGGGAGTTCATTGGTTAAGGATAAAGGGGGAAAAGGGAGGTTAGCCCGCCCCTCTTAAATTAGATAAATGGGTTTTTCATGCAGAATGATTTGATTTGCTCCGAAGTTGGTATACCGGTTTATTATGTTAAGGAACTTCCCTGATTAGTTTTGTGGGTTCATTGGTTAAGGATAAAGGGGGAAGGGTGGCTAGTCCACCCCTTTTTATTCAGATAAATGGGTTTTTCATGCAGAATGATTCGATTTGCACCGAATTTGGTATACCAGTTTATTAGGTTAAGGCACTTCCCTGATTAGTTTTGGGAGTTCATTGGTTAAGGATAAAGGGGGGAAAACGGGGTTAGTCCAACCCCTTAATTCAGATAAATGGGTTTTTCATGCAGAATTGTTGGATTTGCCCCGAATTTGGTATACCGGTTAATTAGGTTAAGGAACTTCCCTGATTAGTTTCGGGGGTTCATTGGTTAAGAATAAAGGGGGAAAAGGGGGGCTAGTCCACCCCCTTAATTCAGATAAATGGGTTTTTCATGCAGAATGATTCGATTTGCTCCGAATTTGGTATACCGGTTTATTAGGGTAAGGAACTTCCCTGATTAGTTTTGGGAGTTCATTGGTTAAGGATAAAGGGGGAAAAGGGAGGTTAGCCCGCCCCTCTTAAATTAGATAAATGGGTTTTTCATGCAGAATGATTTGATTTGCTCCGAAGTTGGTATACCGGTTTATTATGTTAAGGAACTTCCCTGATTAGTTTTGTGGGTTCATTGGTTAAGGATAAAGGGGGAAGGGTGGCTAGTCCCCCCCCTTAATTTATATAAACGGTTTTTTCATGCAGAATTATTCTCTTTGCTCCAAATTTGGTATGCCTGTTTATTATGTTAAGGAGCGTCCCTGATTCGTTTTGGGGATTCATTGGTTAAGGATAAAGGGGGGGGGCAGTCCACCCTCTTAATTTAGATAAATGGTTTTTTTTTTTTTTTTTTTTTTGCAGGATTATTCGATTTGCTCCAAATTTGGTATACCGGTTTATTATGATAAGGAGCTTCCCTGATTAGATTTGGAGGTTCATTGGTTAAGGATAAAGGGGGAAAAGGGGGGTTAGTCCACCCCTTAATTCAGATAATTGGGTTTTTCATGCAGATTCATTCGATTTGCCCCGAATTTGGTATACCGGTTTATTATGTTAAGGAACTTCCCTGATTAGTTTTGGGAGTTCATTGGTTAAAGATAAAGGGGGAAAAACGGGGTTAGTCCACCCCCCTTAATTCAGATAAATGGGTTTTTCATGCAGAATCATTCGATTTGCTCCGTATTTGGTATACCGGTTTATTATGTTAAGGAACTTCCCTGATTAGTTTTGAGGGTTCATTGGTTAAGGATAAAGGGGGAAAAGGGGGGTTAGTCCACCCCTTTTTATTCAGATAAATGGGTTTTTCATGCAGAATGATTCGATTTGCACCGAATTTGGTATACCAGTTTATTAGGTTAAGGCACTTCCCTGATTAGTTTTGGGAGTTCATTGGTTAAGGATAAAGGGGGAAAAACGGGGTTAGTCCACCCCCCTTAATTCAGATAAATGGGTTTTTCATGCAGAAACATTCGATTTGCTCCGTATTTGGTATACCGGTTTATTATGTTAAGGAACTTCCCTGATTAGTTTTGAGGGTTCATTGGTTAAGGATAAAGGGGGAAAAGGGGGGTTAGTCCACCCCTTTTTATTCAGATAAATGGTTTTTTCATGCAGAATGATTCGATTTGCTCCGAATTTGGTATACCGGTTTATTATGTTAAGGAACTTCCCTGATTAGTTTTGGGAGTTCATTGGTTAAGGATAAAGAGGGAAAAACGGGGTTAGTCCACCCCCCTTAATTCCGATAAATGTGTTTTTCATGCAGAATGATTCGATTTGCTCCGAATTTGGTATAGCGGTTTATTATGTTAAGGAACTTCCCTGATTAGTTTTGGGGGTTCATTGGTTAAGGGTAAAGGGGGAAAAACGGGGTTAGTCCACCCCCCTTAATTCAGATAAATGGGTTTTTCATTCAGAATCATTCAATATGCTCCGAATTTGGTATACCGGTTTATTATGTTAAGGAACTTCCCTGATTAGTTTTGGGGGTTCATTGGTTAAGGATAAAGGGGGAAAAGGGGGGTTAGTCCACCCCCTTAATTCAGATAAATGGGTTTTTCATGCAGAATCATTCGATTTGCTCCGAATTCGGTATACTGGTTTATTATGTTAAGGAATTTCCCTGATTAGTTTTGGGAGTTCATTGGTTAAGGATAAAGGGGGAAAAACGGGGTTAGTCCACACCCCACCCCTTAATTCAGTTAAATGCGTTTTTCATGCAGAATGATTCGATTTGCTCCGAATTTGGTATACCGGTTTATTATGTTAAGGAACTTCCCTGATTAGTTTTGGGGGTTCATTGGTTAAGGGTAAAGGGAAAAACGGGGTTAGTCCACCCCCCTTAATTCAGATAAATGGGTTTTTCATGCAGAATCATTCAATTTGCTCCGAATTTGGTATACCGGTTTATTATGTTAAGGAACTTCCCTGATTAGTTTTGAGGGTTCATTGGTTAAGGATAAAGGAGGAAAAGGGGGGTTAGTCCACCCCCTTAATTCAGATAAATGGGTTTTTCATGCAGAATCATTCGATTTGCTCCGAATTTGGTATACCGGTTTATTATGTTAAGGAACTACCCTGATTAGTTTTGGAAGTTCATTGGTTAAGGATAAAGGGGAAAAACGGGGTTAGTCCACCCCCCTTAATTCTGATAAATGGTTTTTTCATGCAGAATGATTCGATTTGCTCCGAATTTGGTATACCGGTTAATTAGGTTAAGGAATTTCCCTGATTAGTTTTGGGGGTTCATTGGTTAAGAATAAAGGGGGAAAAGGGGGGCTAGTCCACCCCCTTAATTCAGATAAATGGGTTTTTTATGCAGAATGATTCGATTTGCTCCGAATTTGGTATACCGGTTTATTAGGTTAAGGAACTTCCCTGATTAGTTTTGGGAGTTCATTGGTTAAGGATAAAGGGGGGGGAGGGAAACGGGGTTAGTCCACACACTACCCCCTTAATTCAGTTAAATGGGTTTTTCATGCAGAATGATTCGATTTGCTCCGAATTTGCTATACCGGTTTATTATGTTAAGGAACTTCCCTGATTAGTTTTGGGAGTTCATTGGTTAAGGATAAAGAGGGAAAAACGGGGTTAGTCCACCCCCCTTAATTCCGATAAATGTGTTTTTCATGCAGAATGATTCGATTTGCTCCGAATTTGGTATAGCGGTTTATTATGTTAAGGAACTTCCCTGATTAGTTTTGGGGGTTCATTGGTTAAGGGTAAAGGGGGAAAAACGGGGTTAGTCCACCCCCCTTAATTCAGATAAATGGGTTTTTCATTCAGAATCATTCAATATGCTCCGAATTTGGTATACCGGTTTATTATGTTAAGGAACTTCCCTGATTAGTTTTGGGGGTTCATTGGTTAAGGATAAAGGGGGAAAAGGGGGGTTAGTCCACCCCCTTAATTCAGATAAATGGGTTTTTCATGCAGAATCATTCGATTTGCTCCGAATTCGGTATACCGGTTTATTATGTTAAGGAATTTCCCTGATTAGTTTTGGGAGTTCATTGGTTAAGGATAAAGGGGGAAAAACGGGGTTAGTCCACACCCCACCCCTTAATTCAGTTAAATGCGTTTTTCATGCAGAATGATTCGATTTGCTCCGAATTTGGTATACCGGTTTATTATGTTAAGGAACTTCCCTGATTAGTTTTGGGGGTTCATTGGTTAAGGGTAAAGGGGAAAAACGGGGTTAGTCCACCCCCCTTAATTCAGATAAATGGGTTTTTCATGCAGAATCATTCAATTTGCTCCGAATTTGGTATACCGGTTTATTATGTTAAGGAACTTCCCTGATTAGTTTTGAGGGTTCATTGGTTAAGGATAAAGGAGGAAAAGGGGGGTTAGTCCACCCCCTTAATTCAGATAAATGGGTTTTTCATGCAGAATCATTCGATTTGCTCCGAATTTGGTATACCGGTTTATTATGTTAAGGAACTTCCCTGATTAGTTTTGGAAGTTCATTGGTTAAGGATAAAGGGGGAAAAACGGGGTTAGTCCACTCCCCCTTAATTCAGATAAATGGGTTTTTAATGCAGAATGATTCGATTTGCTCCGAATTTGGTATACCAGTTTATTATGTTAAGGAACTTCCCTGATTAGTTTTGGGAGTTCATTGGTTAAGGATAAAGGGGAAAAAATGGGGTTAATCCACCCCCCTTAATTCAGTTAAATGTGTTTTACATGCAGAATGATTCGATTTGCTCCGAATTTGGTATACCGGTTTATTAAGTTAAGGTATTTCCCTGATTAGTTTTGGGGGTTCATTGGTTAATGGCCTTAATGGATAAAAGGGGAAAAACGGGGTTAGTCCACCCCCCTTAATTCAGATAAATGTGTTTTACATGCAGAATGATTCGATTTGCGATTTCGAATGATTCGATGTATGTAAGTATGTATGTATGTACGTACGTACGTATGTACGTAACGCGATAACTCTTGATAGAAACATCCGATTTGCTTCAAAATTTTTTCCTAGGTTCATTGTGATAAGGCGCTTCCCTGATTAGTTTTGGGAGTTCATTGGTTAAAGATAAAGGGGGAAAAACGGGGTTAGTCCAACCCCTTAATTCATATAAATGGGATTTTCATGCAGAATGATTCGATTTTCTCCGAATTTGGTATACCGGTTTATTATGTTAAGGAACTTCCCTGATTAGTTTTGGAGGTTCATTGGTTAAGGATAAAGGGGGGTTAGTCCACCCCCTTAATTCAGATAATTGGGTTTTTCATGCAGAATCATTCGATTTGCCCCGAATTTGGTATACCGGTTTATTATGTTAAGGAACTTCCCTGATTAGTTTTGGGAGTTCATTGGTTAAGGATAAAGGGGAAAAACGGGGTTAGTACACCCCCCCTTAATTCAGATAAATGGGTTTTTCCTGCAGAATCATTCGATTTGCTCCGTATTTGGTATACTGGTTTATTATGTTAAGGAACTTCCCTGATTAGTTTTGGGGGGTCATTGGTTAAGGATAAAGGGGGAAAAGGGGGGTTAGTCCATACCTTTTTATTCAGATAAATGGGTTTTTGATGCAGAATGATTCGATTTGCTCCGAATTTGGTATACCAGTTTATTAGGTGAAGGCACTTCAATGATTAGTTTTGGGAGTTCATTGGTTAAGGATAAAGGGGGAAAAACGGGGTTAGTCCAACCCCTTAATTCAGATAAATGGGTTTTTCATGCAGAATGATTCGATTTTCTCCGAATTTGGTATACCGGTTTATTATGTTAAGGAACTTCCCTGATTAGTTTTGGAGGTTCATTGGTTAAGGATAAAGGGGGAAAAGGGGGGTTAGTCCACCCCTTAATTAAGATAATTGGGTTTTTCATGCAGATTCATTCGATTTGCCCCGAATTTGGTATACCGGTTTATTATGTTAAGGAACTTCCCTGATTAGTTTTGGGAGTTCACTGGTTAAAGATAAAGGGGGAAAAACGGGGTTAGTCCACCCCCCTTAATTCAGATAAATGGGTTTTTCATGCAGAATCATTCGATTTGCTCCGTATTTGATATACCGGTTTATTATGTTAAGGAACTTCCCTGATTAGTTTTGAGGGTTCATTGGTTAAGGATAAAGGGGGAAAAGGGGGGTTAGTCCACCCCTTTTTATTCAGATAAATGGGTTTTTCATGCAGAATGATTCGATTTGCACCGAATTTGGTATACCAGTTTATTAGGTTAAGGCACTTCCCTGATTAGTTTTGGGAGTTCATTGGTTAAGGATAAAGGGGGAAAAACGGGGTTAGTCCAACCCCTTAATTCAGATAAATGGGTTTTTCATGCAGAATGATTGGATTTGCCCCGAATTTGGTATACCGGTTTATTATGTTAAGGAACTTCCCTGATTAGTTTTGGGAGTTCATTGGTTAAGGATAAAGGGGGAAAAACGGGGTTAGTCCACCCCCCTTAATTCAGATAAATGGGTTTTTCATTCAGAATCATTCAATATGCTCCGAATTTGGTATACCGGTTTATTATGTTAAGGAACTTCCCTGATTAGTTTTGGGGGTTCATTGGTTAAGGATAAAGGGGGAAAAGGGGGGTTAGTCCACCCCCTTAATTCAGATAAATGGGTTTTTCATGCAGAATCATTCGATTTGCTCCGAATTCGGTATACCGGTTTATTATGTTAAGGAATTTCCCTGATTAGTTTTGGGAGTTCATTGGTTAAGGATAAAGGGGGAAAAACGGGGTTAGTCCACACTCCACCCCTTAATTCAGTTAAATGCGTTTTTCATGCAGAATGATTCGATTTGCTCCGAATTTGGTATACCGGTTTATTATGTTAAGGAACTTCCCTGATTAGTTTTGGGGGTTCATTGGTTAAGGGTAAAGGGGAAAAACGGGGTTAGTCCACCCCCCTTAATTCAGATAAATGGGTTTTTCATGCAGAATCATTCAATTTGCTCCGAATTTGGTATACCGGTTTATTATGTTAAGGAACTTCCCTGATTAGTTTTGAGGGTTCATTGGTTAAGGATAAAGGAGGAAAAGGGGGGTTAGTCCACCCCCTTAATTCAGATAAATGGGTTTTTCATGCAGAATCATTCGATTTGCTCCGAATTTGGTATACCGGTTTATTATGTTAAGGAACTTCCCTGATTAGTTTTGGAAGTTCATTGGTTAAGGATAAAGGGGGAAAAACGGGGTTAGTCCACTCCCCCTTAATTCAGATAAATGGGTTTTTAATGCAGAATGATTCGATTTGCTCCGAATTTGGTATACCGGTTTATTATGTTAAGGAACTTCCCTGATTAGTTTTGGGAGTTCATTGGTTAAGGATAAAGGGGAAAAAAT
Organism: Maratus speciosus; assembly: GCA_963932465.1. Classification (NCBI taxonomy): domain Eukaryota; kingdom Metazoa; phylum Arthropoda; class Arachnida; order Araneae; family Salticidae; genus Maratus; species Maratus speciosus. The sequence continues at coordinate 678,434,407 of OZ010788.1, forward strand.
GGTGTTAATCCACCCCCCTTAATTCAGTTAAATGTGTTTTTCATGCAGAATGATTCGATTTGCTCCGAATTTGGTATACCGGTTTATTAAGTTAAGGTATTTCCCTGATTAGTTTTGGGGGTTCATTGGTTAATGGCCTTAATGGATAAAAGGGGAAAAACGGGGTTAGTCCACCCCCCTTAATTCAGATAAATGTGTTTTACATGCAGAATGATTCGATTTGCGATTTCGAATGATTCGATGTCTGTAAGTATGTATGTATGTACGTACGTACGTATGTACGTAACGCGATAACTCTTGATAGAAACATCCGATTTGCTTCAAAATTTTTTCCTAGGTTCATTGTGATAAGGCGCTTCCCTGATTAGTTTTGGGAGTTCATTGGTTAAAGATAAAGGGGGAAAAACGGGGTTAGTCCAACCCCTTAATTCATATAAATGGGATTTTCATGCAGAATGATTCGATTTTCTCCGAATTTGGTATACCGGTTTATTATGTTAAGGAACTTCCCTGATTAGTTTTGGAGGTTCATTGGTTAAGGATAAAGGGGGGTTAGTCCACCCCCTTAATTCAGATAATTGGGTTTTTCATGCAGAATCATTCGATTTGCCCCGAATTTGGTATACCGGTTTATTATGTTAAGGAACTTCCCTGATTAGTTTTGGGAGTTCATTGGTTAAGGATAAAGGGGAAAAACGGGGTTAGTCCACCCCCCCTTAATTCAGATAAATGGGTTTTTCCTGCAGAATCATTCGATTTGCTCCGTATTTGGTATACTGGTTTATTATGTTAAGGAACTTCCCTGATTAGTTTTGGGGGGTCATTGGTTAAGGATAAAGGGGGAAAAGGGGGGTTAGTCCATACCTTTTTATTCAGATAAATGGGTTTTTGATGCAGAATGATTCGATTTGCTCCGAATTTGGTATACCAGTTTATTAGGTGAAGGCACTTCAATGATTAGTTTTGGGAGTTCATTGGTTAAGAATAAAGGGGGAAAAACGGGGTTAGTCCAACCCCTTAATTCAGATAAATGGGTTTTTCATGCAGAATGATTCGATTTTCTCCGAATTTGGTATACCGGTTTATTATGTTAAGGAACTTCCCTGATTAGTTTTGGAGGTTCATTGGTTAAGGATAAAGGGGGAAAAGGGGGGTTAGTCCACCCCTTAATTAAGATAATTGGGTTTTTCATGCAGATTCATTCGATTTGCCCCGAATTTGGTATACCGGTTTATTATGTTAAGGAACTTCCCTGATTAGTTTTGGGAGTTCACTGGTTAAAGATAAAGGGGGAAAAACGGGGTTAGTCCACCCCCCTTAATTCAGATAAATGGGTTTTTCATGCAGAATCATTCGATTTGCTCCGTATTTGATATACCGGTTTATTATGTTAAGGAACTTCCCTGATTAGTTTTGAGGGTTCATTGGTTAAGGATAAAGGGGGAAAAGGGGGGTTAGTCCACCCCTTTTTATTCAGATAAATGGGTTTTTCATGCAGAATGATTCGATTTGCACCGAATTTGGTATACCAGTTTATTAGGTTAAGGCACTTCCCTGATTAGTTTTGGGAGTTCATTGGTTAAGGATAAAGGGGGAAAAACGGGGTTAGTCCAACCCCTTAATTCAGATAAATGGGTTTTTCATGCAGAATGATTGGATTTGCCCCGAATTTGGTATACCGGTTTATTATGTTAAGGAACTTCCCTGATTAGTTTTGGGAGTTCATTGGTTAAGGATAAAGGGGGAAAAGGGGGGTTAGTCCACCCCTTAATTAAGATAATTGGGTTTTTCATGCAGATTCATTCGATTTGCCCCGAATTTGGTATACCGGTTTATTATGTTAAGGAACTTCCCTGATTAGTTTTGGGAGTTCACTGGTTAAAGATAAAGGGGGAAAAACGGGGTTAGTCCACCCCCCTTAATTCAGATAAATGGGTTTTTCATGCAGAAACATTCGATTTGCTCCGTATTTGGTATACCGGTTTATTTTGTTAAGGAACTTCCCTGATTAGTTTTGAGGGTTCATTGGTTAAGGATAAAGGGGGAAAAGGGGGGTTAGTCCACCCCTTTTTATTCAGATAAATGGGTTTTTCAAGCAGAATGATTCGATTTGCTTCGAATTTGGTATACCGGTTAATTAGGTTAAGGAACTTCCCTGATTAGTTTTGGGGGTTCATTGGTTAAGAATAAAGGGGGAAAAGGGGGGCTAGTCCACCCCCTTAATTCAGATAAATGGGTTTTCATGCAGAATGATTCGATTTGCTCCGAATTTGGTATACCGGTTTATTAGGTTAAGGAACTTCCCTGATTAGTTTTGGGAGTTCATTGGTTAAGGATAAAGGGGGAAAAGGGAGGTTAGCCCGCCCCTCTTAAATTAGATAAATGGGTTTTTCATGCAGAATGATTCGATTTGCTCCGAAGTTGGTATACCGGTTTATTATGTTAAGGAACTTCCCTGATTAGTTTTGTGGGTTCATTGGTTAAGGATAAAGGGGGAAGGGTGGCTAGCCCCCCCCCCCTTAATTTATATAAACGGTTTTTTCATGCAGAATTCTCTTTGCTCCAAATTTGGTATGCCTGTTTATTATGTTAAGGAGCTTCCCTGATTAGATTTGGAGGTTCATTGGTTAAGGATAAAGGGGGAAAAGGGGGGTTAGTCCACCCCTTAATTCAGATAATTGGGTTTTTCATGCAGATTCATTCGATTTGCCCCGAATTTGGTATACCGGTTTATTATGTTAAGGAACTTCCCTGATTAGTTTTGTGGGTTCATTGGTTAAGGATAAAGGGGGAAGGGTGGCTAGTCCCCCCCCCTTAATTCAGATAAATGGGTTTTTCATGCAGAATCATTCGATTTGCTCCGTATTTGGTATACCGGTTTATTATGTTAAGGAACTTCCCTGATTAGTTTTGAGGGTTCATTGGTTAAGGATAATGGGGGAAAAGGGGGGTTAGTCCACCCCTTTTTATTCAGATAAATGGGTTTTTCATGCAGAATGATTCGATTTGCACCGAATTTAGTATACCAGTTTATTAGGTTAAGGCACTTCCCTGATTAGTTTTGGGAGTTCATTGGTTAAGGATAAAGGGGGAAAAACGGGGTTAGTCCACCCCCCTTAATTCAGATAAATGGGTTTTTCATGCAGAAACATTCGATTTGCTCCGTATTTGGTATACCGGTTTATTATGTTAAGGAACTTCCCTGATTAGATTTGAGGGTTCATTGGTTAAGGATAAAGGGGGAAAAGGGGGGTTAGTCCACCCCTTTTTATTCAGATAAATGGGTTTTTCATGCAGAATGATTCGATTTGCTCCGAATTTGGTATACCGGTTTATTATGTTAAGGAACTTCCCTGATTAGTTTTGGGGGTTCATTGGTTAAGGATAAAGGGGGAAAAACAGGGTTAGTCCACCCGCCTTAATTCAGATAAATGTGTTTTTCATGCAGAATGATTCGATTTGCTCCGAATTTGGTATACCGGTTTATTATGTTAAGGAACTTCCCTGATTAGTTTTGGGGTTCATTGGTTAAGGGTAAAGGGGGAAAAGGGAGGTTAGCCCGCCCCTCCAAATTTAGATAAATGGGTTTTTCATGCAGAATGATTCGATTTGCTCCGAAGTTGGTATACCGGTTTATTATGTTAAGGAGCTTCCCTGATTCGTTTTGGCGATTCATTGGTTAAGGATAAAGGGTTAGTCCACCAACTTAATTTAGATAAATGTTTTTTTTTTTTTTTGCAAGATTATTCGATTTGCTCCAAATTTGGTATACCGGTTTATTATGATAAGGAGCTTTCCTGATTAGATTTGGAGGTTCACTGGTTAAGTATAAAGGGGGAAACGGGGGCTAATTCCCCTTCACTTATTTTTATGAGTGGCATTATTCTTTAAAATAAGAGTATAATATACAATTAGTGTGAATAGTCTGTGAGCTCAATGCCATCAGTTTAGCTGGGCACTTTTCTTTTTAGCTCACAGGCTATCAAAGCCTGAGAGCTAATGTGCCCGCCCGCTCTGTATGTATGTATGTATGTATGTATGTATGTATGTACGTACGTACGTATGTACGTAACGCGATAACTCTTGATAGAAACATCCGATTTGCTTCAAAAATTTTTCCTAGGTTCATTGTGATAAGGCGCTTCCCTGATTAGTTTTGGGAGTTCATTGGTTAAAGATAAAGGGGGAAAAACGGGGTTAGTCCAACCCCTTAATTCATATAAATGGGTTTTTCATGCAGAATGATTCGATTTTCTCCGAATTTGGTATACCGGTTTATTATGTTAAGGAACTTCCCTGATTAGTTTTGGAGGCTCATTGGTTAAGGATAAAGGGGGAAAAGGGGGGTTAGTCCACCCCCTTAATTCAGATAATTGGGTTTTTCATGCAGAATCATTCGATTTGCCCCGAATTTGGTATACCGGTTTATTATGTTAAGGAACTTCCCTGATTAGTTTTGGGAGTTCATTGGTTAAGGATAAAGGGGGAAAAACGGGGTTAGTCCACCCCCCTTAATTCAGATAAATGGATTTTTCCTGCAGAATCATTCGATTTGCTCCGTATTTGGTATACTGGTTTATTATGTTAAGGAACTTCCCTGATTAGTTTTGGGGGGTCATTGGTTAAGGATAAAGGGGGAAAAGGGGGGTTAGTCCACACCTTATTATTCAGATAAATGGGTTTTTGATGCAGAATGATTCGATTTGCTCCGAATTTGGTATACCAGTTTATTAGGTTAAGGCACTTCCCTGATTAGTTTTGGGAGTTCATTGGTTAAGGATAAAGGGGGGAAAACGGGGTTAGTCCAACCCCTTAATTCAGGTAAATGGGTTTTTCATGCAGAATGATTCGATTTTCTCCGAATTTGGTATACCGGTTTATTATGTTAAGGAACTTCCCTGATTAGTTTTGGGAGTTCATTGGTTAAGGATAAAGGGGGAAAAACGGGGTTAGTCCACCCCCCTTAATTCAGATAAATGGGTTTTTCATGCAGAAACATTCGATTTGCTCCGTATTTGGTATACCGGTTTATTATGTTAAGGAACTTCCCTGATTAGTTTTGAGGGTTCATTGGTTAAGGATAAAGGAGGAAAAGGGGGGTTAGTCCACCCTTTTTTATTCAGATAAATGGGTTTTTCATGCAGAATGATTCGATTTGCTCCGAATTTGGTATACCGGTTAATTAGGTTAAGGAACTTCCCTGATTAGTTTTGGGGGTTCATTGGTTAAGAATAAAGGGGGAAAAGGGGGGCTAGTCCACCCCCTTAATTCAGATAAATGGGTTTTTCATGCAGAATGATTCCATTTGCTCCGAATTTGGTATACCGGTTTATTAGGTTAAGGAACTTCCCTGATTAGTTTTGGGAGTTCATTGGTTAAGGATAAAGGGGGAAAAGGGAGGTTAGCCCGCCCCTCTTAAATTAGATAAATGGGTTTTTCATGCAGAATGATTCGATTTGCTCCGTATTTGGTATACCGGTTTATTATGTTAAGGAACTTCCCTGATTAGTTTTGAGGGTTCATTGATTAAGGATAAAGGGGGAAAAGGGGGGTTAGTCCACCCCTTTTTATTCAGATAAATGGGTTTTTCATGCAGAATGATTCGATTTGCACCGAATTTGGTATACCAGTTTATTAGGTTAAGGCACTTCCCTGATTAGTTTTGGGAGTTCATTGGTTAAGGATAAAGGGGGAAAAACGGGGTTAGTCCACCCCCCTTAATTCAGATAAATGGGATTTTCATGCAGAAACATTCGATTTGCTCCGTATTTGGTATACCGGTTTATTATGTTAAGGAACTTCCCTGATTAGTTTTGAGGGTAAATTGGTTAAGGATAAAGGGGGAAGGGTGGCTAGTCCCCACCCCCTTAATTTATATAAACGGTTTTTTCATGCAGAATTATTCTCTTTGCTCCAAATTTGGTATGCCTGTTTATTATGTTAAGGAGCGTCCCTGATTCGTTTTGGGGATTCATTGGTTAAGGATAAAGGGGGGGGGCTAGTCCACCCTCTTAATTTAGATAAATGTTTTTTTTTTTGCAGGATTATTCGATTTGCTCCAAATTTGGTATACCGGTTTATTATGATAAGGAGCTTCCCTGATTAGATTTGGAGGTTCATTGGTTAAGGATAAAGGGGGAAAAGGGGGGTTAGTCCACCCCTTAATTCAGATAATTGGGTTTTTCATGCAGATTCATTCGATTTGCCCCGAATTTGGTATACCGGTTTATTATGTTAAGGAACTTCCCTGATTAGTTTTGGGAGTTCATTGGTTAAAGATAAAGGGGGAAAAACGGGGTTAGTCCACCCCCCTTAATTCAGATAAATGGGTTTTTCATGCAGAATCATTCGATTTGCTCCGTATTTGGTATACCGGTTTATTATGTTAAGGAACTTACCTGATTAGTTTTGAGGGTTCATTGGTTAAGGATAAAGGGGGAAAAGGGGGGTTAGTCCACCCCTTTTTATTCAGATAAATGGGTTTTTCATCCAGAATGATTCGATTTGCACCGAATTTAGTATACCAGTTTATTAGGTTAAGTCACTTCCCTGATTAGTTTTGGGAGTTCATTGGTTAAGGATAAAGGGGGAAAAACGGGGTTAGTCCACCCCCCTTAATTCAGATAAATGGGTTTTTCATGCAGAAACATTCGATTTGCTCCGTATTTGGTATACCGGTTTATTATGTTAAGGAACTTCCCTGATTAGTTTTGAGGGTTCATTGGTTAAGGATAAAGGGGGAAAAGGGGGGTTAGTCCACCCCTTTTTATTCAGATAAATGGGTTTTTCATGCAGAATGATTCGATTTGCTCCGAATTTGGTATACCGGTTAATTAGGTTAAGGAATTTCCCTGATTAGTTTTGAGGGTTCATTGGTTAAGAATAAAGGGGGAAAAGGGGGGCTAGTCCACCCCTTAATTCAGATAAATGTGTTTTTCATGCAGAATGATTCGATTTGCTCCGAATTTGGTATACCGGTTTATTATGTTAAGGAACTTCCCTGATTAGTTTTGAGGGTTCATTGATTAAGGATAAAGGGGGAAAACCGGGTTAGTCCACCCCTTTTTATTCAGATAAATGGGTTTTTCATGCAGAATGATTCGATTTGCACCGAATTTGGTATACCAGTTTATTAGGTTAAGGCACTTCCCTGATTAGTTTTGGGAGTTCATTGGTTAAGGATAAAGGGGGAAAAACGGGGTTAGTCCAACCCCTTAATTCAGATAAATGGGTTTTTCATGCAGAATTATTGGATTTGCCCCGAATTTGGTATACCTTTTTATTATGTTAAGGAACTTCCCTGATTAGATTGGAAGTTCATTGGTTAAGGATAAAGGGGGAAAAACGGGGTTAGTCCACCTCCCTTAATTCAGATAAATGGGTTTTTCATGCAGAAACATTCGATTTGCTCCGAATTTGGTATACCGGTTTATTAGGGTAAGGAACTTCCCTGATTAGTTTTGGGAGTTCATTGGTTAAGGATAAAGGGGGAAAAGGGAGGTTAGCCCGCCCCTCTTAAATTAGATAAATGGGTTTTTCATGCAGAATGATTTGATTTGCTCCGAAGTTGGTATACCGGTTTATTATGTTAAGAAACTTCCCTGATTAGTTTTGTGGGTTCATTGGTTAAGGATAAAGGGGGAAGGGTGGCTAGTCCACCCCTTTTTATTCAGATAAATGGGTTTTTCATGCAGAATGATTCGATTTGCACCGAATTTGGTATACCAGTTTATTAGGTTAAGGCACTTCCCTGATTAGTTTTGGGAGTTCATTGGTTAAGGATAAAGGGGGAAAAACGGGGTTAGTCCAACCCCTTAATTCAGATAAATGGGTTTTTCATGCAGAATTGTTGGATTTGCCCCGAATTTGGTATACCGGTTAATTAGGTTAAGGAACTTCCCTGATTAGTTTCGGGGGTTCATTGGTTAAGAATAAAGGGGGAAAAGGGGGGCTAGTCCACCCCCTTAATTCAGATAAATGGGTTTTTCATGCAGAATGATTCGATTTGCTCCGAATTTGGTATACCGGTTTATTAGGGTAAGGAACTTCCCTGATTAGTTTTGGGAGTTCATTGGTTAAGGATAAAGGGGGAAAAGGGAGGTTAGCCCGCCCCTCTTAAATTAGATAAATGGGTTTTTCATGCAGAATGATTTGATTTGCTCCGAAGTTGGTATACCGGTTTATTATGTTAAGGAACTTCCCTGATTAGTTTTGTGGGTTCATTGGTTAAGGATAAAGGGGGAAGGGTGGCTAGTCCCCCCCCTTAATTTATATAAACGGTTTTTTCATGCAGAATTATTCTCTTTGCTCCAAATTTGGTATGCCTGTTTATTATGTTAAGGAGCGTCCCTGATTCGTTTTGGGGATTCATTGGTTAAGGATAAAGGGGGGGGGCAGTCCACCCTCTTAATTTAGATAAATGGTTTTTTTTTTTTTTTTTTTTGCAGGATTATTCGATTTGCTCCAAATTTGGTATACCGGTTTATTATGATAAGGAGCTTCCCTGATTAGATTTGGAGGTTCATTGGTTAAGGATAAAGGGGGAAAAGGGGGGTTAGTCCACCCCTTAATTCAGATAATTGGGTTTTTCATGCAGATTCATTCGATTTGCCCCGAATTTGGTATACCGGTTTATTATGTTAAGGAACTTCCCTGATTAGTTTTGGGAGTTCATTGGTTAAAGATAAAGGGGGAAAAACGGGGTTAGTCCACCCCCCTTAATTCAGATAAATGGGTTTTTCATGCAGAATCATTCGATTTGCTCCGTATTTGGTATACCGGTTAATTAGGTTAAGGAACTTCCCTGATTAGTTTTGGGGGTTCATTGGTTAAGAATAAAGGGGGAAAAGGGGGGCTAGTCCACCCCCTTAATTCAGATAAATGGGTTTTTCATGCAGAATGATTCCATTTGCTCCGAATTTGGTATACCGGTTTATTAGGTTAAGGAACTTCCCTGATTAGTTTTGGGAGTTCATTGGTTAAGGATAAAGGGGGAAAAGGGAGGTTAGCCCGCCCCTCTTAAATTAGATAAATGGGTTTTTCATGCAGAATGATTCGATTTGCTCCGTATTTGGTATACCGGTTTATTATGTTAAGGAACTTCCCTGATTAGTTTTGAGGGTTCATTGGTTAAGGATAAAGGGGGAAAAGGGGGGTTAGTCCACCCCTTTTTATTCAGATAAATGGGTTTTTCATGCAGAATGATTCGATTTGCACCGAATTTGGTATACCAGTTTATTAGGTTAAGGCACTTCCCTGATTAGTTTTGGGAGTTCATTGGTTAAGGATAAAGGGGGAAAAACGGGGTTAGTCCACCCCCCTTAATTCAGATAAATGGGTTTTTCATGCAGAAACATTCGATTTGCTCCGTATTTGGTATACCGGTTTATTATGTTAAGGAACTTCCCTGATTAGTTTTGAGGGTAAATTGGTTAAGGATAAAGGGGGAAGGGTGGCTAGTCCCCACCCCCTTAATTTATATAAACGGTTTTTTCATGCAGAATTATTCTCTTTGCTCCAAATTTGGTATGCCTGTTTATTATGTTAAGGAGCGTCCCTGATTCGTTTTGGGGATTCATTGGTTAAGGATAAAGGGGGGGGGGCTAGTCCACCCTCTTAATTTAGATAAATGTTTTTTTTTTTTTGCAGGATTATTCGATTTGCTCCAAATTTGGTATACCGGTTTATTATGATAAGGAGCTTCCCTGATTAGATTTGGAGGTTCATTGGTTAAGGATAAAGGGGGAAAAGGGGGGTTAGTCCACCCCTTAATTCAGATAATTGGGTTTTTCATGCAGATTCATTCGATTTGCCCCGAATTTGGTATACCGGTTTATTATGTTAAGGAACTTCCCTGATTAGTTTTGGGAGTTCATTGGTTAAAGATAAAGGGGGAAAAACGGGGTTAGTCCACCCCCCTTAATTCAGATAAATGGGTTTTTCATGCAGAATCATTCGATTTGCTCCGTATTTGGTATACCGGTTTATTATGTTAAGGAACTTACCTGATTAGTTTTGAGGGTTCATTGGTTAAGGATAAAGGGGGAAAAGGGGGGTTAGTCCACCCCTTTTTATTCAGATAAATGGGTTTTTCATCCAGAATGATTCGATTTGCACCGAATTTAGTATACCAGTTTATTAGGTTAAGTCACTTCCCTGATTAGTTTTGGGAGTTCATTGGTTAAGGATAAAGGGGGAAAAACGGGGTTAGTCCACCCCCCTTAATTCAGATAAATGGGTTTTTCATGCAGAAACATTCGATTTGCTCCGTATTTGGTATACCGGTTTATTATGTTAAGGAACTTCCCTGATTAGTTTTGAGGGTTCATTGATTAAGGATAAAGGGGGAAAACCGGGTTAGTCCACCCCTTTTTATTCAGATAAATGGGTTTTTCATGCAGAATGATTCGATTTGCACCGAATTTGGTATACCAGTTTATTAGGTTAAGGCACTTCCCTGATTAGTTTTGGGAGTTCATTGGTTAAGGATAAAGGGGGAAAAACGGGGTTAGTCCAACCCCTTAATTCAGATAAATGGGTTTTTCATGCAGAATTATTGGATTTGCCCCGAATTTGGTATACCTTTTTATTATGTTAAGGAACTTCCCTGATTAGTTTGGAAGTTCATTGGTTAAGGATAAAGGGGGAAAAACGGGGTTAGTCCACCTCCCTTAATTCAGATAAATGGGTTTTTCATGCAGAAACATTCGATTTGCTCCGAATTTGGTATACCGGTTTATTAGGGTAAGGAACTTCCCTGATTAGTTTTGGGAGTTCATTGGTTAAGGATAAAGGGGGAAAAGGGAGGTTAGCCCGCCCCTCTTAAATTAGATAAATGGGTTTTTCATGCAGAATGATTTGATTTGCTCCGAAGTTGGTATACCGGTTTATTATGTTAAGAAACTTCCCTGATTAGTTTTGTGGGTTCATTGGTTAAGGATAAAGGGGGAAGGGTGGCTAGTCCACCCCTTTTTATTCAGATAAATGGGTTTTTCATGCAGAATGATTCGATTTGCACCGAATTTGGTATACCAGTTTATTAGGTTAAGGCACTTCCCTGATTAGTTTTGGGAGTTCATTGGTTAAGGATAAAGGGGGAAAAACGGGGTTAGTCCAACCCCTTAATTCAGATAAATGGGTTTTTCATGCAGAATTGTTGGATTTGCCCCGAATTTGGTATACCGGTTAATTAGGTTAAGGAACTTCCCTGATTAGTTTCGGGGGTTCATTGGTTAAGAATAAAGGGGGAAAAGGGGGGCTAGTCCACCCCCTTAATTCAGATAAATGGGTTTTTCATGCAGAATGATTCGATTTGCTCCGAATTTGGTATACCGGTTTATTAGGGTAAGGAACTTCCCTGATTAGTTTTGGGAGTTCATTGGTTAAGGATAAAGGGGGAAAAGGGAGGTTAGCCCGCCCCTCTTAAATTAGATAAATGGGTTTTTCATGCAGAATGATTTGATTTGCTCCGAAGTTGGTATACCGGTTTATTATGTTAAGGAACTTCCCTGATTAGTTTTGTGGGTTCATTGGTTAAGGATAAAGGGGGAAGGGTGGCTAGTCCCCCCCCTTAATTTATATAAACGGTTTTTTCATGCAGAATTATTCTCTTTGCTCCAAATTTGGTATGCCTGTTTATTATGTTAAGGAGCGTCCCTGATTCGTTTTGGGGATTCATTGGTTAAGGATAAAGGGGGGGGGGCAGTCCACCATCTTAATTTAGATAAATGGTTTTTTTTTTTTTTTTTTTTTGCAGGATTATTCGATTTGCTCCAAATTTGGTATACCGGTTTATTATGATAAGGAGCTTCCCTGATTAGATTTGGAGGTTCATTGGTTAAGGATAAAGGGGGAAAAGGGGGGTTAGTCCACCCCTTAATTCAGATAATTGGGTTTTTCATGCAGATTCATTCGATTTGCCCCGAATTTGGTATACCGGTTTATTATGTTAAGGAACTTCCCTGATTAGTTTTGGGAGTTCATTGGTTAAAGATAAAGGGGGAAAAACGGGGTTAGTCCACCCCCCTTAATTCAGATAAATGGGTTTTTCATGCAGAATCATTCGATTTGCTCCGTATTTGGTATACCGGTTTATTATGTTAAGGAACTTCCCTGATTAGTTTTGAGGGTTCATTGGTTAAGGATAAAGGGGGAAAAGGGGGGTTAGTCCACCCCTTTTTATTCAGATAAATGGGTTTTTCATGCAGAATGATTCGATTTGCACCGAATTTGGTATACCAGTTTATTAGGTTAAGGCACTTCCCTGATTAGTTTTGGGAGTTCATTGGTTAAGGATAAAGGGGGAAAAACGGGGTTAGTCCACCCCCCTTAATTCAGATAAATGGGTTTTTCATGCAGAAACATTCGATTTGCTCCGTATTTTGTATACCGGTTTATTATGTTAAGGAACTTCCCTGATTAGTTTTGAGGGTTCATTGGTTAAGGATAAAGGGGGAAAAGGGGGGTTAGTCCACCCCTTTTTATTCAGATAAATGGTTTTTTCATGCAGAATGATTCGATTTGCTCCGAATTTGGTATACCGGTTAATTAGGTTAAGGAATTTCCCTGATTAGTTTTGGGGGTTCATTGGTTAAGAATAAAGGGGGAAAAGGGGGGCTAGTCCACCCCTTAATTCAGATAAATGGGTTTTTTATGCAGAATGATTCGATTTGCTCCGAATTTGGTATACCGGTTTATTAGGTTAAGGAACTTCCCTGATTAGTTTTGGGAGTTCATTGGTTAAGGATAAAGGGGGGGAGGGAAACGGGGTTAGTCCACACACTACCCCCTTAATTCAGTTAAATGGGTTTTTCATGCAGAATGATTCGATTTGCTCCGAATTTGCTATACCGGTTTATTATGTTAAGGAACTTCCCTGATTAGTTTTGGGAGTTCATTGGTTAAGGATAAAGAGGGAAAAACGGGGTTAGTCCACCCCCCTTAATTCCGATAAATGTGTTTTTCATGCAGAATGATTCGATTTGCTCCGAATTTGGTATAGCGGTTTATTATGTTAAGGAACTTCCCTGATTAGTTTTGGGGGTTCATTGGTTAAGGGTAAAGGGGGAAAAACGGGGTTAGTCCACCCCCCTTAATTCAGATAAATGGGTTTTTCATTCAGAATCATTCAATATGCTCCGAATTTGGTATACCGGTTTATTATGTTAAGGAACTTCCCTGATTAGTTTTGGGGGTTCATTGGTTAAGGATAAAGGGGGAAAAGGGGGGTTAGTCCACCCCCTTAATTCAGATAAATGGGTTTTTCATGCAGAATCATTCGATTTGCTCCGAATTCGGTATACTGGTTTATTATGTTAAGGAATTTCCCTGATTAGTTTTGGGAGTTCATTGGTTAAGGATAAAGGGGGAAAAACGGGGTTAGTCCACACCCCACCCCTTAATTCAGTTAAATGCGTTTTTCATGCAGAATGATTCGATTTGCTCCGAATTTGGTATACCGGTTTATTATGTTAAGGAACTTCCCTGATTAGTTTTGGGGGTTCATTGGTTAAGGGTAAAGGGGAAAAACGGGGTTAGTCCACCCCCCTTAATTCAGATAAATGGGTTTTTCATGCAGAATCATTCAATTTGCTCCGAATTTGGTATACCGGTTTATTATGTTAAGGAACTTCCCTGATTAGTTTTGAGGGTTCATTGGTTAAGGATAAAGGAGGAAAAGGGGGGTTAGTCCACCCCCTTAATTCAGATAAATGGGTTTTTCATGTAGAATCATTCGATTTGCTCCGAATTTGGTATACCTGTTTATTATGTTAAGGAACTTCCCTGATTAGTTTTGGAAGTTCATTGGTTAAGGATAAAGGGGAAAAACGGGGTTAGTCCACCCCCCTTAATTCAGATAAATGGTTTTTTCATGCAGAATGATTCGATTTGCTCCGAATTTGGTATACCGGTTAATTAGGTTAAGGAATTTCCCTGATTAGTTTTGGGGGTTCATTGGTTAAGAATAAAGGGGGAAAAGGGGGGCTAGTCCACCCCCTTAATTCAGATAAATGGGTTTTTTATGCAGAATGATTCGATTTGCTCCGAATTTGGTATACCGGTTTATTAGGTTAAGGAACTTCCCTGATTAGTTTTGGGAGTTCATTGGTTAAGGATAAAGGGGGGGGAGGGAAACGGGGTTAGTCCACACACTACCCCCTTAATTCAGTTAAATGGGTTTTTCATGCAGAATGATTCGATTTGCTCCGAATTTGCTATACCGGTTTATTATGTTAAGGAACTTCCCTGATTAGTTTTGGGAGTTCATTGGTTAAGGATAAAGAGGGAAAAACGGGGTTAGTCCACCCCCCTTAATTCCGATAAATGTGTTTTTCATGCAGAATGATTCGATTTGCTCCGAATTTGGTATAGCGGTTTATTATGTTAAGGAACTTCCCTGATTAGTTTTGGGGGTTCATTGGTTAAGGGTAAAGGGGGAAAAACGGGGTTAGTCCACCCCCCTTAATTCAGATAAATGGGTTTTTCATTCAGAATCATTCAATATGCTCCGAATTTGGTATACCGGTTTATTATGTTAAGGAACTTCCCTGATTAGTTTTGGGGGTTCATTGGTTAAGGATAAAGGGGGAAAAGGGGGGTTAGTCCACCCCCTTAATTCAGATAAATGGGTTTTTCATGCAGAATCATTCGATTTGCTCCGAATTCGGTATACCGGTTTATTATGTTAAGGAATTTCCCTGATTAGTTTTGGGAGTTCATTGGTTAAGGATAAAGGGGGAAAAACGGGGTTAGTCCACACCCCACCCCTTAATTCAGTTAAATGCGTTTTTCATGCAGAATGATTCGATTTGCTCCGAATTTGGTATACCGGTTTATTATGTTAAGGAACTTCCCTGATTAGTTTTGGGGGTTCATTGGTTAAGGGTAAAGGGGAAAAACGGGGTTAGTCCACCCCCCTTAATTCAGATAAATGGGTTTTTCATGCAGAATCATTCAATTTGCTCCGAATTCTGTATACCGGTTTATTATGTTAAGGAACTTCCCTGATTAGTTTTGAGGGTTCATTGGTTAAGGATAAAGGAGGAAAAGGGGGGTTAGTCCACCCCCTTAATTCAGATAAATGGGTTTTTCATGCAGAATCATTCGATTTGCTCCGAATTTGGTATACCGGTTTATTATGTTAAGGAACTTCCCTGATTAGTTTTGGAAGTTCATTGGTTAAGGATAAAGGGGGAAAAACGGGGTTAGTCCACTCCCCCTTAATTCAGATAAATGGGTTTTTAATGCAGAATGATTCGATTTGCTCCGAATTTGGTATACCGGTTTATTATGTTAAGGAACTTCCCTGATTAGTTTTGGGAGTTCATTGGTTAAGGATAAAGGGGAAAAAATGGGGTTAATCCACCCCCCTTAATTCAGTTAAATGTGTTTTTCATGCAGAATGATTCGATTTGCTCCGAATTTGGTATACCGGTTTATTAAGTTAAGGTATTTCCCTGATTAGTTTTGGGGGTTCATTGGTTAATGGCCTTAATGGATAAAAGGGGAAAAACGGGGTTAGTCCACCCCCCTTAATTCAGATAAATGTGTTTTACATGCAGAATGATTCGATTTGCGATTTCGAATGATTCGATGTATGTAAGTATGTATGTATGTACGTACGTACGTATGTACGTAACGCGATAACTCTTGATAGAAACATCCGATTTGCTTCAAAATTTTTTCCTAGGTTCATTGTGATAAGGCGCTTCCCTGATTAGTTTTGGGAGTTCATTGGTTAAAGATAAAGGGGGAAAAACGGGGTTAGTCCAACCCCTTAATTCATATAAATGGGATTTTCATGCAGAATGATTCGATTTTCTCCGAATTTGGTATACCGGTTTATTATGTTAAGGAACTTCCCTGATTAGTTTTGGAGGTTCATTGGTTAAGGATAAAGGGGGGTTAGTCCACCCCCTTAATTCAGATAATTGGGTTTTTCATGCAGAATCATTCGATTTGCCCCGAATTTGGTATACCGGTTTATTATGTTAAGGAACTTCCCTGATTAGTTTTGGGAGTTCATTGGTTAAGGATAAAGGGGAAAAACGGGGTTAGTCCACCCCCCCCTTAATTCAGATAAATGGGTTTTTCCTGCAGAATCATTCGATTTGCTCCGTATTTGGTATACTGGTTTATTATGTTAAGGAACTTCCCTGATTAGTTTTGGGGGGTCATTGGTTAAGGATAAAGGGGGAAAAGGGGGGTTAGTCCATACCTTTTTATTCAGATAAATGGGTTTTTGATGCAGAATGATTCGATTTGCTCCGAATTTGGTATACCAGTTTATTAGGTGAAGGCACTTCAATGATTAGTTTTGGGAGTTCATTGGTTAAGGATAAAGGGGGAAAAACGGGGTTAGTCCAACCCCTTAATTCAGATAAATGGGTTTTTCATGCAGAATGATTCGATTTTCTCCGAATTTGGTATACCGGTTTATTATGTTAAGGAACTTCCCTGATAGGTTTTGGAGGTTCATTGGTTAAGGATAAAGGGGGAAAAGGGGGGTTAGTCCACCCCTTAATTAAGATAATTGGGTTTTTCATGCAGATTCATTCGATTTGCCCCGAATTTGGTATACCGGTTTATTATGTTAAGGAACTTCCCTGATTAGTTTTGGGAGTTCACTGGTTAAAGATAAAGGGGGAAAAACGGGGTTAGTCCACCCCCCTTAATTCAGATAAATGGGTTTTTCATGCAGAATCATTCGATTTGCTCCGTATTTGATATACCGGTTTATTATGTTAAGGAACTTCCCTGATTAGTTTTGAGGGTTCATTGGTTAAGGATAAAGGGGGAAAAGGGGGGTTAGTCCACCCCTTTTTATTCAGATAAATGGGTTTTTCATGCAGAATGATTCGATTTGCACCGAATTTGGTATACCAGTTTATTAGGTTAAGGCACTTCCCTGATTAGTTTTGGGAGTTCATTGGTTAAGGATAAAGGGGGAAAAACGGGGTTAGTCCAACCCCTTAATTCAGATAAATGGGTTTTTGATGCAGAATGATTGGATTTGCCCCGAATTTGGTATACCGGTTTATTATGTTAAGGAACTTCCCTGATTAGTTTTGGGAGTTCATTGGTTAAGGATAAAGGGGGAAAAGGGGGGTTAGTCCACCCCTTAATTAAGATAATTGGGTTTTTCATGCAGATTCATTCGATTTGCCCCGAATTTGGTATACCGGTTTATTATGTTAAGGAACTTCCCTGATTAGTTTTGGGAGTTCACTGGTTAAAGATAAAGGGGGAAAAACGGGGTTAGTCCACCCCCCTTAATTCAGATAAATGGGTTTTTCATGCAGAAACATTCGATTTGCTCCGTATTTGGTATACCGGTTTATTATGTTAAGGAACTTCCCTGATTAGTTTTGAGGGTTCATTGGTTAAGGATAAAGGGGGAAAAGGGGGGTTAGTCCACCCCTTTTTATTGAGATAAATGGGTTTTTCATGCAGAATGATTCGATTTGCTCCGAATTTGGTATACCGGTTAATTAGGTTAAGGAACTTCCCTGATTAGTTTTGGGGGTTCATTGGTTAAGAATAAAGGGGGAAAAGGGGGGCTAGTCCACCCCCTTAATTCAGATAAATGGGTTTCATGCAGAATGATTCGATTTGCTCCGAATTTGGTATACCGGTTTATTAGGTTAAGGAACTTCCCTGATTAGTTTTGGGAGTTCATTGGTTAAGGATAAAGGGGGAAAAGGGAGGTTAGCCCGCCCCTCTTAAATTAGATAAATGGGTTTTTCATGCAGAATGATTCGATTTGCTCCGAAGTTGGTATACCGGTTTATTATGTTAAGGAACTTCCCTGATTAGTTTTGTGGGTTCATTGGTTAAGGATAAAGGGGGAAGGGTGGCTAGCCCCCCCCCTTAATTTATATAAACGGTTTTTTCATGCAGAATTCTCTTTGCTCCAAATTTGGTATGCCTGTTTATTATGTTAAGGAGCTTCCCTGATTAGATTTGGAGGTTCATTGGTTAAGGATAAAGGGGGAAAAGGGGGGTTAGTCCACCCCTTAATTCAGATAATTGGGTTTTTCATGCAGATTCATTCGATTTGCCCCGAATTTGGTATACCGGTTTATTATGTTAAGGAACTTCCCTGATTAGTTTTGTGGGTTCATTGGTTAAGGATAAAGGGGGAAGGGTGGCTAGTCCCCCCCCTTAATTCAGATAAATGGGTTTTTCATGCAGAATCATTCGATTTGCTCCGTATTTGGTATACCGGTTTATTATGTTAAGGAACTTCCCTGATTAGTTTTGAGGGTTCATTGGTTAAGGATAATGGGGGAAAAGGGGGGTTAGTCCACCCCTTTTTATTCAGATAAATGGGTTTTTCATGCAGAATGATTCGATTTGCACCGAATTTAGTATACCAGTTTATTAGGTTAAGGCACTTCCCTGATTAGTTTTGGGAGTTCATTGGTTAAGGATAAAGGGGGAAAACGGGGTTAGTCCACCCCCCTTAATTCAGATAAATGGGTTTTTCATGCAGAAACATTCGATTTGCTCCGTATTTGGTATACCGGTTTATTATGTTAAGGAACTTCCCTGATTAGATTTGAGGGTTCATTGGTTAAGGATAAAGGGGGAAAAGGGGGGTTAGTCCACCCCTTTTTATTCAGATAAATGGGTTTTTCATGCAGAATGATTCGATTTGCTCCGAATTTGGTATACCGGTTAATTAGGTTAAGGAATTCCCCTGGTTAGTTTTGGGGGTTCATTGGTTAAGAATAAAGGGGGAAAAGGGGGGCTAGTCCACCCCCTTAATTCAGATAAATGTGTTTTTCATGCAGAATGATTCGATTTGCTCCGAATTTGGTATACCGGTTTATTATGTTAAGGAACTTCCCTGATTAGTTTTGGGGGTTCATTGGTTAAGGATAAAGGGGGAAAAACAGGGTTAGTCCACCCGCCTTAATTCAGATAAATGTGTTTTTCATGCAGAATGATTCGATTTGCTCCGAATTTGGTATACCGGTTTATTATGTTAAGGAACTTCCCTGATTAGTTTTGGGGTTCATTGGTTAAGGGTAAAGGGGGAAAAGGGAGGTTAGCCCGCCCCTCCAAATTTAGATAAATGGGTTTTTCATGCAGAATGATTCGATTTGCTCCGAAGTTGGTATACCGGTTTATTATGTTAAGGAGCTTCCCTGATTCGTTTTGGCGATTCATTGGTTAAGGATAAAGGGTTAGTCCACCAACTTAATTTAGATAAATGTTTTTTTTTTTTTTTTTGCAAGATTATTCGATTTGCTCCAAATTTGGTATACCGGTTTATTATGATAAGGAGCTTTCCTGATTAGATTTGGAGGTTCACTGGTTAAGTATAAAGGGGGAAACGGGGGCTAATTCCCCTTCACTTATTTTTATGAGTGGCATTATTCTTTAAAATAAGAGTATAATATACAATTAGTGTGAATAGTCTGTGAGCTCAATGCCATCAGTTTAGCTGGGCACTTTTCTTTTTAGCTCACAGGCTATCAAAGCCTGAGAGCTAATGTGCCCGCCCGCTCTGTATGTATGTATGTATGTATGTATGTATGTATGTATGTACGTACGTACGTATGTACGTAACGCGATAACTCTTGATAGAAACATCCGATTTGCTTCAAAAATTTTTCCTAGGTTCATTGTGATAAGGCGCTTCCCTGATTAGTTTTGGGAGTTCATTGGTTAAAGATAAAGGGGGAAAAACGGGGTTAGTCCAACCCCTTAATTCATATAAATGGGTTTTTCATGCAGAATGATTCGATTTTCTCCGAATTTGGTATACCGGTTTATTATGTTAAGGAACTTCCCTGATTAGTTTTGGAGGCTCATTGGTTAAGGATAAAGGGGGAAAAGGGGGGTTAGTCCACCCCCTTAATTCAGATAATTGGGTTTTTCATGCAGAATCATTCGATTTGCCCCGAATTTGGTATACCGGTTTATTATGTTAAGGAACTTCCCTGATTAGTTTTGGGAGTTCATTGGTTAAGGATAAAGGGGGAAAAACGGGGTTAGTCCACCCCCCTTAATTCAGATAAATGGATTTTTCCTGCAGAATCATTCGATTTGCTCCGTATTTGGTATACTGGTTTATTATGTTAAGGAACTTCCCTGATTAGTTTTGGGGGGTCATTGGTTAAGGATAAAGGGGGAAAAGGGGGGTTAGTCCACACCTTATTATTCAGATAAATGGGTTTTTGATGCAGAATGATTCGATTTGCTCCGAATTTGGTATACCAGTTTATTAGGTTAAGGCACTTCCCTGATTAGTTTTGGGAGTTCATTGGTTAAGGATAAAGGGGGGAAAACGGGGTTAGTCCAACCCCTTAATTCAGGTAAATGGGTTTTTCATGCAGAATGATTCGATTTTCTCCGAATTTGGTATACCGGTTTATTATGTTAAGGAACTTCCCTGATTAGTTTTGGGAGTTCATTGGTTAAGGATAAAGGGGGAAAAACGGGGTTAGTCCACCCCCCTTAATTCAGATAAATGGGTTTTTCATGCAGAAACATTCGATTTGCTCCGTATTTGGTATACCGGTTTATTATGTTAAGGAACTTCCCTGATTAGTTTTGAGGGTTCATTGGTTAAGGATAAAGGAGGAAAAGGGGGGTTAGTCCACCCTTTTTTATTCAGATAAATGGGTTTTTCATGCAGAATGATTCGATTTGCTCCGAATTTGGTATACCGGTTAATTAGGTTAAGGAACTTCCCTGATTAGTTTTGGGGGTTCATTGGTTAAGAATAAAGGGGGAAAAGGGGGGCTAGTCCACCCCCTTAATTCAGATAAATGGGTTTTTCATGCAGAATGATTCCATTTGCTCCGAATTTGGTATACCGGTTTATTAGGTTAAGGAACTTCCCTGATTAGTTTTGGGAGTTCATTGGTTAAGGATAAAGGGGGAAAAGGGAGGTTAGCCCGCCCCTCTTAAATTAGATAAATGGGTTTTTCATGCAGAATGATTCGATTTGCTCCGAAGTTGGTATACCGGTTTATTATGTTAAGGAACTTCCCTGATTAGTTTTGAGGGTAAATTGGTTAAGGATAAAGGGGGAAGGGTGGCTAGTCCCCCCCCCTTAATTTATATAAACGGTTTTTTCATGCAGAATTATTCTCTTTGCTCCAAATTTGGTATGCCTGTTTATTATGTTAAGGAGCGTCCCTGATTCGTTTTGGGGATTCATTGGTTAAGGATAAAGGGGGGGGGGCTAGTCCACCCTCTTAATTTAGATAAACGGTTTTTTTTTGCAGGATTATTCGATTTGCTCCAAATTTGGTATAGCGGTTTATTATGATAAGGAGCTTCCCTGATTAGATTTGGAGGTTCATTGGTTAAGGATAAAGGGGGAAAAGGGGGGTTAGTCCACCCCTTAATTCAGATAATTGGGTTTTTCATGCATATTCATTCGATTTGCCCCGAATTTGGTATACCGGTTTATTATGTTAAGGAACTTCCCTGATTAGTTTTGGGAGTTCATTGGTTAAAGATAAAGGGGGAAAAACGGGGTTAGTCCACCCCCCTTAATTCAGATAAATGGGTTTTTCATGCAGAATCATTCGATTTGCTCCGTATTTGGTATACCGGTTTATTATGTTAAGGAACTTCCCTGATTAGTTTTGAGGGTTCATTGATTAAGGATAAAGGGGGAAAAGGGGGGTTAGTCCACCCCTTTTTATTCAGATAAATGGGTTTTTCATCCAGAATGATTCGATTTGCACCGAATTTAGTATACCAGTTTATTAGGTTAAGTCACTTCCCTGATTAGTTTTGGGAGTTCATTGGTTAAGGATAAAGGGGGAAAAACGGGGTTAGTCCACCCCCCTTAATTCAGATAAATGGGTTTTTCATGCAGAAACATTCGATTTGCTCCGTATTTGGTATACCGGTTTATTATGTTAAGGAACTTCCCTGATTAGTTTTGAGGGTTCATTGGTTAAGGATAAAGGGGGAAAAGGGGGGTTAGTCCACCCCTTTTTATTCAGATAAATGGGTTTTTCATGCAGAATGATTCGATTTGCTCCGAATTTGGTATACCGGTTAATTAGGTTAAGGAATTTCCCTGATTAGTTTAGAGGGTTCATTGGTTAAGAATAAAGGGGGAAAAGGGGGGCTAGTCCACCCCTTAATTCAGATAAATGTGTTTTTCATGCAGAATGATTCGATTTGCTCCGAATTTGGTATACCGGTTTATTATGTTAAGGAACTTCCCTGATTAGTTTTGAGGGTTCATTGATTAAGGATAAAGGGGGAAAAGCGGGGGTTAGTCCACCCCTTTTTATTCAGATAAATGGGTTTTTCATGCAGAATGATTCGATTTGCACCGAATTTGGTATACCAGTTTATTAGGTTAAGGCACTTCCCTGATTAGTTTTGGGAGTTCATTGGTTAAGGATAAAGGGGGAAAAACGGGGTTAGTCCAACCCCTTAATTCAGATAAATGGGTTTTTCATGCAGAATTATTGGAGTTGCCCCGAATTTGGTATACCTTTTTATTATGTTAAGGAACTTCCCTGATTAGTTTGGAAGTTCATTGGTTAAGGATAAAGGGGGAAAAACGGGGTTAGTCCACCCCCCTTAATTCAGATAAATGGGTTTTTCATGCAGAAACATTCGATTTGCTCCGAATTTGGTATACCGGTTTATTAGGGTAAGGAACTTCCCTGATTAGTTTTGGGAGTTCATTGGTTAAGGATAAAGGGGGAAAAGGGAGGTTAGCCCGCCCCTCTTAAATTAGATAAATGGGTTTTTCATGCAGAATCATTTGATTTGCTCCGAAGTTGGTATACCGGTTTATTATGTTAAGGAACTTCCCTGATTAGTTTTGTGGGTTCATTGGTTAAGGATAAAGGGGGAAGGGTGGCTAGTCCACCCCTTTTTATTCAGATAAATGGGTTTTTCATGCAGAATGATTCGATTTGCACCGAATTTGGTATACCAGTTTATTAGGTTAAGGCACTTCCCTGATTAGTTTTGGGAGTTCATTGGTTAAGGATAAAGGGGGAAAAACGGGGTTAGTCCAACCCCTTAATTCAGATAAATGGGTTTTTCATGCAGAATTGTTGGATTTGCCCCGAATTTGGTATACCGGTTAATTAGGTTAAGGAACTTCCCTGATTAGTTTCGGGGGTTCATTGGTTAAGAATAAAGGGGGAAAAGGGGGGCTAGTCCACCCCCTTAATTCAGATAAATGGGTTTTTCATGCAGAATGATTCGATTTGCTCCGAATTTGGTATACCGGTTTATTAGGGTAAGGAACTTCCCTGATTAGTTTTGGGAGTTCATTGGTTAAGGATAAAGGGGGAAAAGGGAGGTTAGCCCGCCCCTCTTAAATTAGATAAATGGGTTTTTCATGCAGAATGATTTGATTTGCTCCGAAGTTGGTATACCGGTTTATTATGTTAAGGAACTTCCCTGATTAGTTTTGTGGGTTCATTGGTTAAGGATAAAGGGGGAAGGGTGGCTAGTCCCCCCCCCTTAATTTATATAAACGGTTTTTTCATGCAGAATTATTCTCTTTGCTCCAAATTTGGTATGCCTGTTTATTATGTTAAGGAGCGTCCCTGATTCGTTTTGGGGATTCATTGGTTAAGGATAAAGGGGGGGGGCAGTCCACCCTCTTAATTTAGATAAATGGTTTTTTTTTTTTTTTTTTTTTGCAGGATTATTCGATTTGCTCCAAATTTGGTATACCGGTTTATTATGATAAGGAGCTTCCCTGATTAGATTTGGAGGTTCATTGGTTAAGGATAAAGGGGGAAAAGGGGGGTTAGTCCACCCCTTAATTCAGATAATTGGGTTTTTCATGCAGATTCATTCGATTTGCCCCGAATCAGGTATACCGGTTTATTATGTTAAGGAACTTCCCTGATTAGTTTTGGGAGTTCATTGGTTAAAGATAAAGGGGGAAAAACGGGGTTAGTCCACCCCCCTTAATTCAGATAAATGGGTTTTTCATGCAGAATCATTCGATTTGCTCCGTATTTGGTATACCGGTTTATTATGTTAAGGAACTTCCCTGATTAGTTTTGAGGGTTCATTGGTTAAGGATAAAGGGGGAAAAGGGGGGTTAGTCCACCCCTTTTTATTCAGATAAATGGGTTTTTCATGCAGAATGATTCGATTTGCACCGAATTTGGTATACCAGTTTATTAGGTTAAGGCACTTCCCTGATTAGTTTTGGGAGTTCATTGGTTAAGGATAAAGGGGGAAAAACGGGGTTAGTCCACCCCCCTTAATTCAGATAAATGGGTTTTTCATGCAGAAACATTCGATTTGCTCCGTATTTGGTATACCGGTTTATTATGTTAAGGAACTTCCCTGATTAGTTTTGAGGGTTCATTGGTTAAGGATAAAGGGGGAAAAGGGGGGTTAGTCCACCCCTTTTTATTCAGATAAATGGTTTTTTCATGCAGAATGATTCGATTTGCTCCGAATTTGGTATACCGGTTAATTAGGTTAAAGAATTTCCCTGATTAGTTTTGGGGGTTCATTGGTTAAGAATAAAGGGGGAAAAGGGGGGCTAGTCCACCCCCTTAATTCAGATAAATGGGTTTTTTATGCAGAATGATTCGATTTGCTCCGAATTTGGTATACCGGTTTATTAGGTTAAGGAACTTCCCTGATTAGTTTTGGGAGTTCATTGGTTAAGGATAAAGGGGGAAAAGGGAGGTTAGCCCGCCCCTCTTAAATTAGATAAATGGGTTTTTCATGCAGAATCATTCGATTTGCCCCGAATTTGGTATACCGGTTTATTATGTTAAGGAACTTCCCTGATTAGTTTTGGGAGTTCATATGTTAAGGATAAAGGGGGAAAAACGGGGTTAGTCCACCCCCCTTAATTCAGATAAATGGGTTTTTCATGCAGAATCATTCGATTTGCCCCGAATTTGGTATACCGGTTTATTATGTTAAGGAACTTCCCTGATTAGTTTTGGAGGTTCATTGGTTAAGGATAAAGGGGGAAAAGGAGGGTTAGTCCACCCCTTTTTATTCAGATAAATGGGTTTTTCATGCAGAATGATTCGATTTGCCCCGTATTTTGTATACCGGTTTATTATGTTAAGGAACTTCCCTGATTAGTTTTGGGGGTTCATTGGTTAAGGATAAAGGGGGGAAAAGGGGGTTAGTCCACCCCTTTTTATTCAGATAAATGGGTTTTTCATGCAGAATGATTCGATTTCCTCCGAATTTGGTATACAGGTTAATTAGGTTAAGGAACTTCCCTGATTAGTTTTGGGGGTTCATTGGTTAAGAATAAAGGGGGAAACGGGGGGCTAGACCACCCCCTTAATTCAGATAAATGGGTTTTTCATGCAGAATGATTCGATTTGCCCCGAATTTGGTATACCGGTTTATTAGGTTAAGGAACTTCCCTGATTAGTTTTGTGGGTTCATTGGTTAAGGATAAAGGGGGAAGGGTGGCTAGTCCCCCCCCCCCATTAATTTATATAATTGGTTTTTTTATGCAGAATTATTGGCTTTGCTCCAAATTCGGTATACCTGTTTATTATGTTAAGGAGCTTCCCTGATTCGTTTTGGGTATTCATTGGTTAAGGAAAAAGGGGTGGGGCTAGTCCACCCTCTTAATTTTGATAAATGGTTTTTTTTGCAGGATTATTCGATTTGCTCCAAAATTGGTATACCGGTTTATTATGATAAGGAGCTTCCCTGATTAGATTTGGAGGTTCACTGGTTAAGTATAAAGGGTGAAACGGGGGCTAATTCCCCTTCACTTATTTTTTTGAGGGCATTATTCTTTAAAATAAGAGTATGATATATAATTAGTGTGAATCTCCTGTGAGCTCAATGCCATCAGTTTAGCTGGGCATTTTCTTTTTTATTACTTTTTTGTCATAGTTGCAACAGAAGTATCCATCTCTGTTGAAAGTAAAGGGAAAATACTCTATGGACCAATCAGAAAACGAATAAAATGCGGATTCAACTAATAAAAAGCTTCAGATATGTTTTTGATTTCCTATCCTGACGAGGACAATAACCATTTTTCCAAATGGTTTAAAAGTAGCTAAATAAATAAAGCATAAATATATCGTCTGCCTCTCTCGCTGCCGCTTCGTTTTAGGAAAGAATAGATATTCAAAACATAGAGCATAAACTTATTTCTTCAACACAGGAAAATTTCGAAGGCTTGTTAATTCTTCCCCCTTGTCGGTAGTGACGCTAGTACTGTTGCCATTACAGATTTTTCCGTAAATGACCCATCTTGTATGTAACATATTGCAAGTCTATACAATGTAATACTAGTAATACGAAAATTCCGCAGATGTCGCTGCGATCGACACTTGGGATTTTAGCAGTATTGTCGCACATTTTTAGCACTGTTTGGATAGCATATTTCCACACAGTATTCTAGACGCTGTATCCCAACTGCCAGATATTGCTAGTCTATACAATGTAATACGAAAATCCCGCAGCTGTCGCTGCGATCGGCACTTGGGATTTTAGCACTATCGTCGCACATTTAAGGGATACAAATTTTTAGTGTTGTTTGGATAGCATATTTCCACTACAGTATAGCGCCTAGAATATATAGTGTGGAAATCGACTATCCCTGTAATACTCAAAAAAGCGCTAAAATATTGTATCCCTTAAATGTGCAATGATACTGCTACAATATGCAGATCGCAGCGATATCTGCAGGATATTTTCTACAACTGCAAGAAATTGCTACTGTGATATATGTATACTTGTGGCAACACCCATTTAATATTAAAGTTTTTGGTATGTAATGGCAACACTATATTTTATATAGCTGAATGTCTACACGAATGTAGTATTATGATGCTATGTGCTTGGAGCTGTCAGTACTTGGAATCCGGGACAAGAGCTTACAGGAAAGACTACTTCGGGAATCGGATCTGACGCTGAAGAAAGCTGTGGACAGCATTCGAGCCTGTGAAGTTAGTAGGGAACAGATGAAGACCATTAATGACTTTAAATGCAGTGAAATTAACGTAGTTAATCAAAAGAAAAAAGCCATGAACTTTAAAAACTTTATTGACTGTAAATCATGTGGAAGAAAACATGTGAAAGGACTATGTCCAGCATACAACAAATTGTGTAATCTTTGTAAGAAAAGCATCATTTTACAGCTGTTTGCAAGAATTCAAATAAGGTTAGCCACCATAGAAATAATGTTCAAAAAGTCAATGAGGTAAATAGCTCTGATATTAATTGTTTGTATATTGATAATGTTTTAATTGATGTTGATACTGTAAATTCAACTGAGAAAGAATGGTACAGAAAACAGTAACAGTTGGAGATCAGCAAGTAAATTTTAAACTAGACACAGGTGCTCAAGTTAATATTTTTCCTGTGTCAGTTTTTCAATCTTTTGATATAAAGTTTAAAAATAATTTGATCCCTACTGATATTGTTTTATTATCATATGGTAATCATAAGCTGAAACCTGAAGGGTGCATTATGCTAACATGTAATACTGATAAGTGTTCTAATGTAAAGTTAAATTTTGTTGTTGTGGATGTTAAGGCTAAGCCTTTATTGGGTTTACAGGTATGCCAAGAGTTACAGCTGATACAATTGATTGATGAAATAAATTTAGATTCTAAATTAAATGTAATTAGTACGTATCAAAATGTCTTTGAGTGTTTAGGTAAATTTCCTGGCAAGCCACATCACATTGAAATGAAAAATGATGTGAAACCCATTATAAATCCACCGCGAAGGGTACCTCAGTCCCTTCATAAAGAGCTAGGAAAAACTCTTGATGAATTGACAAAGTTAGGCATTATATCCCCTGTAAATGAACCAACAGATTGGGTCAGTAGCCTTGTAGTAGTTGAAAAGCCAAACGGCCAGTTGAGAATTTGTCTTGACCCTAGAAACTTAAACTAGAGAACAGGAATTCTGCTTTTTCAGAATTTAGTGTCGCCCCGGCATTTCCATTACTTCATTTTCTTCTGGTGGACTGGTGGCTTCTATTATTATGAAACAGCCATTATAAATGAAACGTTAAAAAAAATTATGGCCATTTTTCTTTTCCATTCTGACCAGAAAATCAGAGTTCTAACGTTTTACGGCAGCTCTTTCATCTTCACCTAACGCTTCATTTAAAATGGCTGTTTCATAATAATAGAAGCCACCAGTCCATCAGAAGAAAATAACTCGGTTAAGCGTGACTCGGATAATCAGGACTCTACTGCAAAACATATTTCAGTTTTAAGACTTAAAGCACACGCTTTTATTTTATGTAAAATGACGTCATTTGCATTAATATAGAAACCTAAAATTAAATATAGTTTATAATAGCTCCCTGTTTTATCATAAATCCTTCATTTATATTTTTCTCAAAGTAGCACGTATTTTAATTATTTTTTTTTATTTAATTTTTTTTTAATTTATTTATTTTTTCCATCTTATGAGAAAATGGCAACAAAAAGATATAATTGCTATTTTTCAGCAATTTTTTCTTTACTTTCTACAGAAATGGCGTATACTTGAGTTGCCAAAATGAAACAAATGTCGCTAAAAACTACAAAAAAATTAATATTTCAAAAACAAATAGAGATGCAGTTTTCAAACAAATTGCATTAAAAGTACTTTTTTTTCCCAATACGATGGTATAAAAACTGAAAATGTGCGATGTTTAGAAATTTTAAAAAATGCTATAGAGCATTTACTTGTACAATGATACATCTACTTTGTTTATTGCTAGCGTCTGTAAGATAACGTTATTTTTTGGACACAAAATAAGCTGGGAGAAAGAAATAGCATATCGTACCGGGGCTAAAAAAAAACGGCTATCTAATGATTCATACATACTTACAATTAAATATAGTATATAATAGCTCCATTGTTTTAACAGAAATCATTCGTTTATATTTTTTTTCAAAATAGCACGTATTTTAATTACATTTTCTTTCGGTTGTTACGAGAAAATGGCAACAAAAATATATAATTACTTTTTTAAAACTATTTTTCCTTTACTTTCTACAGAAATGGATAAAATGCCGTTGCCAATATTAAGTGAATGGCTCCAAAAACTACAAAAAAATTTATATTTCAAAAACAAATGGAGATACAGTTTTCAAACAAAATGCATTTAAAAGAACTTTTTTTTCCCCAATTCGATGGTATAAAATGTGAAAATGTGCGACGCTTAGAAGTTTAAAAAATTGCTAAAGAGCTTTGTTTTACGGCTAGCGTCTGTAAGCTAACGTTATTTTTTGGACACAAAATAAGCTGGGAGAAAGAAATAGCATACCGTATCGGAGGCTAATAAAGCCATTAAAAGGGCTATGTTATTCCATTTTTCAGTGCTCGACTTAAAGGAGGGATTTTGGCAAATTGTGTTAGATGAAGCTAGCTCAAAATTGTGTACTTTTAATTCTCCTTTTGGGCGTTACCGCTTTCATAGTTTACCTTTCGGAATCTGCTCTACACCAGAGGTGTTCCAAAAAATAATTTTAAATTGTTTGGTGATATACAGGGTGTTGAAATATATTTCGATGATTTAATTATAGGAGGTAGAACTAGAGAGGAACATGACCAAATTCTTTTGAAAGTTTTAGAGAGAGCACAATCAAATAACATAAAGTTTAATCCTGACAAATTTCAGTTTAGAGTAAATGAAGTTAAATATATGGGTTTAATTATTTCTAAGGATGGGATTAAAGCTGATCCTAGCCATGTTAAGGCAATTAATGAGCTTGAGAAGCCATCACGTAAACGTGATATCAAAAGGCTATTGGGCATGGTTAATTTCTTAAGTAAATTTTTACCCAATGTATCAGCTGTAACAGCCCTAATGAGAGAATTGTTAAAAAATAATGTAGAGTTCCAGTGGAACCATGAACAAGAGACTAGTTTTGAAAATATAAAAAAACTAATAAGTTCAGCTCCTGTTTTAAAACTGTTCAATCCCTTATTACCTATAACTGTTCAGTGTGACAGTTCACAAGGTGGGCTAGGTGCCTGTCTCGTACAAGAGGGACACCCAGTGTCATTTGCATCTAGAAGTTTGAGCGAGTGTGAAACAAATTATGCTCAAATTGAGAAGGAATTGCTCGCAATTGTATTTGCATTCGAAAAATATCATAATTTTTTGTATGGTCACAAAGTATTAGTTGAAAGTGATCATAAACCTCTAACGTCAATTGTGCACAAGCCCATTGGCAAAATTACCACCCGCTTGCAACGTATGTTGCTTAAATTGCTTAAGTATGATTTTACTATAAAATATGTCCCAGGTAGTAAAATGTACCTTGCTGACACTTTGTCAAGAGCAAGTTTAAAAGATGTGGGTGAAGAAGACCCCGAAATGCTAAATGTGGTACACTCTGTTGCAAAACTCTTGCCGATGAGTGAAAACAAATTCAAACAGTTCCAAAACTTAACTGCTGAAGATGAGGAACTTAAATTAATTTCCAAATTTTTTAAGGAGGGTTGGCCTAAAAGTAAAAAATTAATTCCTAAAAATCTTCTTTGCTATTATAAAGTTAAAAACAGTATATATGTTGCTGATGGACTAGTATTTTTAGAAGATAAAATTGTGGTCCCAAATGCACTCAGGCAGGACATGTTATTTCTTATTCATGAATCACACAAAATGTAAAAGCAGAGCTCGAGAAATAATGTACTGGCCAGGCATCACCAGAGATATTGAAGAATTAATCAGTAAATGTAGTGTATGTGAAAAATTTCAAAAAACGCAGACTAAAGAACCGCTAGAACCTCATGATATTCCAAATAGGCCTTTCGAAAAAATAGGTATTGATCTCATGTATTTACATAACGCAGATTACCTAGTAGTAGTTGACTATTTTTCCAAGTGGATAGAGGTAGTAAAAGTTGATAATAAGACCAGCGAGGAAATTATATTTAAACTAGAGGTTATTTTCTCAAGATTTGGTATCCCTGAAACAATAATTTGTGACAACAATCCGTTCAATAGTTACAAATTTAAAAACTTTGGGAGGGAATGGGACATAGAAATTTCCTTCACTAGTCCAAATTTTCCACTAAGTAATGGGATGGTAGAAAAGGCAGTTGGCATTACTAAGCCATTTTCAAAAAAGCCTTTGAGGACAACCGAAGACCTGCAATAGGGTTACTTGAATATAGGAACACTCCTATTGCGGGCTTAGGTTTATCTCCAGCCCAAATGATGTTCGGTAGGCGACTACGAACTAAATTACCTATAAGCAATAAAATGCTTAATCCAGAGATATTTGACAGTGTAAACACTAAGTTGTTAAGACGTCAACAAATTCAAAAGCACTATTATAATAGGTCATCAAAAACGTTAAATGAGTTAGGGCCAGGTGACAAAATCACTGTTCAAAATTTTAAAACTAAAGTGTGGGAGCCAGCAACGGTTATTTCTAAAACTAGAAATCCAAGATCATATAAAATTAGAACTGCAAGTGGCAGAATATTTATAAGGAATAGAAAATTCCTAAGAACATCCAAAACATCACATTCTGGCTATAGTGATGATATGTTTGACATTTTACCAGATGTCAAGACTGAACAAATGAATGTTTCAAATTCAGCCCCATCACATTCCACCACAAAGTATTGCAAATAATGCTCCATTTATAACTTCATGTGGTCGAGTGATAAGACGTCCGAAACATTTAAATGATTATGTTTGCTATTAAGTATCTGCAGTAATAATTGTATTTGTATATAGTAATAATTGTGTTTGTGTATTGTAATAATCGTATTTGTGTAGTGTAATGATTGTATTAAGTTATTTATAATTATAATGTATTGTATAATCCATGTCTCATTAAAATTAAAAGGAAGGGTGTGATATATGTATACTTGTGGCAACACCTATTTAATATTAAAGTTTTTGGTATGTAATGGCAACACGAATGTAGTATTATGATGCTATGTGCTTGGAGCTGTCAGTACGCTCGCTTCTCTCTTGTAATCACGATACATGCCGTGATATTAGTCTAGATAATATGCTACTAAATTAAACTCATGTTATTAATAAACTATGTTCCATCTCAAGAAGTCTCTTCGTCAATCAATCCAAGTTTCATACAGCTACTCTATACAATGTAATACAAGTAATACGAAAATCCCGCAGATGTTGCTGCGATCGACACTTGAAATTTTAGCAGTATCGTCGCATATTTAAGAGATACAAATTTTTAGCACTGTTTGGATAGCATATTTCCACAAAGTATTCTAGACGCTGTATCCCAACTGCCAAATATTGCTAGTCTATACAATGTAATACGAAAATCCCGCAGCTGCCGCTGCGATCGACACTTGGGATTTTAGCACTATCGTCGCACATTTAAGGGATACAGATTTTTAGTGTTGTTTAGATAGCATATTCCCACTACAGTATAGCGCCTAAAATATATAGTGTGGAAATCGGCTATCCCTGTAATACTCAAACAAGTTGGAAATTGCTCGTCAAACGTGGCAAATGAGGTGCGTTCGTACTATAACAAGTTTTATAATTATTTTTTGCACCCCATATTGTACTGAATGTATAATTTTTTGCACTTCATAAAGTGCATAGTCTTTAACATCATTAAAATGCACTCCCAATAATTTTTTTTCCCATTCCCCGAACACTTTTGACTATACATCCGATTTTCCTAAAATTTGAAATGGCTCGACAAAATTTTGTAACAATTATATATTTAAAATTTCAGACCATTTGGAAGGCTGTAACATCATTAAAATGCACTTGCAATAATTTTTCCCATTGGCCGTAATGTAAAGAAAAACTTTTGACTGTCCCTGTAATTAAACTATACATCTGATTTTCCTAAAATTTGAAATGGCTCGACAAAATTTTGCAACAATTATATCTTTAAAATTTCAGACCATTCGGAAGGCGGTAACATCATTAAAATGCACTTGCAATAATTTTTCCCATTGGCCGTAATGTAAAGAAAAACTTTTGACTGTCCCTGTAATTAAACTATACATCCGATTTTCATAAAATTTGAAATGGCTCGACAAAATTTTGCAACAATCTTATATTTCAAATTTCAGACCATTCGGTTGGGTAGTTTTTGCTCTGTTATATGCGGACAGACGGACGGACTGAACGACGACTATAGGTGCTACGTATTTATATAATTACGAACGCACCTAAAAAGCGCTAAAATATTATATCCCTTAAATGTGCAATGATACTGCTGCAATATGCAGATCGCAGCGACATCTGCAGGATATTTTCTACAACTGCAAGAAATTGCTAGTCTATACAGTGTAATACGAAAATCCCACAGATGTTGCTGCGATCGACACTTGGAATTTTAACAGTACCGTCACACATTTAAGGGATACAAATTTTTAGCACTGTTTGGATAGCATATTTCCACCAAAGACTTTTAAGATACATAGACCGGCAATTCCCATTCAAAAGCATGCGAAATCATGGCAGCCATCTGAAGTAAATTGAAACACCTGAACCGCGAGGTTTGTACGTCAGCTGTGGTTATTTACCATTAAGTGCTATGGCTAGAATGAGCTTAGAAATTAATTTTTATCAATATCTATGAAGTTTATGGCATATTTTTTTACATGAAGCTATTTTTTATATCTAAATATGCGTTATAAATATTGAATTTTCAGAAATAAAGTTAAAAAAGGCGATTTATTAATACTTTTATGTATGGTATGTTTAAAAAATAGTATCTAGTTTTAACATGCCTTATAAACCT
This sequence comes from Maratus speciosus, assembly GCA_963932465.1. Taxonomy (NCBI): domain Eukaryota; kingdom Metazoa; phylum Arthropoda; class Arachnida; order Araneae; family Salticidae; genus Maratus; species Maratus speciosus. The sequence continues at coordinate 678,468,078 of OZ010788.1, forward strand.
AATTATAGGCGAAATTTATATGGAACCAGATTATTAAAGATTATAATTCCACCTTTTTTTAAGTTTGACTTACAAAACTAACTGGAAAGAAAGTTTAGATTAAAGGTAGCAACTGTAACATAATATAGTAATTTACAAAATTTTAAATTACTTGTAAAGAAATTTACGCTTTTTAAACTAATTTTTATGCAAAAAGGTAATTAAAAAAATGCATATTAAAGAAAGTAACACTATATTTTTATCCTTGGAGGATGTTTTTTGAAATACTTACTTGCTATACGAAAAAACAAAAAAATTGATGAATAATAAAGTATTTTTTTTTAAAAAAAGGCCTAAATGAAATAGGGTAGACTAATACTTAATGAACCCCAATGAAAAAATATGCTATTAAAAGCATTTTCTTAGGTAAATTAAAATATAAAACATATAAACTGCCGTACTGCTTTGATCAAAAATCCTCAGTTAAACTGACAGTTTGCCGGTCTGTGTATCTTAAAAGTCTTTGATTTCCACACTGCTAAAATGCCAAGTGTCGATCGCAGCGACATCTGCGGGATTTAGTATTACTAGTATTACATTGTATAGACTAGCAATACCTTGCAGTTGTAGAAAATATCCTGCAGATGTCGCTGCGATCTGTATACTGCAGCAGCATCGTTGCATATTTAAAGGATACAATATTTTAGCGCTTTTTAAAGTATTAAAGAGATAGGCGATTTCCACACTATACAGTCTAGTCGGTATAATTTCCACTATAGCGCCTAGACTATATAGTGTGGAAATTGGCTATCCCTACACTGTTAAAAATATCGTGAAAAAGTACCTCTGTTTTTCAAGGCTATCTATTTTCTGACCAATGAGAACGCTTCATAGTTGTTTATGTAGCGTTCTCATTGGTCAGAAAATAGAGAGCCTTTAAAAACAGAGGTAATTTTTCACGATATTTTTAACAGTGTATAAAACATAAAAAAACGTAAAATATTGTATCCCTTAAATGTGCAACGATGCTGCTGAAATATACAGATCGCAGCGACATCTGCAAAATATTTTCTAGAACTGCAAGATATTGCTAGTCTATACAATGTAATACGAAAATCCCGCAGATGTCACTGCGATCGACTTATGGGATTTTAGAAGTAACGTCGCAATATTTAGTCGCAAACGATACCAATTTTTAGTGTTGTATGGATAGCATGTTTCCACACTAGGTATTCTAGACGCTGTAATTTCCACACCAGGTATTTTAGACGCTGTACCTTGGCGACGCGAATTTGGAATCTTCCCTCGATTCACACACTTGGCGCAGTAGCCTTGGCGTGGTTGGAGAATCGTTTACTGGGTTGCAACACTAGAGAACGGACCGAATCATCGAGCAATATCACGTGATAGACGTAAAAAAAGGTGGCTGGCCATCGCAGGTAAACTACGTGTATGAACGTAAACATGAAATAATTTCCAGCGTTGCAATAATTTAATTATTTTAGCTTACATATCTAATGTTCAGGTATACTGTACAATTATATTCATAGGAGTTAAATGTTATTCATACGTTATTTTCTTTTTTTTTTTATTGTTTACATTAGCTGAAACGAAGTATAGGAATGATTATGTTACATTCAGTTAAGATGCATCCTTCTTTTTTTTACATGCTTTATTTTCACCTGCGTATTTTATATTTCTGCAGGTTAAACATATTTATCGTCAGTTTTCAGATTACATGTTTATTTTCTATAATTATGTTTGGATGTTGTTTACGTTTGGATGCAGCAAGCAGTTTTTATTTAGTAATAAGTTTCATAACTCTTTATATTAAAGAATTTCGTGGTTACAGTTTGATTGTGACACTTCAGAATATGCTTTTTTTATTTACATTTTACAGATGTAAATGCTTAAGTAACGTGAATTCACTTTCACTTTTGTTATGCTTTTTTTATTTACATTTTACAGATGTAAATGCTTACGTAATGGGAATTCACTTTCACTTTTGTTATGAAGCATTCAACAATTTAAAATTAAGGACAGTTAGTAATATAGTTGTTTATTTATTTAAATTTATTTTATAGAATATAACTGTTTGAAAATCTATAAAATTCATACCCCCCCCCCTCCTTTTATTTTTCTCTTTACCCCAAAGAGTTGAGAAAAAAACATTGGTTTGGATGAATTTTAGCAAAACAACAGCCATTTAGTGTGAATTCTAACTGACTTTGAACATCACCAAGTACTACAGAATATTTGGAATGCTTCACTTACTAAGATTTGATGACTGCATGTTACACCGTCCCTGGACTTTGACAAGCAACATCTCAGCGACTATTCTCTTTGAAAAGCGCTTGAATTTTATTCAAGCCGTGCAATGAGATCGGTTTCTAAGACAATGTTGCTTTTGAAGGACTTCTTTTAAAAGCTTATGAAGAACTGTTTTAAAAATAAGTAAAATGTAAGTGGAAAAGCTACTTAGAGGCACTAAGTTTTTCATTTTTCTAGTTTATAGTTAAAATGATTTCTAGCAAAACAACAGCCACTTAGTGTGGATTCTAATTTTTCCTTTTTAGGTGCATTCGTAATTATATAAATACGTAGCACCTATAGTCGTCGTTCAGTCCGTCCGTCTGTCCGCATGTAACAGAGCAAAAACTACCCAACCGAATGGTCTGAAATTTCAAATATATGATTGTTGCAAAATTTTGTCGAGCCATTTCAAATTTTATGAAAATCGGATGTATAGTTTAATTACAGGGACAGTCAAAAGTTTTTCTTTACATTACGGCCAATGGGAAAAATTATTGCAAGTGCATTTTAATGATATTACAGCCTTCCGAATGATCTGAAATTTTAAAGATATAACTGTTGCAAAATTTTGTCGAGCCCTTTCAAATTTTAGGAAAATCGGATGTATAGTTTAATTACAGGGACAGTCAAAAGTTTTTCTTTACATTACGGCCAATGGGAAAAATTATTGCAAGTGGATTTTAATGATATTAGAGCCTTCCGAATGATCTGACATTTTAAAGATATAACTGTTGCAAAATTTTGTCGAGCCTTTTCAAATTTTAGGAAAATCGGATGCATAGTTTAATTACAGGGACAGTCAAAAGTTTTTCTTTACATTACGGCCAATGGGAAAAATTATTGCAAGTGCATTTTAATGATATTACAGCCTTCCGAATGGTCTGAAATTTTAAAGATATAATTGTTGCAAAATTTTGTTAAGCTATTTCAAATTTTAGGAAAATCGGATGTATAGTTTAATTACAGGGACAGTCAAAAGTGTTCCGTTACATTACGGGGAATGGGAAAAAAGTATTGGAAGTGCATTTTAATGATGTATCAGACTATGCGCTTTATGAAGTGCAAAAAATTATACATTCAGTACAATATGGGGTGCAAAAAATAATTATAAAACTAGTTATAGTACGAACGCACCTCATTTGCCACGTTTGACGAGCAATTTACAACTTGTTTATGAATGTAATAGCATCACGAAGTACTACAAAACATTTAGAATGCTTTATTTGCTAAGATATGATGACTGCATATTACCTACACAGGACTTTGACCAGGGCCTGATTACCAACGGGGCAAACTTACACCAATAAATTTTAAAAGAAATGTTCGCCTTATCTAAACGCTGTATTTATGTAAAATTTCTGCATGAATAACACAAAATTTTCTGTTTCTTTTTACTGGTGAGAATGTGCCCCATCGGTAATCAGGCCCTGACTTTGACAATTCAAATACTTTTGATTGACAAGCAATGTCTCGGGGGAAAGTTCTTTTGAACAGAGCTTGAATTTTAATCAAGCTGTGCAGTGAGATTGGTTTCTAAGATAATATTGCTTTTGAAAAGTAAGTTTTATTTTTGACTTCTTCATTAAAAGAAAAGCAGCGTTAAGTGAGTAATTTTTGGTATTTTTCTGTTAACCAGACATAAATCTCACCAATAGTTGCTTTTATATTTTAGATTGTACATTAGAAATAATGTTTTGAAATTAAAATGTTTTTAGTTTATGCTAATCTTTTCCTTTTTTAAATTTTATTTTTAAAATGTTCTCAAATCGAAAAGGACAACTTTCTGTTCAACATAAGTTTTAATTAATTTTTGTTCGAAAATCCATGAAACTAGCTGGTGTTGTTGTTCAGAAACTGTGTAATTGAGCTGTTTTATCCTTTTCTTTTTGCAAACGCAATAGATCTTTCAGAAAATAGTGTCAAAGTGGGCGTTTTGAACCGAATTTCCACGCGAAGGAAGAAAAAGCATTCAAGAGTGGGCGAAAACCGTGTTTGTCACGTGATCAATAACTAAGTCATTAATCAAAAAATGGGAAAAACAGTTCAATTCTAAATCACTTCTATGGCCAGTCTTTCCCATTTTATACCTTTCCGTTAAAAAATGACTTTGTAAATGTGTCGAAACGTTTTGCGCTTGTTGAGGAGAGCAGTTAAGAACAGCTTTAAAGGAAATGAGAAAATGTGTGTATTTAATTATATATTTTAAATGAAGTGTTTTTTTTTATGAAATAAGTAATTATATTGCTGCAAACGTTTGAAAGTTTTTTCAACAATTTGTCAAAAATATAAAGTTTTTTTGGGGGGGTGGGGGGGGGGGGATACTAATGCTTCTGGATTTTTTAGAAAGTAACTCCAAATGATAATGGGAAATTGTGCATAACACTTGGCAACTCTGTTTTTCAATTTTTGAAAAAAATTATATCATTTTTTAAAACGCTTTGTTTTTACTTTTCTGTCATCTTTACATACTTTTATTTTAACTTAACTTGGAATATCAACCATGGAAAGTTTGAGATTTTATGCTTTTTAATGGACAAAAAGTGCAATTCCTCGCGCCTTCCTTGGAGATTGGAATGAAAATTGGAATTTTAATCACAGTATGAATGAAATAAATTTTAATGAATGCTAAAGAATTTTCTTAATGACTTAATTTTTCAATGGTATTGTTTTCATATAAACAATTGAGGAGAATAACACTGTAAAATGAAAAAAGAAATCCATTTTTCAAATTTATCATTTTATAGCTTGACATCTCAAGTTTAACTGTTTAAAATTTCATTGAAAAATTCCTATGCATTACAAAGTTACAGCTGATTTTGGATTCATTGCAAGTCGCATAATAACCATACTTGAAACTTTAGTCATGTTTTTCTAGAAATGACTTTCTTGCTACTTGCTCAGCAGCTAACTCTGTTATATTTCATCAGAATGACTTTACATTTTCCCATAAATAAATACTTAAACTTCCTATTGAATTATCTTAGTGTGTAAAAAAAAGTTCTTGAATATTAGCTTCGAAATAACATTACAGTGTTATTCCCCTTACGAGCCTACACTAATTATGCAGAGAAATTCGAATGCTAATATTAAACTTATTAGAGAAATCTTTACAGATTTCTCGCTTGCATTTTAATTTTTAAATTTTTTTGCACAGGATACCTGAGGTCAATATCTTTTATGTGTTTGTACTTCTTCAATTTTTGTTTCTGTTATTTTTATACGAGGATAATTTAACTTTCAGAATCGGTTCTAACTGGTTCCAAAAATGAAAGTATCCGCATATAGATGGGTTGCATTGATGTCACTTTGCTATTACCAACGACTGATGCTCTAATCTGGTATTGCATCTTGAGCCCACACAGAATGTCAGAACTCCCTGTTTGCCGTTAAAAGCACGTGTTGTCTTTTTGTTTAATTTTGATTTTTCTTATTTTTATTATTATAGTGCTAATAAGTCAAATGGAGAGCACCACATTCGCCTTATATTTGGGCGCCATATGAAGCGATGCCAGATTCTTCTGAACATGTGGCGTCATGTGTAAGCTGTCTATAAAAATATTTTGTTTTTAAGAGTTCATTTCATTGATCAGTGTATGCAATTAGCAGTTAATTTCTAATCAACATAATACAAGTATTCCCTGACTTTATGACATTAATCATAATTCCTCTTGAAAATTTACCCCTGGTCGGTCTTTCATTAACCGCTATAGTTTATCCAGGAAATTTTACTGTAGCTTCGGTTTTGGCTATTAGGGTGGCGCGGCAATCTATTCGATTTACAGAGTAATCATTGGTTTCTTCTTGAAAATATATTGTCAATTAACCCTCTATTTATATTATTATTTTTTATAGAAAATATTATTATTGTTCTGATATTTGTCACCAGAGTCTAAAGAATTTTTAGTTTTATAGATTCCTCTTCAAAATCCACCCTTAGGTAATCTTTCATTTACATATTGGTCCTCAGAACCGGCCGTTTTCAGTACGATTCCTTGGAAATCGATCTTGTTTGGAGTCTGCTCGTTTTGAAACAATTCCAAGGACTTCGTCCATTTAGGAATAAATTCATGCATGAATAGAATCTTTTATAAAGTCAAATTCGGATACTTGTCGATTTTGAAAAACAAAATTGGTTAAACAGTGTGTATTTGAGAGTCTTAATATATAACATTGTCTTTCCTGACTGCATCATCAATGCGCAGCCGAAACGCCTACACCTAAAATCATAGTTGTTACTTCCTGCTATAACACAATCGGCCCTTTTTGGAGTCATTACATGTTCTTTTAGTTTCACTGCCAGAATCGTTCCTCAACAAATGACACATTTCTAGTGTCATGCCACTGGAAGAAACGAGAATGGTATGGAAACTATTTACAAATATCTTTCATTTTAATATTTTTAAATGATGATATATATATATATATATATATATATATATATTTTTTTTTTTTTTTTTTTTTTTTTTTTTTGCATAGTATACCTGATGTCTGTCTCTAACCGGGCTAGTTTTTTTTATTTTGGTTACATTTTTTTAAATATTATGAAAGTTTCAATTTCAGAACTGATTCCGAAAATGAAAGTAATTCTTTTTAAAATCTGAAACCAAAATCGAAGATGTAAAAACTAGCCTCATTAGAGATCATCCTCAGCTATCTTATAAAAAAATACAAAAGAGAAATTTGAAAATAACTTCCCCATAGGATTAACATTAACTTAAACGTTTTTTCACATGACTAGTGTAGGACCTAAAGTGCAGTTGAAAGATGGATTATCCAGTCACAAAAAATGAAATGGGATGTGCCATAATCTCACTTGTAGATATGACTTCTGTGTAGAGAAAAAAAACAAAAACATTTAGCATTAGAGATTTGAAATCAGCAGAAAGAGAAAAACAAAGTAATAATATTGGTGCACTTTGTTTGGAAAATTCACATTGTTCATCCAATTGTAATTTTGTCTTTTCATTGACTTAAAAAAAAAAAAAAGACATAATAATGAAAACTGGTTCTTGACTTAACCCTTAACTACTGTGACAGAAATTGTTGCATAGCTACTATGAGCGGTCTCTGAGACTGCTTCATAGGGCCGAAACTAGCCTTTTTTGCACCCGGGGCAAACATGGATTTTGGTGCCCCCTCTTCCGCAAAGTATATTTACAAAGAGAATTTTACTAATTTTCTAATCGCAGACTTATTTTAAAATTTAAAATATGTAATCATAAAATATGTAATACTGAACTACGTAATCTACAATGGCGGATGTCATGATCCCCCTCTGAACACCAACAAAAATATTCTAAAGATCATTTTTAAAATGAAATATACAGTTAGAGTCCTGATTATCCGAGTTTCCGCTTTCACAGAGTTATTTTCTTCTGATGGACTGATGGCTTCTATTATTATGAAACAGCCATTATAAATGAAGTGTTAGGTGAAGATGAAAGAGCAGTCGTAAAATGTTAGAACTCTGATTTTCTGGTCAGAATGGGAAGAAAAAAAATAGCCATACTTTTTACGATTGCTCTTTCATCTTCAACTAACACTTCATTTATAATGGCTGTTTCATAATAATAGAAGCCATCAGTCCATCAGAAGAAAATGATCCATTCCAAAGGTATAATCCTTCATGTGGTGCCTCTTCGTTCTGGCGGCCGGAGCACCCCCCCCCCCCCCCCCCCTAGATTCGGCCCTGCTGCTTCATCATAAGATGAAAGCTTGATTTATTCTTAGGATACTGTTTCTGTACTAAGCTTTATGTACAGAATTACTATAATTAAAATTCACCTATTTAGAAGCCTCTAGCAATAGTACTGTGATTTTTTTTTTTTAAATCGCTTTCGTCCTTCTTTTTCATCAACTGCATTAAGGCTGTTCTCAAATCCAAAAGGGCAACTTTCTGAAATAAGTTTAAATTTATTTTTGGTCGGAAATGCATGAAACTAGCCGATGTTGTTGTAGAAACTATGTAATTGAGCTGTTTTTTGCAAACGCAATAAATCTTTCAGAAAATATTGTCACAGTTGACATTTTGAACCGAAGTGCCCGGAGAAAGCAGAAAAACCGGTCAGCGAAGGGAGAAAACATCTTTGTCACGAGATCAAAATCGCTTATAACTCAATAGGTAATTTATTGATCAAAAAATGGGAAAAACAGTCCCGATTCCAAATCGCTTTCATGGTCAGCCTTTCCAATTTTATATCTTTCTGTTAAAAAAATGAATTTGTAAATGTGTCAAAACGTTGTGCGCTTGTTGAGAAGAGCAGTTGAGAACAGCCTTAAGCAGCTTCAACTTCATTTGAAGCAAAATAGCAGTTTCTTTTCGCACCAATTTCTCAGCCAAGGTGCTCATAAAACATAAGCTAATTTAGAAAAAAACCCACAAAATTTACTGATTTTTACACAAAATTCACCAATAAATTCAACTCAAACTAACTAGATCAAAAGCGAATTTTTTTCGTATAAATCGATTTTTGTGTTGTGTTAAAAGAAAAAAAATGTATTAAATTACATAGTATACTCTACGGACCGCTATATCATTTCGTGTTAACCGATTTTTCATGTTAAGCGTTTTCGTGTTAAATGTATTTCACTGTACAGATTTTTTTTCCCAAACTGTGCAAGCAAGCTCAAAAAATAGTATCTTTAATATAGTAGCCTTTAATTTTATTGAGCCTCAATATCAGGGTTTGTCAAAGCAGGCCCACTTGAAAAAAAACATTGTGGGTTTTTCAAATGTCCTCGTGCTTTCACAACTGTATCTTTATTTAATCTAAGGTATGAGAATACAAAGATAAATGCCAATTTAAATATATTTCAAAAGAATCAGATTTAAAGGAATTTCTAAGCAGAGACCAAATAAGAAACTAGCCGAAAAAAAGGCAGATCCTGTAATCTAAAATGCATCCAAAACATTAAGTATTATGTACATGAAAATTAGAAGTTTAAAGTGTTAAAAAAAAACTCCATAATGCCTGAAAAAACTTGGGTTTTAGACTAGTGGGCTGGGTTTTTTCAAACCGTGCTCAATATATCACTTATTCAGATTTTTTCCCCATGTTCCCCCGAGAAGAAAAGTAGTACCTTATAAATAGGGCTAACCTTTTTTGTGCCCGGAGCAAACATTGACTTTGGCGTCCCCCCCTCCCCCACCCTCCTCACGCACAATAAAAGTTATTAACCTCAGGTAGCCTATGCAAAAAAAAAAAAAAAAAAAAAAAAAAAAAAAAAAAAAAATATATATATATATATATATATATATATATATATATTTAATAATAATTAAAAATGCAAGCAATAAATATAAACAATGCTCGGTTTACATGCCGTATATTCCCGCGGCCGACACCTTGGATGTTTTGAGATTTCTTGGCGATCTTTATCGATATGGCAATCCCGACGAGCGGCATGTTCTGGCAACTCCGTTTTTTTTGGAGAGATTGTGTTTTGAAATAACTTCACTCGTAGATTTAGCTGGTATGAGCTGCTTTTATGTTGTGATTTTGATGAATTTATATGTTTGACTATGGCTTCTGTAGTCCGTTTACCTGCTGTTGCTCATCTAATTAAGAAATATCGTGAAATTTTGAAGGAAAAGGGAAGTTTGTTTAGAGTGTGTAGTCATAGGCCTGTTTTGTGAAATGAAGGTGATGGTAGCAGGTATTTTGTGCTTGAGCTTTCAAAAAAGGAGATGTCTGTTAAGAAATGTTAATAATTTTATGCATATTTTGTTGTAATGTTTTATATTAGCCGTTTATTGTATATTTCTCTTACATTTCGTGCATTTTTGAGATTGCTGCACAGCAACATACGTGCATTTACTAACTGCCGCTTATAACGAGTTTCGTGCATTTTTCAGATTGCTGCAGAAGTAGTTTGCTGAATCCAGTGATGTTTTTTTTTTCAGTTTATGAACGCTACGCGTTCTTACTTACATTTACTAATTTCCGCTTTAAGGAGTTTCCTGCATTTTTCTGGTTTATATTTTATTATTTACATTTTATTTTGATTAAGCCTAATATGTGCATAAATCAGTGCGTGGCGACATTTAATGCTTGGCAGAAAAGGGGTTTTCACACCAAGAAAAACTCCAAGATGGCGGCCACGGGAATATATGACATCTGTTCCTAATGCTCTCATAGGATTAATATTAGCTTGATCATTAAAAGTCTACACTAGTTATGCAAAAAATTGGAACACTAATGTTAAAACTGTGGGAACGTTCTTTTTAAAATTTCTCATTTGCATATTAATAGTTTTAAACGATTTTGTTTTCATCCTTAGAATAGTTGAGTTTGAGTTCTAACAAGATTTGTGTTTACTTTTTTGATTTTGGTTGCAATTTTTTTTTTTCATAAAGCTACTTTCACTTTCAGTGCCGGTTCTGAAACCTAAATGCATAGCAATGCTAAAGATCAATCTAAGCTATCCTAGGAAGAAAAAAAAATCATTTAAAAATATTAAAATGCTAGCGAGAAATTTAAAAAGAACGCTCCTATAGGTTTAACATTAGCTTGCGAGTTTCTTCGTATTTCATATATACATACATTTTTCATATATATACACACATGCAATATCTCCACTATCATTTACAGTATTGAAGTTGCCTATCTTTAAAATAATTACTCTCAATTAGTGTGATTTTTTCAGAGTAAAGTAAAATATTTTTGATTGAAGATAAAATATCTTTTTTTCACTTCAACATATTTTACTTAATCCCTTTTGTTCAAAAATTATCACTAACTTTCTTGCATAAATGGCTAATTTTTACATATCACAAGAATTATAAGTTACTTTAAAATATGTTTCATTAAACAATGTAAGGTTAATGTTAAAACTGTGTAGGCATAAGGCTGAAAAAATTTAAAAACATTTTAACGCTTCGTCGGTCGTAATGGGCATGACAGGTACAGCACAATTATTTCCGTTCTCCTTTCCGCTGCTACAGCGTGCAGGGTTACTTTGAGTACTTTGAATGTAATAAACGACAATGTTTCATTCAAATTTGAAATATTCTCTCTTTTTATATCCTAATGAAGGTCACTGATCACTTTAAGAGCGTTAGAATTGTGTTAATTAATTGCTAATGTCGATTTTCTGACAGGCGCATTGCACCCGAACTTAGGAGTCCCAGAGTTGTGACCGACGGAGGGTTAAGTAATTCTTACGATTTTATTTAAACCAACATATTTCTTAATTAATTTCAATTGTAAATCAAATTATTTTAACATAGAAAGACACACTAAGTTAATAATGACAAACATTTTATTCAATCAACAACAAATAAAACATGTCAAATACAGATCTTTTTGCATACAGAAAGATGTAAAAATTCATAGGGGAGAGTGAGACAATGTTTACAAAAATGCAGGACTCCAGCACCAAGGACAGATAGCTTAACTGTACTAACATTTGTACAAGCTACATTTATATAATAAAATCTTAAGTCATGTGATTGTCATCAACAGTTCCGAGCTGACCGCTTCAATTTTTTCATGCCAGGCGGCTATTTTTGTACTTTAATGTTATACTAGCTGTAGGAAAAATCGGCCGTTCAAGGACAAACGTCCTCTTTTCATTTTCCCTTCGTTGCCATGGCATAAGAGGACGCCAGCCCCTCGTCCCTTTTTTTCCACCACGCTTCCGCAAAACAAATCTAACCATGTAAGAGTATGAGTTACTGCGGTATTCAAAGACTCTTTTTGCCGTAACACCAGTCTTGATTTTCTTACGTTAAGAGAAAGCGAATCATTTGTTCCGCTAATTTTATAACACTTGTTTGTAAGGCTATTTGTAGTTAGAAATATGGATAGATTTTTAGACGACAGATTAATGGTGTAATTGTAACTTTACTATTAATTTAACTTAATTATATATTCAAATAATTTGTAATTTTCTGTGTCATACAATGTTATCTGCATTCGTATATGCATGAAGTTTTCTATTATTTTAATTTAAGTGGAAAAAAATGAACGCACAAACATACGCACATATATATATATATATATATATATATATATATATATATATATATATATATATATGTGTGTGTGTGTGTGTGTGTGTGTGTGTTATTTTCTTATAAATTACATTATACTGTATTGCTATTTTGTAATCATCTTTCTGTCTCAGTCATCACCCAAATATCGATGTAAAATAGCAAATTCAGAGCATTTTCTGAAAAATACTTTGCATTTAATAAACACACGAATGAAAATCAATTAAAATCTGAATAAGAATAGCTTCATAGCTTTTATGGGTGAAACTGTTTTCATGAATTTGGCGAGTAATATATTTAGATCTGAATACAAGAGTTTTATATCTCCCTGACCAGCACTCTTAAAACAGGGTCAGCTAGGTGGGGAGGCCTACCAAATGGCTTAAGCACTCACAAGCCCCACCCAGCACTCTTAAAACAATAACAAAAGTAAATAAAGCGGGGGGGGGGGGATCTTTTAAAATAATATCACCAAATAAAGGGGGACGTGGTTCAATCAAATCACGCCACTTTAAATGGCATGATGCAAAATTATTCTTTATAATACTTTTAATATGAGTCTAAAATAAATCTTGCTCTTGGGGGGAGGGGTAATCACTCAAATCCATATTACATTCTTCATCAATTTCCACGAAATCTTCCGAGGGAGGGGGTCAATTGCATGCTATAAACTACTTGTTTTCCTTTTTTTTTTCTCTTTTGATTTTCTGAAAAATACAATGTGTTCATGAATGTAGCGAGTAATACATTCAGATTTGAATCCGAGAATTTAAGCTCTCATTGACCAACACCCTTAAAACAACAATGACAACAAAAACAAATAAAATACGATGGGGAGGGGGGTTAAACGTGGCTTAATTAAATCATTCTGCCTCATTTGCTTTGAAATCTTCCGGGGGAAGGGGGGGGGATAAATGTATACTTTCAATTATGTGTTTTAATGTATACTTTTTTTTTTAAGTCTTCAGGAAGGCTAATCCCGTCACACGTTTTACTTTCGGAACTTTTTTTTAGGCGATGAAATTGACAAATTTTCTAAGCTGGAGTCTGCAATAGTATTAGCTTCAGCACACATCCTTCCAATTGTACGAAGAGATACGCCACATGCTTTAGAAGTAGTTTCTTGTATTTGCATAAATATAGCTTTGATTTTTGCATTAGGATTGGAAGCAACGAGTGTGAAGGTTGCCTATACTCCATGGTCGAAAGACTTTAGGAAACTCGGAATGGCAACAGCCAGAGAGGAGAGAGAGACGAGGATCTTGAATGGTTGTGTTCGAACTCTCTCTTTTGAAATATGTAATTCGAAGATTATTCTTATGTTATATTATGTGTGCGTGTGTTGTAACTGTGTAGTCTAATGTAAATAGTAAACTTAGTTAATCATATCCCTGCTTAGACCTCTCTGCTTTGATTATATCTTGTGTTCTTTCTTCATCAATATCTTGGAATACCGAACCGGTCATCATAATGGCGCAGACGACTAGGATGGTGATCCCCAGCTTTTAAAAATTATAAGCAGTGTTACTCCAGCAAGAAAAAATGTCATCGCATGATATTGTGGTGAAAGCAAAGAAAGTTGTGCCTAATCTAAGTGAATAATATTGCGTCGATAGTATTTGATTGACAGCAACGAGAGTTCGATGGCTGGCCTAGCTATCATAAAGGTATTCTTTTTTTTCCTATCGAGAGCATATTTTAAATGTATGTTAGTAAAATATAGTTATTTAAAGTGTATATGTTTTACATTATGTTTCAAAACAACGGGTTAATATTTATTCAATTAATGGATTAAACATGGTATTTTATTCAGTAATTAAATTTGAAAAGTATGCTTAAGAATCGTATTGTATAGAATTTAACTTGCGCAGTAATATGAATGCAGAATTATGTATCATGATTGTTAAATTGATCGAATGTTCAGATAGAATGGTGTTTAAAAATAACTATGTTTAGCATGAAAGTTTAAATTCTGTTATTTAAATAAATATTCTCTAGTTATTGTGTTAAAAAAAAAGAAAAGAAAAAGAAACATAAAAATGAGTTAAAATTGTCATTTTAAAAGTTCATAACACGTCTGTCTATGAAGCTATTTATTCTCTAAGAATAAACTTTGCACTAGAACAGGGACGGCGAACCTATGGCACGCGTGCCAAATTTGGCACGCGATAGAGTATTTTCGGCACGGCGGTGAAATCCTAAAACGAAATAGAATTAAGTTAAACAAAATACGCAAACTTTTACGATCTGGGCTTTTCTTTCTTTTCTTCTTTTTTTATTATATTAGAAAGCAACTAATTGAATTTATAAATTATTTCAGTGTCGGCTCAATAAGTTATCAAATTTAGAGAAGGTTTGTAGCATATCAAAAAGAAAAATATCACGCATTATAAGCAAAATTCCTAGTCATGAAACTAAAGCTACTTGGTACAAAATATATAATCTTCACAATTGTTCGCTCTATTTATTCCTGAGGGTCATTATTTTAGGAAATGATACGAAAATCTTAAATACTAGAAACCCAAACCACTTGTTAGATAACCCGAATTCAGCTAGCATCCTATTAAAAGTGAGTAGGTTGAACACCGTATTAATATTTGGCATAACCGACATTGCATTCAGCCTTTTATTACTTTAAGATAAATAAGTTAGTCTAGATATTAGATGTATATTGCTCCATATTTGTAAATCCCAATGAATAAAAATCCAGAAATTTTGATCTACTAAATTACTTTTTGGTGCTTGGCACGTCATGGTCATGTAAAATCTTTTTTGAAAGAAAATGGGCACGGGGATGTAAAAAGGTTCGCCGACCCTGCACTAGAATAACTAAAAGTGTTACCTAAGTAAATTATCGTTTGGAGAAAAAAAAAAAAGAAACAGATTTATTTCAAATGTTTTTTATTTATTCTTTTATCTTTGTGATTAAGATAAAAAGGTGCTATTTCAAAGTATGTAGAGGAAGTGTTTTTTTTTTGTTGTTGTTTTGTTACGTATTATTCTGGAATTCTTTGAAATGACTCATTCAGATTAAATTTGAAATAAAAGTTGAGTAATCTTTGTTCAGTTCAGTGAAACTGATAATGTATAAATTTGATTATTACGGATTGGGTTGTTTATTTATTTTTAATTGTGGCAGAATATTAAGCATTTGTTTGTTTTGTTGTTGTTGTTGCTTATTTTCGATTTACCAATTGAAAGGAAATATAGAGATTTAATTTGAGTTTAAAATCAAAATAAAAGAAAGATTTTCAGATCTTGGATACAATCTAATTTAACTAAAAGGTGTTAATTTAAGATTGTGATTTATAAATATTTGGTTCGTTTTTGAAATATAATTTAGTAAGAGATTGAAGTGTTAAAAAGAAAATTGTTAATGTATTATGTATTTTTGAAGGATGTATTTAAAAAATTAATACGCAAAGCATTGACAAATTCTTATTTTGTTAGAACACAAATATTTTATTATTTTTTTTTTCAACTTGACATATTGGTAAAAATATATTTTAATTATTGCAAAACTTGTTTTATATATATATATATATATATATATTTTATTATTGTGCAAATGTGTTTGAATTTAGTCAGTAATACTAATATGAGTATTTAAATAAAATAAATTTCATTCAGTTTGAGGAGTTATGTACAAAAGAATGTTCAGGTTTAAATTAAATTTGGTTTAAGGCGTTCTTAGGGAAAGTTCCAATTAAGGTAGAGACACTGTTTGAGTATTGCTGATTGCTTCGATTTTTGAAATTTGGCTTATCAAATATGGCGTTTTTAAGCAAAGGTGGTAGAAAAGAAGATTTAAAGAAAGTAGCGATTGAACTTGGAGTTCAGGATGTCGAAAATTTAAAAATTATAGATCTGAAAAAGGCTATACTAGAAGTGGAAGAATATGATGAAGATCTTGTTAAGGGATTTTTGAGTTCTGTAATCGAGGACAGGAAAAAGAAAGAGGAAAGGGAGGAGCGAATCGCCAGGGAAACCAAAGAAGAAAAAAAACAACAAAAGGAACTAATAGCACTTATCCAAGAATATAGAGTGGTTTTTGATGGAGAACTGAAGAGAGCCAAAGTTGGTTCACATAGCATAAATTTAAAACCTGGTGTTGTAAGAAAACAACCACATCTTTATAAAGTACCAGAAACTTTGAAAGCTAATGTAGAAAACCAAATACAGGAATTACTAAGGAAAGATCTTATAGAACCTTCTTCTGCGGAAATAGTGTATCCACTGGTGTGCGTAGCTAAAAAGGACGGTGTGTAGATTATAGAGAGTTAAACGCCGCCACCAAGATCTCCCCTTTTCCTATGCAGAATTCCGACAACCTAAAATTTAAAGCTGATTCGGCGAAATATTTGACCTCGCTAGATATTTTAAAGGGATATTGGGAAATCCCACTCGAAGAGAGTAGTCGAGAATTGACCAGTTTTGTGTCACCAAAAGGCCAGTACCAATGGAAAGTAATGCCTTTCGGATTGTCTGGAGCTCCGGCTACTTTTCAAAGAACAATGAATCAGACCTTGAGACCGCATAGTGATTATGCAGAAAGTTTTCTTGATGATATTATAATTTTCTCTTCTAACTGGGAAGAACATTTGCAACATATAAGAGAAATTTTGGAAACTTTAAAATCTCTGAATTTTTCAGCTAACTTGGCAAAATGCTCCTTTGCAGCATCTGAAGTCAGATATTTAGGACATATCGTGGGTTCAGGCAAACATGGACCTATTCCCGAGAAGCTAGAAGTAATAAAACACCTCAAAGCTCCCAAAACGAAGAAAGGACTGAGATCCATATTAGGTCTATTTAACTGTTACAGAGAATATGTCCCGCATTATGCTAACCTTGCAAAGCCTTTGACAGATCTGACCAGAAAAACTGTTCCAAATGATATTCCATGGTCGGAAGATGCTGAAAAGTCGTCCAATAAGTTAAAGGAAAGCTTATGTGAAGTTACAAACCTTTATACCCCAGACATGTCCAAACCGTTCGAAATAAACACCGATGCTTCCATATCGGGTATTGGTGCCTGTTTAATGCCAAGGGACAAAGACGGCATGTTAAAGCCCATAACCTTTGCCAGTCAAAAGCTTACTCCAACTCAATCAAAGTGGAGCACAATTGAAAGAGAAGCATATGCTGTAATCTGGGCACTTGGGAGATTCGAAATGTGGACTTATGGAACCACCATAATATTGCATACTGATCATAATCCTCTAAAATACTTAACAGAGGGAACTCCTAAGAACGCTCGATTACAGAGATGGTCGTTGGCACTATCTCGTTATCAGGTTTCTATTGCTCATAAACCAGGAAGTTCTAATGTAGTGGCAGATGCTTTATCTCGCATTTATGAGTAGAAAAAAATCTGTATATATATTTTTTGTATTATTTCATTATTATATATTGTATAATGTGCATTTGTAATATGTGTATTTTTAGTATATAGTGTATAAGAATTTATATATCTTAAGTAGTTTAAGTAAATGCTCACGATGGGACAGGTGAAGGACTTTTTAAATAGAACTTTTTAATTAGGACTCTTGATAGGACTTTTTAAGACTTTTGTTAGGATTTTTAAATGTAGTTTCACAGTGTGGGACACAGTCCAACATGTAGAAACTGGAGGGAAGGTGTGAAGGTTGCCTATACTCCATGGTCGAAAGACTTTAGGAAACTCGGAATGGCAACAGCCAGAGAGGAGAGAGAGACGAGGATCTTGAATGGTTGTGTTCGAACTCTCTCTTTTGAAATATGTAATTCGAAGATTATTCTTATGTTATATTATGTGTGCGTGTGTTGTAACTGTGTAGTCTAATGTAAATAGTAAACTTAGTTAATCATATCCCTGCTCTCTACTTTGATTATATCTTGTGTTCTTTCTTCATCAATATCTTGGAATACCGAACCGGTCATCATAACGAGATCTTTAAAATAGTTGTATACATTATAAATAACTGTCTTTGACTGTTTTCTAATATCAGGACTGGCTGCCATAATTAAAAGAAAGCAAAAGGTAGAGAAAATGAAAGAAAGCAAAGTAGTCAAACAAAGGATGGGTAATACTGATCAAATGGATCAAACGATGTGGAAAAAAGAAGAGCGGTCAATCGCTCACATGGCTGTAACTATAGTTACTAACCTAAGATAAGAGTCGAGGAGGAACCAAAGAAAGGGGGACGTTTGCCCTTGAAAAACCAATTTTTTCTACGGTGACTATAACCAGGCGCAAGTGATAAGTCGCCAAATATAGTTCTATCGCGATCATTTCATCTATATTATAATAAACCAAGTCATGTGACTGTTATAAACAACTATGGACTGATCCCATCGTTTTTCATATGCAAGGTTTCCATTTTGATTAAAAAATTAAAATTATTTTTTCGAATAAAACTACATAAAAGTTGCCATTGATCGCAAAGAATTCTTCATACTTTTATGTTAGCAGATAGGCATGCACTGAATAGTGATTTTGGCCAAATACCAAATATTTGGCGTATAGGCGAACCGAATACCGAATATTCGGCTAGCCGAATAGTAACTGCTAGGCCGAATACTTTTGTAATTTCAAAGTTTAAAGGCATTAAAATGTTAAATTTTAAAACAATTTTGCATAATATTTAAAACAAACTTTTATTCTAATAAACAAGAGCTTTTTTCAAGTAAACTTTATACTGAAAAAAAATCTGCTTTGAGTTATTTAAGAAGAGGATAGTTATAAAACTTTTTAAATTAATAAAATTTTAAATTTAATGGCTTCTTCTGAGAATTAAAACAAATGGATAATTTTTTTTTTTAATTCTAAAACAAATATTTTAAAATCAAAGAGAAATTGTGAAAAAATTGTACAAGATCATATATTATTTTTTTGTCAGGAAGAGACTAAAGTAAAAGTAAATAAATAATACAATCTATTCAAAATTTATATGAGTGCAACTTAGCAAGAATAACTGTTCTAGTCCCTTTGATTAAGCAAGGAAGTTTTTAAATGCATCCTAGATCGGTGTCTGGAGTGGGAAATCATTTTCAGAGATTGTAAACGTTCTTAAAATCTTAGCAAGAATAACTGTTCTAGTCCCTTTGATTAAGGAAGGAAGTTTTTAAATGCATACTAGATCGGTGTCTGGAGTGGGAAATCATTTTCAGATATTGTAAATGTTGTTCTTAAAATCTTAGCAAGAAAATAGATTATTTACTGGACAATGTTCAGAAACTTCCATTTGTACATAATTAATTCAATGAAAATCTTCGTGATTGCTTAATTTTCTTAAATAATATTTGACAAACAGCAAATAAATAACGTAAAAACATTCTCTTTTATTTAAATATGATTCTGCTTCTAATTATTCTGAATATTTTTATAAGTTGATTGTTAAACGCAGAAGTTGTATAAGGTTTTTAAAAATATGTTTTAGAAGTTTTTTTTTTTTTATGTATTTGGTTCGACCGAATATTTTGATATTCGGTCAAACCGAATATTCGGCAGGCTGAATAGTTTGCTATTCGGCATACCGAATGCAGTAAACTCTGTCTACGCCAGAATCGATCGCTACCGATAAAATTTTCCGTAGTAGACAAAATTCCGCCTTAGACAAATTTTACTCTATGTGTATGGATTCACAGGGACTTAAAAATTTTTACGAGTTAGACAGATTTCCGTCTTATGCAGAGTCCGACTTACTGTAGTTTGATATTCGGCCAAACTGAATATCTGGTAACATGGCCGAATACCAAATAGATACCGAATATTTAGTGCATCACTGTTAGCGGGTGCAAATCACCCCAATAGCATTTTTTAACTCGCAGCAACAAAATTTTTAGTTTTTCTTTTTTAACACAATTATTAGTTCTACATTTTTAAAAATTAAAGCTTCAAATAGAAAGCTTGGAAAAGATATTTGTTTTCTTCTTTGGCAAAAAAGTCACTGCCAGAGATAAAAATTCTTTTTCAACAGAGTGACACACTCGAAAACAGTTGATAATTTTATTTACACTTTATTTTTGAATGAAAATATCAAAATTATATTGCTCAGAAATATTTTGAAAATAAATATTGGATATATATCATGATACAGTAGAGCGCTGATTATCCGAACAAGTCGGGACCGACCCTAGTTCAAATAAGCAAAAGTTCGGAGTAACAGACAATTTAAGGGATGTTTCTGACTATACTAAAACTAACAGTTAAACTAACACATTGTTATTAAGTAAGCAAATAAATAAATGATTCCATTTTTATACTATAAAATAAATAATTAAACACATTTTTATTTTAAGAGAAACAACAACAAAAGAAAATCCGTGATATTTTGCAACTCACTAATGAAACACAACCGCGCAAGGCTCAACAGAAGTAAACAATAACATAAATGTAAACAATGTTTCATACACTACATGCGCCATCTATTGATATAATAATGAAACAATATAAAATGATGGTTTAAAAATATGGCTACTAAATAGATTCAAATTCAACTAAGATAAATAACTTTTTTTTTTTGTAAAAGAAATTAAAACTTATAAACAGAAAAATAAAATTAACTGGTGAAACTTTATAAAATTAAATTTATACAAATGCAATTATACATTGCTTTTTCTATAAATCAAACATTTAAAAAATTCAAAATACGATGAATAAGAAATATTATAATGCTATTTTCAATTAATAAAATATTTTTTTTTTAATTGCAATGTTAAAAAATAAATAAATACTGTTTTTCACTTAATTTATTATAGAATATCAGGGAAAGGTTTACAAAAAAAAAAAAAAAAAAAAAAACCTTGGCTAAATAAATTAATATAGATTAATTTAATTTCATTATACAAAATTAAATTATGGAACATTGAGTTACTGTTAAAACTTAACCATTTAGCAATATTATGTTACATAATATATAACAATTTGGCATACTTAAGTCGATTGCTTTGACTAAGTTCATTTTTCAATAGACTATTTTTTGTTTATTTTGAAAAAAAGACCACATATCTTTATATAGGGTAGATGTGGCAGTAATGGACACTCTTAAGGAATTTCTTTTAAATTTATTTTTTTATTAATAGTTATAATTATTATATTGCAGTTTTTTTAATATTATATTAACTTATCAACAATATTTAACCATCCTTATAGGCTCATTTCCCAATATGAATCGAAATTTAATTTTAAATAACAGAAATATATCAAAACACCCAAAAGTCCAATAATGAACATCCTCTGTTCCAGTAATGGACACCCCATAAAAAGTAATAAATATCATTGTTTTTATGACTCTATTTAGAACCAGAATTTAATGAATACATACTAAGGAAACAAAATAGTTATTTTCAAAAAAATTTAACAATTAGGATACCGGTAATTGATAAAACATTTATGATAATCATTTACTGTTTGCATCAATTATTGTAATTATAAGAAGATTGATGTTTTAATTATTTTAGATGGATAGTTTAAAATCAGGGTTGGGTTTTTGAGGTCAAAACTGGTTTTTGACATGACAAGCGTCAAAAACTGGTTTAAACTGTCATAAACTGGTTTAAACCGTCAAAAACTGCCAAATGCATGTAACACACTAAAACATTTTAACAACAATAGGTAAACATTAAATAAGACAATGATTTATGTGATCTTTTATTTAAATTTATTGTAATTTAATAATTTTAAAAAAATAAATTATTAATTTCCATAAAATATTTTTATTTTTTTAAATTTTCAATCAGAAGAAAATGATTTCGTGTAATTAAATAATCTGGATCAATTTTACCCCCCAGCTTGCTGCAGCACACAACGTGTTCACATTTATTTACACCCAAATGATTTCTGAGTTTAGAGTGTAAGAAGCATTAGAAAATAGCCTGTCTCTTAATTGATGCTGAAGTAGTAAGACTTGATAGCAAAAACATTGCTAGATGAGCAAGTTTTGAAGCAGGCTCAAAAAGCTATTGCATTTAATGATACCTTTCCACCAAGTAATGGGGTCCTCCAATTACACTGAAATAACTGAAATATAACACTGTATAACACTGAAATAAGAAGGCGGGAAAGGGGATTCTTTAGCTTCATACGCAATCAGTTATGGGTAAGCATCCATGAATTCTCTCTGTAGCTCAAGCACGAGCTGAATCAACTGATACATCAGTCAACTCTTGCCCCTGATGGTTGGGATGCAAAATATAAGCCAAATAATGATATGGTTTCATGAATTGATCCCTTCTATTATGCAATTTTTCCATATGGGGCTTAAGGTGCCTGTCCCTGCCGGCGAAGACACTCACGAGCTAATGCTAATCCTATGGGGAGGGATTTTTCTAATATCTCGTTTGCATTTCGACATTTTTAAATATTTTTTTTTGCATTGGATAGCCGAGGTCCATCTCTACACCGCACCTTGGTTACTTTTTTTATTTTGTTCGAAGATATTTTTATGAAGTTACTTTCATTTTCAAAACCGGTTCTGAAAATGAAACTGTCATTCTAAAAAATATCTGCAACCAAAATCGAAAAAGTAACCAAGGTGCGCTGTAGAGACGGACCTCGGCTATCCAATGCAGAAAAAAAAAAAAAAAATTAAAAATGTCGAAATGCAAACGAGATATTAGAGATTAGCATTAGCTCGTGAGTGTCTTCGCCGGCAGGGACAGGCACCTTAAGTGAATTTTCTTTTAGAAGGCCGATCCAATTTTGTTTGGTTTTAAAATCGAAAACATATTTTTATATATTTAAAAGAAAGATCTTTAAAAATGATTTTGACTTTAAGCTTTTTTTTTTATTTATTGCTTCTCTTATTTTGTAAATGTTTAAGATTAATAATCCAATTTCAATTTTGAATGGAATGGTTACTGCTTAGACTAGAATAACATTGATGCATATTATCTTGTTATATGTACAAAAAAATCTGCTCTTTTCAAAGTTTTTATTTCTTATTAAAAAAAAAAAAAAAAAAAAAAAAAAAAAAAAAAAAAAAAAAAAACCTAGTTTGATGCTTTACTTTGATGCTTTGATGCTTTAAGCTCTCAAAAGTAAGGGAAATTAAAACGATTTTAAGTACAGTATTTTATGGAAGAAACGCCGTGGCGTTTACGGTTTAAAAGTTAATTTTCTTTCAAGTGCGGTGTTTACACCATGTGCAATGTTTACGTTTTTTTGCGTGCGTAAAATTGGGATAAAAGTTCCCTGCCCAACAACTTTCTGACTTTGCTGATAATGAAAACTGTGACATTTCTGATGATGATAGCGAACCATACAGCGTGGACGAAGAAAATTTACAACTTTTCAAATAGAAACTAAAGATTGCCTAAAGTAGATACGACCCACTCATAAAAAGCATGCCAAGTTGCGCCAACCACTTAAAAAAAACATGGAACGCCTAAGGAGAGGGTCTGAGTCCCGCGCTCTGGGTGGTTTAAATACCAACTGACGTCTCCTTAATTTAAAAATTACATAAAAATATTTTAAACATGATTTACATATATTAAGTAAAATTTTAGGCATCTTAAGATATTAAAAATGAGGCACCCTACACTTACACTGTTCAGAAAACTTTGATTAAAGTTGGGTCAATGTGACGCTGTCGACAAAAGTAGCATTGCTACGGGTGCGGCGATTACGATATTTTTAATCTTATTCAGGCCAATTTTGAGTAGTGCGGCGCTTACGACGGATTCGGCGTTTCTTCTATGAAATGCGGTAAGAGAAAAAATTTACTGCTCAGGTGAGCTTGTCTACTTTTTAGAAAAACACAATTTTACAAAAAAAAAAAAAAAATTAAATGAAAATTTTACCATGTTAAAAATTTGCACTTAACAATAACACTTAACTATGTACTAATTATTGATATACAGTGATGTGAATTTAAAATATTACATGTAATGTGTTTTAATGTGAATTAGTTATGCATTTAATGTGAATTTTTACAGATGAATTTAGTATTTTAGGTTTTTGACGAGGTTTTTGACAGATAGTTTTTGACAAGAGGTTTTTGACATGACGGTTTAAACCATGGTTTAAACCGTCATAAACTGACACATGTCAAAAACCTGCCAACCCTGTTTAAAATACTAAATATCAGGCAATTACAGCTATCAAATTATTGAAACAGTGGAGGATTTAAAAGGTAAAAAAAAAAAAAAAAAAAAAGTATTGGAATATTAGTGTTTAGTTTTGTCTTGCTATTTTTAACAATTAATCTTCCACACTACTTGATATATCATTTGTAATAATTAATATTACAAATATGAAAGAAATGATATTGTAAGTTGAATATTTTAAATAGAGTCACCTGGGGTAATTGGTCAAAAAGCATCAACATCTAATTATTATAAAAACTATTAAAGGTATTGTTCCCAATTTTTTTGTGGAATAAGTCTCCTCTGATGGTTATATTATAAAATGCTTACTTAAATATATATGCACTTATAATTAAAATAATTATAATTTTTAAATGACCAAGTTACCCCGTTAGAATTACCCCGGAAATGGGGTAATTATCGGTCAGCATCCTTTTTCATATAAATAAAGTAGTACAGTTAATTTTTTTATGACTGAGTAATAAAATAAGTAGAATCAATCTTCTATAAGTTTTGTTTATCTCATAATTGTGGAATAATAAAGCATAGACTTTGTTTAGGGCATAAATACAAAGTTATTTGATGTGCAAAAGATTCTTGTACATTTTACAAAACATTAATTATCCAAAGAATTTTTATGCATTTTTACAACATTTATAAGCAGTATTTATTATTTCATTAGTATACATTGTGAATGGATTTATTAATTACTTGCAAATTTATTGGTCCATAAAAAAAACAAAAAAATACTCAATGTTTGTTATTAATTTTATTTTGCTTAGACCAACTGAAGTTTTCGGCTCCCTTTTCAAGAAATTTTCAATACAGACCTTTAATATAATACACGGCATAATAATTAGGTTCCTCTATCGCATTATATGTATATTTTTTATGCACCGTTTTGGCATTTTGCAATGAGATAGTATTTCTACTTAAATTGTTCAGTCATGTGTTTTATTCTCTGAGCACTTACGGTTTTCTTCTTTTAAAAGTGTTTAATATAGTAGAGGAAAATTTTATAATCTTTTTTAAAGACTGTGATATGTCAATAGTTGAAATAAAATAATTAAAACTTCAAGAATGACAATGATTTGTTGTAAAATGTGTAAAAATCAAGATCCATGTTTTGCAGAAATTTAAATAGTAGTTTTGAATGTAATTTTTTTAAATAATTTAATTTCTACTAAATGAATGTTTAAGGCATATATTTCAAAGCAAAGGATTCAAAGTATCTTTGAGATTTTTTACAGTTTCATAAATTGTTATTTTTTTTAAAAAAGCGAAAATGATCAAAAATTACCTGAGAAACTCAGTGACCAAGAATTACCATGGGTGACTCTGCTTTATTAAGAACTACAATTAACTAAAATGTGATGAACAGTGTGGTTGCAGTTAATGTTAATTCTCAAAGTGTTTGCGACAGTTAAAATCACTAAATATGACAATAAAAAGAAATTAAATGATGATAAAAACATCGACCAGGAATTATCCCAGTGGCCAAGATTTACCCAAATACATGGGGCAGTATTTGACCAACTTCTGTAAATTATTTAAAATAGTATAAAAAATTTCAAGACTATTTTTTAATAGCTAAAGTAGTTGGTAATTGAACCAAAAAGAAAGAAAAGAAAAATATTTAAAATTTGAGTTGTGACAAAGATCTTGTGAAAATGTATCATAACTAAGGCCAATGTTATTTTACAAAAATTTAACAAGCCATTTCAAAAAGATTTTTTTTTCAAAATAAATAAATAATAAACTCATAATTAAGTAATAAATTCCAATGAGGATAGTTCAGAGTAACTCTATGATTTTTTTCACTTTGCTGAAGTGTTATTGAAACATAAAAGGACTGTGACCAGGAATTACCCCAGAAACTTGCTGACCAGGAATTACCCCGGGTGACCCTACTAAATAAAATAATTTCAAAATAAAACTTTAGAACTGATGTTACAATATACAAACAAATACATCACCCTGTAAGATTGACCGTTTGAGATTTGGCTGTATACCAGCAATTTAAAAAAATCTTGCCGGAGGGTTATGTAAGATGTCAGGAGATTTTTTTACTGCGATTCTGGACTTTACATTGCTGCAACCAATAGTTGTTAAGTCAGGCACCGATTTTGCGCCTATTGCTTGCAGCGTCATCTGCCATTTCTATTTTAAACTAAAATTAAAAATCTCAGTTAAAAAAAAAAACTCATGATCAGGGATTCAGTAAAAAAAACCTGAAATTTTCTGAAGTGTTACAGCAGAGGAGGGGGGGGGGGGGATTCCTTCCTGGCACTAATTATTTTTGTTGCAGGTCGGGTTAGATGTTTTCGATTCGAGTCAATTTCAGGCTGAGTGCAGATTCCTGCAAGCTGAGTTTGGTTTAACCCGTTTTCTTCAAAAGTTAGTTCAGCATATTATTTCAGATTAAAAACTTTACCTATAATAATAAACATAGGTGTATGTATGTGTTCTATTTTCTAAAGAGACCATTGTATTTTTTCCACGATTCTTTGATAAAATTCGCATTTGTTCCACGACTCTTTCACGAAATTCGCGTTTTTCCGCAACTCATTGACGAAATTCACATGTTTTGGCAGCCCTTTGATAAAATTCGCGTTTTTTTCATAGCCGTTTGATGAAATTCACATTTCCTTCATTGCCCTTTGACGAAATTTAAGTTTCTTCTGCAAGGCTTTGGCGAAATTAGTATAATTTTGCAGCTCTTTGATAAAATTTGCGTTTTTCCCCCCACGATCCTTTAACAAAATTCGCGTTTTCTCCGCAATCCTTTGACGAAAATCGGATTTTTTCAGCAATCCTTTGACGAAATTCGCATTTTTTAAGCGATTCTTCGATGAAATTAACTTTTTCCGCGATTTTTTGAAGAAATTAACTTTTTTCTGCGATTCTTTGAATAAATTCGCGTTTTCTTCGCGATCCTTTGACAAAATTTGAGTTTTTTTTCGCAACCTTTTGACGAAATTCGCGTTTCTTTTGCGACACTTTGATGTAATTCGCGTTGCTTTTGCGATTCTTTGATAAAATTTGCATTATTTTTGCGATCCTGTGACGAAATTTGCGTTTTTCGCGGTTATTTGACAAAATTTGCATTTTTCTCCCGATCCTTTGAAGAAATTCACATTTCCGTGATTATATGAAGAATTTCGTGTATTTTCCATGGCCCTTAGACCAAATTCGCGTTTTTTCCACGAATCTTTGGCGAAATTGAAGTTACTTTCTGCGAACGATTGATGAAATAGATTTTTTATGGCGACCATTTGTCAAAATTCGCGACTATTTTTATGTCCGAATTTTCGAGTTGATGAATTTTTTTTATTTTCCAAACCGAATGCCTTAACCCTCTCGCTGGGTATATATATATATACATTTATGAAAATAGGTTAAAAAATTGAGCCTTTATTTTATTACATATTTCAAATCTGCATATATTTTAGAGTTCAAATATGTCCAAAATCTTTATGAAAGAGTTTTTTTTTTTAACTAGAATTAGGTCATAAAAAACTAGTATGTTGTGGGCATCACAAAACTTTCTTCTATATAAATCACGTCAATTAAATCATTTAAATAGTACAAGAAATTACATGAATTTAGCACCAATTCATATCAAAGTATATCTGAATTTGAAGTTTGATGAAAATTCGTGCATTAGTTCTTGAGATAGAGCTACAGCGGGAATTCTGAAAAATGTAGCTACTACTCTCTTTTGCGGGTATGTTTCAACGCCATGAATAACGGACAAATGCAGCATTCCCGAAGCGAGCTATTGAGAGATTTTTCTGTAATTTAGATAAATATATTTTTTGATTTTGATATTATTCTAACGTAAAAGTTCAAAATATTGATTATAATCACTACAGTGTTCAAGGAGATTATAAATATCAGCTTTACAAAAATTGGATACAAAATTTGGGGACTCTAAAATCAAAGGGGTGGGGGCAGAGACATTGCCCAGTTTGCTCATGCTTTAATAAAATATTGTGTCTGCAAAATATCCAACCCAATATTATGGTTTGCTAAATAGAGGTGCGAGTTCAGAGGAGCAATATTCAAAATGGCACAAAAATTGTACAAAAATCGCTATTACAGCGCCCTCTCCGTTAAAATGAATACACAAATCTTTTAACACAAAAAATATAGGAAATATTAAAAATGCATCTTTCCTTTTTTTTACGTCATATATATAATCACATTTGCAATACTGTTCCAAATCTAAATTTAAAGTTATATGCTCGATATTTTACTAAATTTAAAATTGGTTCCAGTAAAAAAAAATCCTTTCATTGATCGTAGAATTTTTTTTTTTATAAAAAATTCATTCAAATTTACATATTAGATAAGACTGGTGGTACCGAATGGTCTGATGATCTGGAGCTTTAGAATATAAATGCTAGATGCAGACGATATTTTGAAATTCAGCATTCTTGCTTCCTAGGGAGGGGGCGTGCAAAAACGATTTCAAAACTTATCACTGCCTCAATGATAATTTTTAGTAAGATACAGATAATAAGAATAAAAACATAACTTTCACATAAAATTCTGGAAAGCTATTTTCCAAAAATATAGGTATCAGATCGGATGATTTATTTTTAATTTGCTCCCTCGCCCCCCTAAAGGCGGGGAAGATTTTCTGATAATTTTTTTAAGATGTAGATCTTCTTATAGTATTACATAAGGGTATTTTTAATTTGACATCTTTGCTTCTGAACAGGGGAGGAGGGAGGAAGGGTATATCTAAATTTTATATCAAGTCCTTAATATTTGAAACAGTTTGACAATATTTAAATCACTTGAAAAAATTTTCATCGATGGTATATATAAAAACTAGTTGGATGTGCCAATCCCAAAACTTTCTTCTATCTTATACATCTTAATATTTCAAAACCTAGTTACGCATGTTAATACTTCAATATTATTAGTTCAATACTATACCAACTTTGATTTTCATCTTAAATTTCTGCTCAAGTCAATTAAACGGACTAAAAACGAGTTAATCTATATAATGATATTTGTTAAAATTATTAATTTTTCCTTATTCTGTCGTTATCAGCTGTTTGCGAATACCCGCATAGCAGGAAGCAAGTTCCCGCCGATGCACAATAGAACTACGAAAAATCAAGAAAAGTATACAAAAATCGCTAGCACGGAGCCCCTTTACCGCGCAATATTTCCAAATTCAAGGAGAACCTGTTGGCCAAAGCCAAAAACAAGCACAAACATTTTGGTTCAATTGTATGCATAATTTTATACGCTGTTCGATGGTACAATAATGAAAATGGCACAGAGATCGGAATTATAGCGCCCCCTTCTTTCGGAATTTTTTCAAGTTCAGGGAGGACTTGTTTGCCATAGCCAGAAACATGCACAAAAAATTTGGTTCAATTATATGGATAACTTCATACACTTTTCGATGGTACAATAATGAAAATGGTACAGACATCGCAATTATAGTGCCCCTTTCCGGCAGAATTTTTCCAAATTCAGGGAGGACCTTCGTGACATGACCAAAAATAAACACATAAAATTTGGTTCAATTCTATGCATAACTTCATACACTTTCCGGCGGTACAATATTCAAAATGGCACAAAAATTGTACAAAAATCGCTATTACAGCGCCCTCTTCGAGCGATTTTTTTACAAATTAAGGGAGGACCTCCTTGCCATAGCCAAGAACTTAAATTTTTTTTTGGTTCAATTCTATGCATAACTTCATACACTTTTCGATGGTGCAATATTCAAAATTGCACAAAAATCGCTATTACAGCGCCCCCTAACGGCGAATTTTTTGCAAATTCATGGAGGACCTGCTTGCGATATCCAAAATCTTAAAATAAAAATTTGGTTTAATTCTATGCATAACTTCATACACTTTTGGACGGTACAATATTCAAAATCGCTATTGCAGCGCCCCCTAACGGCGAATTTTTTGCAAATTCATGGAGGACCTGCTTGCCATATCCAAAAACTTAAAATAAAAATTTGGTTTAATTCTATGCATAACTTCATACACTTTTGGACGGTACAATATTCAAAATCGCACAAAAATCGCTATTACAGCGCCCCCTACCGGCGAATTTTTTCCAAATTCAGGGAGGACCTGCTTGCCATAGCCAAAAACTTAAAATAAAAATTTGGTTTAATTCTATGCATAACTTCATACAGTTTTGGATGGTGCAATATTCAAAATCGCACAAAAATCGCTATTACAGCGCCCCCTAACGCGAATTTTTTCCAAATTCAGGGAGGACCTGCTTGCCATAGCCAAAAACTTAAAATAAAAATTTTGTTCAATTCTATGCATAACTTCATACACTTTTCGATGGTACAATATTCAAAATCGCACAAAAAACGCATTTACAGCGCCCCCTACCGGCGATTTTTTTCCAAATTCAGGGAGGACCTGCTTGCCATAGCCAAAAACTTAAAATAAAAATTTGGTTCAATTCTATGCATAACTTCAGACACTTTTGGATGGTACAATATTCAAAATCGCACAAAAATTGTTATATCAGCGCCCCCTACCGGCGAATTTTTTCCAAATTCCGGGAGGACCTGCTTGCCATAGCCAAAAACTTATAATAAAATTTTGGTTTAATTCTATACATAACTTCATACACTTTTTGATGGTACAATGGCGACAGACAGACGGACAGACGGACACACAGGCAGACAGACATTTTCTATAAACATGTTTTTTGGAATCTCTGACCCCTAAAACATGCAAATCCGTCGAAAACCGGAAGTCGAAAAAAATTTCGATTACAATACTTTCTTCTATTGAAGATAGAAGAAAGTAAACTAGTTGGATGTGCCAATCCCAAAACTTTCTTCTATCTTATACATCTTAATATTTCAAAACCTAGTTACACATGTTAATGCTTCAATATTATTAGTTCAATACTATACCAACTTTGATTTTCATCTTAAATTTCTGCTCAAGTCAATTAAACGGACTAAAAACGAGTTAATCAATATCATGATATTTGTTAAAATTATTAATTTTTCCTTATTCTGTCGTTATCAGCTGTTTGCGAATAGCCGGCATAGCAGGAAGCGAGTTCCCGCCGCTGCATGAGCCGCCGATGTACAATAGAACTACGAAAAATCAAGAAAAGTATACAAAAATCTCTAGCACGGCCTTTACCGCGCAATATTTCCAAATTCAAGGAGAACCTGTTGGCCAAAGCCAAAAACAAGTACAAACATTTTGGTTCAATTGTATGCATAATTTTATACGCTGTTCGATGGTACAATAATGAAAATAGCACAGAGATCGGAATTATAGCGCCCCCTTCTTTCGGAATTTTTTCAAGTTCAGGGAGGACTTGTTTGCCATAGCCAGAAACATGCACAAAAAATTTGGTTCAGTTATATGGATAACTTCATACGCTTTTCGATGGTACAATAATGAAAATGGTACAGACATCGCAATTATAGTGCCCCCTTCCGGCAGAATTTTTCCAAATTCAGGGAGGACCTTCGTGACATGACCAAAAATAAACAAATAAAATTTGGTTCAATTCTATGCATAACTTCATACACTTTTCGGCGGTACAATATTTAAAATGGCACAAAAATTGTACAAAAATAGCTATTACAGCGCCCTCTACGAGCGATTTTTTTTACAAATTAAGGGAGGACCTTTGCCATAGCCAAGAACTTAAAATTTTTTTTGGTTCAATTCTATGCATAACTTCATACACTTTTCGATGGTGCAATATTCAAAATCGCACAAAAATCGCTATTATAGCACCCCCTAACGGCGAATTTTTTGCAAATTCATGGAGGACCTGCTTGCCATATTCAAAAACTTAAAATAAAAATTTGGTTTAATTCTATGCATAACTTCATACACTTTTGGACGGTACAATATTCAAAATCGCACAAAAATCGCTATTATAGCACCCCCTAACGCGAATTTTTTCCAAATTCAGGGAGGACCTGCTTGCCATAGCCAAAAACTGAAAATAAAAATTTGGTTCAATTCTATGCATAACTTCATACACTTTTCGATGGTACAATATTCAAAATCGCACAAAAAACGCATTTACAGCGCCCCCTACCGGCGATTTTTTTCCAAATTCAGGGAGGACCTGCTTGTCATATCCAAAAACTTAAACTAAAAATTTGGTTCAATTCTATGCATAACTCCATACACTTTTGGATGGTACAATATTCAAAATCGCACAAAAATTGTTATATCAGCGCCCCCTACCGGCGAATTTTTTTCAAATTCCGGGAGGACCTGCTTGCCATAGCCAAAAACTTATAATAAAATTTTGGTTTAATTTTATACACAACTTCATACACTTTTTGATGGTACAATGGCGACAGATAGACGGACGGACGGACAGACGGACACACAGACAGACAGACATTTTCTATAAACATGTTTTTTGGAATTTTTGACCCCTAAAACATGCAAATCCGTCGAAAACCGGAAGTCGAAAAAAATTTCGATTACAATACTTTCTTCTATTGAAGATAGAAGAAAGTAAAAAAGCTAAAAACTCAAAATTCGTAGAGAACAAAATTTGCTATAGCGGACTTCGTAACCGAATTCCTTTTACGAATGTCAAAAATTTCGCACCGAAGTGTTAAAAATCCCCAAAAATCACAAAAATTCAAAAATTGCTCTGCGAATTCAGAATAAACTTTATTGAAAAGAGGGGGGCGAAACAGTGGGCGAAAAGATTAAAACCGGAATTATTTTTTACAAATCGTGGAAAAATCGCTGCAAAGCAGAGTAAGAAAACCCTGCTATTAACAAATTGCAGAGGTTAAAATTTATTTTGATGGGCTAAAATATTGTAACGAGAAGAGTTTCAAGAAAAATTCGCCGCAAAACGCGAAAAATTTCTAAAATTGGCATAAAAAAATCTCTAAAAATTTTTAATATATATATATCTGAGGAAATAATTTACTATATTAGGCTAAAAGTTGAAACCGCATTCCTTTATCGAATGTCATAAAATCGTCCCAAAATTCGAAAATATTCTAAAAATCGCAGGAAAATATTGCGAAAAATTAAAATATTTATGTACGAAGTCTGAATAATTTTTATTAAAATAAGACAGCATTTACTATATTGAACTAAAAGATTAAAACCCGATTCCTTTTATTAATGAGGAAAAATCGTCGTAAAGTGTTAAAAAAAAGTTTAAAATTGTGAAATCTCTATCGTAGTTCTAGTAATTTTTTTACTCGCCAAAAATATGATTTCATCAGTATTAGGATTACAACACAATATATTTTCATATAATAAAAATAAAGATAAATAGACAATAAATTTGCAAAATTTTGCCCTGAGCCGAATCTCGGGTCAGGTCGGGTGTGGATAAAGGCGGGAAACCCGTCCTGATATAGGAACTCTAATTCGAATCCAGCACCTCTTGTCCAGTATTCAGTGCTCTAATCCGTAGACAAGCAGGTAGTTTTGATTAGTTTTATATATTTTTAGGGGTCCAGATTTTTAGAAGTTCCAAAACCCGCTAAATGTCTCGTTTTTTCAGGATGCACAAATTCTTTTGAATTTCTTTTCGTTCCTTCTTTCGTGCAGAACCTCCATTTGTTAGTTTGCGATAAGTAAAACTGAATACAGTAAAACCTGTGAAAGCAGAGCCTGTTTATAACGAAATTTTTATGATACTTATGTTTTTTCTGTTCCCTATACATTTTATTTTTAGAAGTTCCTCAGTTTAGAAAATCCTCAAAGTCGCATAAAAAATTTCAAAAATTTCTCTGTGAATTCCGAATAAACTTTATTGAAAAGGTGGCAACATTTATTACATTGGGCCAAAAGATTACAATCGGAATTCCTTTTATTAATGGAAAAAACGCCGCAAAAAAATAGAAAAAACCCTGTTAAAAATACAAAAAATAGCAGAGAACAAAATTTATTTTGGTGGCTAAAACATTGTAACAAGAATACTTTCACGAATGATAAATTTCGCCGCAGAACGTGAAAAATCGCTAAAGATCGCATAAAAATTGCTAAAAATTAAAAAAAAAGTTGAAACCGCATTCCTATGTCCAAAAATCATCTCAAAACGGGAAAAAACTAAAAATCGGATACAAAACTTCGCGAAAATATTCAAACATCGCCATAGGAATAAACTTTATCGAAAAGAGGTCAATTTACTATGTACTATTTTACATCGAAAACCAGATTCGTGTTATTAATGCGGAAAAATCACCACAAAATTCGAAAAAAAAAACATTGAAAATCGCATAAGAAAAAAAAATGAAAAATGTGATTTATACTATTGCAATGTTTTTTTTTCTTTTGCCTTTTAAAAAATATATTCATCTATTAAAACACCTATTTAGTATATTTTTCACCCCCCCACACCCTTTATGCTTAACCAATAATCTCCCAAAATTAATCACCAGTGGCTGAGAGGTTCTGCTCTCGAAGCTGGTAGACGGGAGGTGCTGGGTTCGATCCCAATCGCGCCCGTCGGCCTAATCGTTCGGAGTTTTCGTGGTTTTCTTCGAACCTTGGTTCTCCAAGCGTTAATACGGGTTAGGTTCCCTTAGAAAGACCTCCACGGAAGGCACTCCCCCCCCCCCTTAGGGCCCATATCCCACGTGCAGATAATTGGCCGACATAAATACAACCAACCAACAACCAACCCAAAATTAATCAGGGAAGCGCCTTATCAGAATGAACCTATATACAAAATTTGAAGCAAATTGGATCTTTCTATCAAGAGTTATCGAGTTACATACGTACGTACGTATGTACAGAATCTGCGGGCGCATTAGCTCTCAGGGTTTGACAGCCTAATTTATTAGCCTAAAAATATTTATTGATTACAAGAAAGAAGCAAATATTAAAAATGCCTCCCCCCCCCCCCTTTTTTTACGTCATATATATATAATCACATTTGCAATACTGTTCCAAACCTAAATTTACTGTTAAATGCTCGATATTTTACTACATTTAAAATTATTTCCAGTAAAAAAAATTCTTTCATTGATCGTAGAATTTTTTTATATAAAAAAATTCCATTCACAATTTACATATTAGATAAGACTGATGGTACCGTATGGTCTGATGGTAAGCTTTCGAATATAAATTCTAGATGCAGGAGATATTTTGAAATTCAGCATTCTTGCTTCCTAATACAGGGAGGGGCGTTCAAAAACGTATCTCAAAACTTATCACTGCCTCAATGATAAATTTTTGCAAGATACAGATAATCAGAATAAAAACATCACATCCATGTAAAATTTTGGAAAGCTATTTTAATATAGAATAACTAGCAGAACTACCCGGCTTCGCTCGTGTCAATAATAAGGGTCCTTCCGGGTAAAATACATTAAAATGAAATAATACGGCAATGATACGGAAATAACTGAGATTAGTGCATTCCCGTCCACGAATCATTAAAAAGACCAATAAGAAATATAAATAAAATAGTCTTAATTACGTCTACTGCTAACCATAATAATATATATTCCAAACAAATATCAAAACATATATTAAAATACAATTATTTGCTTAAAAGACGTCATTTACGACCTAACCCATAAATTGTGCCTTTATTGAAATTTTTCTTAACTTCTGAACATCATACTATTTCGTTTTTCACACTGTCGAACAGGAAAAAGTTCTTTCAAATGAAATTTATTTGAAAATTGTATCTCAATTTTCTCATTTGAATGTATTTAAAAGTAATTTTCAATCATGGATATTTTTAAATTTGTATGCAGCCCAATTACGAAAGATATACCTGTTTGCTGTTAATGCAATATTATAAAGAAAAAACATTGCTATGAGTAACTCTAGCATCATATTGTTGATGGCAACAACCTAACACAACCATAAATTTAACTTTTACTGCAATTTGACCTTTAAACATCGCACATTTGATTGTTCCAACGTCTAATAGAATACAAAAAGTACTTTCAGTAATATTTGTTTGGAAAGCTTTTCTCAATTTACAGATTGTTTATCTATTTTAAATTAATTTCCAATCACGGAGAATTTTTAAAAATATACCTGCAAGCCAATTAAGAAAGATATATCAGTAGTAGGAAAGTGGGGGTTGAACGACCACAGGGGCAATGGGCAATCTGCGATCAGTGTGCGGTCGTTGATCAGACTCACATTTCTCATGATCACAACAGTTATTAATATCTCATGTTGCTGTTCAGTCTAGCAGTTTGCTAGAATGGTATATATATCAAGAATTAAAGTGTCAAAGCGATTCCGTTCAGAAACACTTGTTTATTTTATCTCATTTTGTTGTATTCTTTGAAATTTTCTTGAAAGATGCGTGTACATGAATACGTTTTTTAATAAATATACATGTTTTCCAGGTTATTTAAAATAAGTGTTAGAAAATATACGTATCTTAGTAAGTATATATGTTAGTAAGCATATGTATCTCTCTCTATATATGTTTGAACGAATCTAAACATATGTATATGTTTAAAAATTTATGTATTAGTATAAAAATGTTTAAGTAAAAGCACGCATCCATATCTACATATCTCTAAGTATATAAAAGTTAAATGTTTATAAAAGGGTTCTTGTGTAAAATATATATGAATAAAAAGTTTATTAGTTTAAAAAAAAAATTACAAAAGTTTTACAAAGATTATAAAAAGTTTTACAAAGGTTTAACAAAGTTAAAAAATAATAATAAAAAAAAGTTTAAAAAATGTTTTACAAAAAATTACAAAAAGTTTTAACAAATTAAAAAATCATAGAAGATTTACAATGATGATAAAAAGTTTTATAAAAAAAGTTTTACCAAAATAAAAAAAAAGTTTTAACAAAAAATGTTTTAACAAAAGTAAAAAAGTTTTAAGAAAAAAAAAGTTTTAAGAAAAAAAAAGTTTTAAGAAAAAAAAAAGGTTTATAAAAAAGTTTTAACAAAAAAAAAAGTTTTACAAAACAGTTTTAACCTAAAAAAAAGTTTTCCAAAAAAGTTTTAACAAAAAAAAATTTACAAAAAAGTTTACAAAAAGTTTTAACAAAATTTAAAAAAAGTTTTACAAAAAAGTTTCAACAAATTAAAAAAAAAAAGTTTTACAAAAAAAATTTTAAATATGTTTTTTAAAAAATTCTGAAAGATTAAAAAAGTTTTCCAAAAAAAAAAGTTTTACAAAATTAAAAAAAAAGTTTTAAATATGTTTTTAAAAAATTCTGAAAGATTAGAAAAACTATACATTAGGCAAAATTATTTACAATGAGCATAGCTATTTATATATATGTATATATATTGTATAGATGTATATGTGTGTATATGTTTGAATATATGTGTTACACATATCTAACAATATGTTAGGAAGGTTTGTGTAGAAGTTATAAATAAGCACTCATATAAAAAATCAAAATTTTTTTATTTTAACAAAGCAATTTACAGAAAGTATATTTACAGAGAGATATATTTACATAAAAACATTTTCTTGATAATTCTACATCATATTAACAATTTTCATCACTGATACAATCTTGATTAATTTTATAATGTCCATAGGCAAAACTTGATATTCCATCATCTAGCAAGTAACGCTTATCATCAAAAGGACTTAAGCTAATTTTATTCTGTATTAATGTATATAGGTGATGGTTATCTTGAGCGATCCTTGTCTGCTTCTCCATGCTAGTTTTCACCTGTTGTAGGCATTCTAAATAATCTTGAAGCTTGATTTTCAGTCGAACAACATGTGTAGACACACCCTTCGCTCGCTTCTTTTCTTTACTCGAAGATTTCAGGGAGTACATTTTGGATTTTAGACCAACGAACTCAAGGGCTAAATCTCCAGTTTTAAGCCTTTCTACGGCACTCAGGTCTTCGTTATATGTTTTGAATGCCTTAAATGTAGGCGAGGCTACTAATTTCTTTGCTCTTTTTTCATTATTGCAAAGCACAATATTCCGCCTCTTTCTTAAATTTTCCATGGTTTTTCCGAACACAGAGTTGTTCATTAATTTAAAAAACTCTTTTCCAGAAGAGGATTTTGCTTCCTTTCTTTTCTCTGTATTAAAATTAATATAGCTCTGCAGCCAGGGTGCCTGTTTGAATTGAAGAGCTTTATACACAGCTGTCAGTTTTAATCCAAGTTGCAAATAATATTTCAGATTTCGGTAATGAGTAACATAATTCTGCTTATCTTGAAGATTTGGGATAAGTTTGGGAGTGCCTTTAAATTTTTTATTTCCAAGCATCCTCTTCGCAGTAGGTGACAACATCTCTTCATTCACAGTCAGGCGTTCCGGGGCCAGCGGATATTCGTTATGAAATTTGCGAAGCTTCTTAGGATATTTAAGGTCCACCTCGAAAATATATCCAATTTCAGAATCATCAGGTAGAGAAAGAATCCACTCTTCTGTAATATGACTTGTCACACACCATTGAAACCCTCCGTATGGTAGATATTGGGACATAGCCCATCCATAAAGATTGTTCGCATCCCAATCCATGATGAAGCTGGGTGCTTCATTTTCCCTAAAATCGGGCGTATTGGGGACGTTCGCTAAGGCGTGTCTATGACTAATCATACTGATACCACCACGTATTCCATTTTCAATCATTAACAACATATCAATGTCCGTTAACAATTCTAGAGATGTTTCAGACATTTTCAAGGATGCTTGCCATGCGAGCGAAGGTCCTGTATATAAATGGCAAGGATCTATATCATAATACTGTTGGCACAGTTTACGAAAATATTGGAAAACATCAGCTAGTAATAAAATATCTGTTTTTACATACAGATCGTGATATTCACCTAGATTCCGAATATCAAAGGTTTTCCACACGTTCAAGGCATGTTGATAGTCTTCATCTTTAATAGCTTCATCTGTGAGACTGTTATAAAATGCTGCAGGCGGGGGTAGTTCCTTTTCATCGAATTTTTGAAAAGAGGTGAAGTAGTCATAAGGGTACCCCTTTTCTTGTAAGCATATGCAAATTAGTATTTTCAGGGAAATTTTCTTCAAGTATGGTGAATTGCTCAGGATTAAGGTTTCTAACAAGCTTTTCTAAGGAGTGAGTCAAAAACTGGAATGAATCTAAAAAGATCATCTGTATAGGACTTGTTGGCTTTCTTAACTTGAAGGTTATATAATTTTCCATAGAGGAAGCAATCACATCAATTTCATGATCTTTAAATTTACCAATCTTACTCATTAGATGATGCCCATCATAGTTTTTTAGATTATGGAATATAACAGGAATTGTTTTACATTGTTTATAGTTTAGATTGCAGCTTGCATGGGCAGCTCCTCTGTATGCACCCGTCACGTGGTCATGGTCACGAACACGTTCTTCACATAATGCTTGCTTACAAATAAAACAAAATTCCGCTTCCTGAAAAGCTTTTTCTTGTGCAGGTGAAAGCTTCATAGGTTCGATATTTAATAACTTTCGTCCTAATACATCTTCAATCTTCAGCATCTGTTTTAAAAAATGGTCTACACAGTCTTTGCCACGATAAACTTTCGCTTTCCACACACATCTCCCATTAGGTCCAACAGCAACATAAGCATACCCACATGGAAAATGATAAGTTGTTTTTACTTTCTTCTATCTTTACAAGAAGAAAGTATTGGATTCATGAAAATTTTCGAATTCCTGTTTTCGACGGATTTACACGTTTTAGGGGTCAGAGATTCCAAAAAACATGTTTTTACAAAATGTCTGTCTGTGACTCTGTGAGTCAGTCTATCTGTCTGTCTGTGTGTATGTGACACAAATTTTGTGGGCGCTCTATCTCAAGAACTAATGCACGGAATTTAATAAAAATTTGTATTCAGTGAGTCCCTAATACAAATTGATGCTGATTAGTTTTTGGTGTAAATCGCTCAACAGGTGGCGCTGCTATGCTGCATTTTTCACGATTTTCGCAATAGCTCTATCTCACGAACTAATGCACGGATTTTGATCAAATTTCAGATTTAGTTAGTCCTTGATATTAATTGATGCTGATTACGTTTTGGTGTAAATCGCCCAACAGGTGGCGCTGTTATGATGAATTTTGCAGGATTTACACGATTTTCCCAATAGCTCTATCTTAAGAACTAACGCACGGATTTTCATCAAACTTCAGATTCAGTTAGTCCTTGATATGACTGATTATGTGTTGGTGTAAATCGCCCAACAGGTGGCGCTTCTGTGCTGTCTTTTTCACGATTGCCTCAATAGCTCTATCTATAGAACTAATGGATGAATTTTCATCTAACTTCAGATTTAGTTATATGTTGACACAAGTTGTTGTTAATTAAGTTTTGGTGTTAATCACCCAATAGGTGGCGCTGCTATGCAGGAATTTTCACGATTTTCGCTATAGCTTTATCTCAAAAATTTACGGATTTTCTCCAAACTTCAGATTCAGTCAGTTGTTGACATAAATTGTTGCTGATTAGGATTTGGTATAAATCACCCAATACGTGGCGCTTCTAGGCAGTATTTTGCTGGATTTAGACTATTTCAGCGATAGTCATATCTCAAGAGCTAATGCGCGGAATTTCATATCTTTAGAATCCTCATGAGATGCGTAGATTGCTATTTAATTTTGGCAGTGTGATAGCGAATTTTGAAGTATTAACATGTATGAGGTGGAAGAAAGTTTTGGGATTGGTACATCCGACTAGTTTCAGTATAGGATGGTGTGGTAGAGGGTGCAGTCGGCGCAATAGGTATAAGAAGACTCTCAAAGTCAGCATACACAACATATGGTATGGGATGCTGTAGATGTATTCCAGTGAAAGACAATATATTCTCGCCTTCTTCTGATAAGAGTATCCTTTGTGCAACATGTCGAGAACAATATTTGATATGCTTATCCAATAAGTCTTGACTTGAAAACCGGTGTAAACATCGATAACAATAGTAGGCAGCAGCTCTATGATGTGTCAGATCCCCTAAAAGTCTTGAAAAGCTTCTAATTAAGCAATAGTGTTGCTTTTCACAATCACTAACTAATAATAAGTTGATAACATCAAGATTTTGTTTCTCAGATATATACAGTGGACAAACTTCATCCTCTTCATATCCAAACACATTAATCCGTAAATTGTTGAGCTGTTCGATAATAGGGACCTTCTGAAGGGCAACAGGGCATTCAACATTACCAAGCTGAATATCCCTCTCATAAGAGATATAATGAGAAACACGCTCAGGATGTTTTGAACAATGTAAGTTCAGCTTAAATGCCAAAAGACACCACACTAAGCACTTGTTATCTTTGTTTTTAATATTCAACACTGCTTTTTTATCATTCAATTTCTTAGGTAAAGCAATATATGAACTTGCAGCAAGAGGGTGATATTTAGCAATCTTGAGTTCTAAATGTTGAATGTTTCTAAGCTTCCACCCGGAACCTCTTTGCACAAATTCTTCAAAGGATTTTAATATTTTAGAGAATCCTTCTTCAATGTGTTGCATAATAGTTTCTTCAGTAAGTTCTGTAAAACATTGACATCGAAAATACGATGGAATCTCTCCCATCTCCTCGTTATCAGTCATACGTTAGGGTACTATTTTTTCCACCATATACCATTTAATGGCACGTTTAGTCTGGACTTTCTGTGTTAAACGTTCTTGAATTTCAGCTTGTAAGTGGGTATGAAACACAATTAAATCACTTTCTTCACGTTCATCAGGATAAAGCATGATAGTTTTAAACACATTAAGCACATCTGATTGATTCTGCTTCAGTTTTTTAGACTTCACATTAGATGAAATCCTTTTCCGTTTCACACTCACAAGAGGTACACGGGAGTGTTGGGTGCGTATATGCTGTTTCAGCTCATAATTTCGTCCAAACATTTTATCACATTTACGGCAAGAGAATTTTGAACTCTCATGTGATCTTATATGTTGTGTCAAATTGTCCTTTCGTGTAAAAACTTGATCACATTTGTTGCACTTGAATATAGATCTTTCATTATGAATCTCAGAATGTCTTCTCAACTTGGATCTGCGGCTAAAAGACTTCAGACATACTTCACATGTGAAAAACTTTTCATCTGAATGTATCTTCAAATGCTGATTCAGGTTAGAAATAGTTGAAAATGTCTTATTACAACTAAGACATGAAAAATTCTTCTTCATAGGCGTAAAACTTTCCAAAGACATGGCTTCGTCCAAAGACATAACAGCATCCATAATAGATTAATAAGAAGAACGATTTAACTCCTAACGGGAAACAACAATCTTTACGAATAAATTACTGTAAAAGCAGAGAGCACTAAAGACACGTCTGATCGCTAGTAGAACAAATCATCAAATGATGCAGATCAAAAATTTCACCGCTATTTATACTCCTCAGATGCTCACCCCAAGGCAGCCTAAACCTGCGGACACTTTCCACATCAACAAACACAAATTGTTTTACCATCAAATCGGTTCTAAGAGTCGTGATTCGTTCGAAACATCGTATCTGGTTTGCAACCAGCGATCGCTCAATGATTTCCGAAACCAATCGAGGTTCTTAACATCGACCAGTGATTGGTTCTTGAACCCATTCATTAAAGCTAAATTAAAATCAAGGTTCTAAAAGACAATCATCAACCAGTCATTGCTTCTCAAACTCAAGTATCATCACAGTAGCAAGTCAAGACTGATTATCATGGAATCTACAAATTAAAAAATTATTTTAATTTAGGAAATCTATTTCATTAAAAAATTATCTTCATTTAACAACAGATTTGTTCTAATTTCCTCTCACGGCTTGGCGAGAACCAGATGAAAGATTGAGAAGGACGCCAACTAGACAAAAAAAAACTTAACGACAACAAACATTTAAATACGCAACCTTCATTAAAACATTTAAAAAAGACTAATTTTATAAATTATCATGTACAACTACTCGCTAAAAATATTATTATTAAAAAAGTCTCTATCAAAATCATGTTTGCATAATTAAAAACGAGCGATTTAAAAGAAAATGTTCAATTCCCTTCAGAAGATTACTTTCAAAATCATCGAGATC
Source organism: Maratus speciosus (assembly GCA_963932465.1). Lineage (NCBI taxonomy): Eukaryota > Metazoa > Arthropoda > Arachnida > Araneae > Salticidae > Maratus > Maratus speciosus. Next base: position 678,511,403 of record OZ010788.1, read on the forward strand.
ATATTCTAGCAAGTTCCAACAACTTCATACAAGCAACAAAACTGCTGACTAAGCTCACTAATAACAAATCACATGACTGCTAACCGCCAATCACAGATCAGAATGATAACATCTTGTGACAATACCTCTACACAGCATAATATCCTCCCCCTGTGAACAGGGAGCATGCCGAAGCATGTACCGTCTTGCTAGTGCCAGATGATTGACAGGTGGGTGGGGGAATGCAAGGAATGCAGACACAGTGATGCCCACCTGCTCCTGACACAGGTCATGTGATCTGCTCAGCCAATCAAAAGCGTGTAAGGGGCGCTCCCGTCGCCTTCGTGCATGACGTCATAACCGGTTTTATACTGAATCATACACCATTTCTTCGGAGGTTGTGGATGGGAACGGACGTACAAAGACGATGCTCTGCGGTAAGTAGTTTTAAATGTCTAGGTTAAGGATTGTTTTAAGAAACTTTGCTTTTGCATGTTATTTCAAACTACATTTTCAAATAACAAGTGTCTTTAATCACTTTCGAAGAATAAGTTTAACTTTCTCATAAAAATACTACCACAAAACTTTTAAGGAATGTCTTTTAAAGACTATCTTGTTAATTCAAGTTCAAATTCAATAAAAATTTGAAAAATAATGATTATATCCTAATATATGAACTAATCTCTAATTAAAAAATCTCTCTTCCACAAAAAAAAAAAAAAAAAATCTACTTCAAATTTTAAAGTCTAGTTAACTTCAAATTTTAAAGTCTAGTTAACCTCAATTTTAAAGTCTAGTTAAAAAAATACAATCATCACGTTAAAGAACTCGGTGAAAATTATATAAAACTTAAAACAAGCTCTATTTGAAATATAATATTAATTTTTGTTAACTCAAAAATCCTATATCAACAAAAATGAACCATTATAAAATTAATAAATCAATCTTTCACTTTAAAATAGCTACTTCAATTTTTTAAGTTTATTTTAGAAAATATAATCATCTTGCAAAAACACGTTGTGAATTAAATACAACTGTTTAAACAGACTCATCAGGAAATAAAATATTAATTGTTATTAACTCATTTAAAAACCAAATCTTATATCAACGAAAGAAATCTAATAATTAATTATTCTCTAATTAATATAAATAATTTAATCTCTAACATAAAAGTATCAACAATTTCAAAAATTATCTTAAAAAATATATAATCATCTTGTTAAAGTACACGCCAAAAATTAAATAAAACTGTTAAAACAAAATCATTAAAAAATATATATATATACATAAATTAATTGTTATTTACTCATTAATAAAATTAATCTTACATCAACAAAATCTAAAAATTAACCATTCTACAATTAATAAGATTAACTCAATCATCCACATTGAAAATACCTACTTCAAATTAAAAAGTCTATCTAAAAAATACATTTATCTTGGTTAAAACACGGACATTACACTTGAACTTCAAACAAACAAAGTGCGCAAAAACTCACCACTTCACCCTCAACTCAAACAAGTCTAAGTCCCATCTCGTATAGTGGCTAGCACGCTAGAGTCCGGTCCAGAAGATAGCAGGATCGAACCCCGTCGCGGGAGAGTCGAAAATGCTTCTTTTTAACCTAAAGTCAGCAAAAATCTCGATAGATGGCGCCTCTGAAAGAAAAAAACGAAGCAAAATAATATTTAAAGCTTTAAAAATAAAATGGGGCGAAAATAGGGGGTATGCATTAGTAGAAGGAAAATGGGGGTTCTGCCCCAGCAGGCGGTGGCGGTGGTAGGCTTGGCCAAGGATGATTGACAGGTGGGCGGAGTTGAGTGATTGACAGGTGAGATAAGATTATCTCACCTGTCAATCAAATTGGTGACAGCCTGGCGGCTGTCGCCACGCCTCCTACGCCTAATGAAGCAGAACCTCCATTTTCCTTCTACTAATAGATACCCCCTATTTTCGCCCCATTTTATTTTTAAAGCTTTAAATATTATTTTGCTTCGTTTTTTTTCTTTCAGAGGCGCCGTCTATCGAGATTTTTGCTGACTTTAGGTTAAAAAGAAGCATTTTCGACTCTCCCGCGACGGGGTTCGATCCTGCTATCTTCTGGACCGGACTCTAGCGTGCTAGCCACTATACGAGATGGGACTTAGACTTGTTTGAGTTGAGGGTGAAGTGGTGAGTTTTTGCGCACTTTGTTTGTTTGAAGTTCAAGTGTTTTAACCAAGATAAATGTATTTTTTAGATAGACTTTTTAATTTGAAGTAGGTATTTTCAATGTGGATGATTGAGTTAATCTTATTAATTGTAGAATGGTTAATTTTTAGATTTTGTTGATGTAAGATTAATTTTATTAATGAGTAAATAACAATTAATTTATGTATATATATATTTTTTTAATGATTTTGTTTTAACAGTTTTATTTAATTTTTGGCGTGTACTTTAACAAGATGATTATATTTTTTTAAGATAATTTTTGAAATTGTTGATACTTTTATGTTAGAGATTAAATTATTTATATTAATTAGAGAATAATTAATTATTAGATTTCTTTCGTTGATATAAGATTTGGTTTTTAAATGAGTTAATAACAATTAATATTTTATTTCCTGATGAGTCTGTTTAAACAGTTGTATTTAATTCACAACGTGTTTTTGCAAGATGATTATATTTTCTAAAATAAACTTAAAAAATTGAAGTAGCTATTTTAAAGTGAAAGATTGATTTATTAATTTTATAATGGTTCATTTTTGTTGATATAGGATTTTTGAGTTAACAAAAATTAATATTATATTTCAAATAGAGCTTGTTTTAAGTTTTATATAATTTTCACCGAGTTCTTTAACGTGATGATTGTATTTTTTTAACTAGACTTTAAAATTGAGGTTAACTAGACTTTAAAATTTGAAGTTAACTAGACTTTAAAATTTGAAGTAGATTTTTTTTTTGTGGAAGAGAGATTTTTTAATTAGAGATTAGTTCATATATTAGGATATAATCATTATTTTTCAAATTTTTATTGAATTTGAACTTGAATTAACAAGATAGTCTTTAAAAGACATTCCTTAAAAGTTTTGTGGTAGTATTTTTATGAGAAAGTTAAACTTATTCTTCGAAAGTGATTAAAGACACTTGTTATTTGAAAATGTAGTTTGAAATAACATGCAAAAGCAAAGTTTCTTAAAACAATCCTTAACCTAGACATTTAAAACTACTTACCGCAGAGCATCGTCTTTGTACGTCCGTTCCCATCCACAACCTCCGAAGAAATGGTGTATGATTCAGTATAAAACCGGTTATGACGTCATGCACGAAGGCGACGGGAGCGCCCCCTACACGCTTTTGATTGGCTGATCAGATCACATGACCTGTGTCAGGAGCAGGTGGGCATCACTGTGTCTGCATTCCTTGCATTCCCCCACCCACCTGTCAATCATCTGGCGCTAGCAAGACGGTACATGCTTCGGCATGCTCCCTGTTCACAGGGGAGGATATTATGCTGTGTAGAGGTATTGTCACAAGATGTTATCATTCTGATCTGTGATTGGCGGTTAGCAGTCATGTGATTTGTTATTAGTGAGCTAAGTCAGCAGTTTTGTTGCTTGTATGAAGTTGTTGGAACTTGCTAGAATGTATTTGAGCTCGATGATTTTGAAAGTAATCTTCTGAAGGGAATTGAACATTTTCTTTTAAATCGCTCGTTTTTAATTATGCAAACATGATTTTGATAGAGACTTTTTTAATAATAATATTTTTAGCGAGTAGTTGTACATGATAATTTATAAAATTAGTCTTTTTTAAATGTTTTAATGAAGGTTGCGTATTTAAATGTTTGTTGTCGTTAAGTTTTTTTTGTCTAGTTGGCGTCCTTCTCAATCTTTCATCTGGTTCTCGCCAAGCCGTGAGAGGAAATTAGAACAAATCTGTTGTTAAATGAAGATAATTTTTAATGAAATAGATTTCCTAAATTAAAATAATATTTTTATTTGTAGATTCCATGATAATCAGTCTTGACTTGCTACTGTGATGATACTTGAGTTTGAGAAGCAATGACTGGTTGATGATTGTCTTTTAGAACCTTGATTTTAATTTAGCTTTAATGAATGGGTTCAAGAACCAATCACTGGTCGATGTTAAGAACCTCGATTGGTTTCGGAAATCATTGAGCGATCGCTGGTTGCAAACCAGATACGATGTTTCGAACGAATCACGACTCTTAGAACCGATTTGATGGTAAAACAATTTGTGTTTGTTGATGTGGAAAGTGTCGGCAGGTTTAGGCTGCCTTGGGGTGAGCATCTGAGGAGTATAAATAGCGGTGAAATTCTTGATCTGCATCATTTGATGATTTGTTCTACTAGCGATCAGACATGTCTTTAGTGCTCTCTGCTTTTACAGTAATTTATTCGTAAAGATTGTTGTTTCCCGTTAGGAGTTAAATCGTTCTTCTTATTAATCTATTATGGATGCTGTTATGTCTTTGGACGAAGCCATGCCTTTGGAAAGTTTTACGCCTATGAAGAAGAATTTTTCATGTCTTACTTGTAATAAGACATTTTCAACTATTTCTAACCTGAATCAGCATTTGAAGATACATTCAGATGAAAAGTTTTTCACATGTGAAGTATGTCTGAAGTCTTTTAGCCGCAGATCCAAGTTGAGAAGACATTCTGAGATTCATAATGAAAGATCTATATTCAAGTGCAACAAATGTGATCAAGTTTTTACACGAAAGGACAATTTGACACAACATATAAGATCACATGAGAGTTCAAAATTCTCTTGCCGTAAATGTGATAAAATGTTTGGACGAAATTATGAGCTGAAACCGCATATACGCACCCAACACTCCCGTGTACCTCTTGTGAGTGTGAAACGGAAAAGGATTTCATCTAATGTAAAGTCTAAAAAACTGAAGCAGAATCAATCAGATGTGCTTAATGTGTTTAAAACTATCATGCTTTATCCTGATGAACGTGAAGAAAGTGATTTAACTGTGTTTCATACCCACTTACAAGCTGAAATTCAAGAACGTTTAACACAGGAAGTCCAGACTAAACGTGCCATTAAATGGTATATGGTGGAAAAAATAGTACTTGAACGTATGACTGATAACGAGGAGATGGAAGAGATTCAATCGTATTTTCGATGTCAATGTTTTACAGAACTTACTGAAGAAACTATTATGCAACACATTGAAGAAGGATTCTCTAAAATATTAAAATCCTTTGAAGAATTTGTGCAAAGAGGTTCCGGGTGGAAGCTTAGAAACATTCAACATTTAGAACTCAAGATTGCTAAATATCACCCTCTTGCTGCAAGTTCATATATTGCTTTACCTAAGAAATTGAATGATAAAAAAGCAGTGTTGAATATTAAAAACGAAGATAACAAGTGCTTAGTGTGGTGTTTTTTGGCATTTAAGCTGAACTTACATTGTTCAAAACATCCTGAGCGTGTTTCTCATTATATCCCTTATGAGAGGGATATTCAGCTTGGTAATGTTGAATGCCCTGTTGCCCTTCAGAAGGTCCCTATTATCGAACAGCTCAACAATTTACGGATTAATGTGTTTGGATATGAAGAGGATGAAGTTTTTCCACTGTATATATCAAAATCTCAGAAACAAAATCTTGATATTATCAACTTATTATTAGTTAGTGATGGTGAAAAGCAACACTATTGCTTAATTAGAAGCTTTTCAAGACTTTTAGGGGATCTGACACATCATCGAGCTGCTGCCTACTATTGTTATCTATGTTTACACCGGTTTTCAAGTCAAGACTTATTGGATAAGCATATCAAATATTGTTCTCGACATGTTGCACAAAGGATACTCTTATCAGAAGAAGGCGAGAATATATTGTCTTTCACTGGAATACATCTACAGCATCCCATACCATATGTTGTGTATGCTGACTTTGAGAGTCTTCTTATACCTATTGCGCCGACTGCACCCTCTACCACACCATCCTATACTGAAAAAACAACTTATCATTTTCCATGTGGGTATGCTTATGTTGTTGTTGGACCTAATGTGAGATGTGTGTGGAAAGCGAAAGTTTATCGTGGCAAAGACTGTGTAGACCATTTTTTAAAACAGATGCTGAAGATTGAAGATGTATTAGGACGAAAGTTATTAAATATCGAACCTATGAAGCTTTCACCTGCACAAGAAAAAGCTTTTCAGGAAGCGGAATTTTGTTTTATTTGTAAGCAAGCATTATGTGAAGAACGTGTTCGTGACCATGACCACGTGACGGGTGCATACAGAGGAGCTGCCCATGCAAGCTGCAATCTAGACTATAAACAATGTAAAACAATTCCTGTTATATTCCATAATCTAAAAAACTATGATGGGCATCATCTAATGAGTAAGATTGGTAAATTTAAAGATCATGAAATTGATGTGATTGCTTCCTCTATGGAAAATTGTATAACCTTCAAGTTAAGAAAGCCAACAAGTCCTATACAGATGATCTTTTTAGATTCATTCCAGTTTTTGACTCACTCCTTAGAAAAGCTTGTTAGAAACCTTAATCCTGAGCAATTCACCATACTTGAAGAAAATTTCCCTGAAAATACTAATTTGCATATGATTACAAGAAAAGGGGTATACCCTTATGACTACTTCACCTCTTTTGAAAAATTCGATGAAAAGGAACTACCCCCAGCATTTTATAACAGTCTCACAGATGAAGCTATTAAAGATGAAGACTATCAACATGCCTTGAACGTGTGGAAAACCTTTGATATTCGGAATCTAGGTGAATATCACGATCTGTATGTAAAAACAGATATTTCATTACTAGCTGATGTTTTCCAAAATTTTCGTAAACTGTGCCAACAGTATTATGATATCGATCCTTGCCATTTATATACAGGACCTTCGCTCGCATGGCAAGCATCCTTGAAAATGTCTGAAACATCTCTAGAATTGTTAACGGACATTGATATGTTGTTAATGATTGAAAATGGAATGCGTGGTGGTATCAGTATGATTAGTCATAGACACGCCTTAGCGAACATCCCCAATACGCCCGATTTTAGGGAAAATGAAGCACCCAGCTTCATTTTCCCTAAAATTAACTACTAACTAAACCTAAAACTAGCTACTAACAGGCTTTCCCCTGCTTCATTTTCCCTCGCATCCCAGCATGGATTGGGATGCGAACAATCTTTATGGATGGGCTATGTCCCAATATCTACCATACGGAGGGTTTCAATGGTGTGTGACAAGTCATATTACAGAAGAGTGGATTCTTTCTCTACCTGATGATTCTGAAATTGGATATATTTTCGAGGTGGACCTTAAATATCCTAAGAAGCTTCGCAAATTTCATAACGAATATCCGCTGGCCCCGGAACGCCTGACTGTGAATGAAGAGATGTTGTCACCTACTGCGAAGAGGATGCTTGGAAATAAAAAATTTAAAGGCACTCCCAAACTTATCCCAAATCTTCAAGATAAGCAGAATTATGTTACTCATTACCGAAATCTGAAATATTATTTGCAACTTGGATTAAAACTGACAGCTGTGTATAAAGCTCTTCAATTCAAACAGGCACCCTGGCTGCAGAGCTATATTAATTTTAATACAGAGAAAAGAAAGGAAGCAAAATCCTCTTCTGGAAAAGAGTTTTTTAGATTAATGAACAACTCTGTGTTCGGAAAAACCATGGAAAATTTAAGAAAGAGGCGGAATATTGTGCTTTGCAATAATGAAAAAAGAGCAAAGAAATTAGTAGCCTCGACTACATTTAAGGCATTCAAAACATATAACGAAGACCTGAGTGCCGTAGAAAGGCTTAAAACTGGAGATTTAGCCCTTGAGTTCGTTGGTCTAAAATCCAAAATGTACTCCCTGAAATCTTCGAGTGAAGAAAAGAAGCGAGCGAAGGGTGTGTCTACACATGTTGTTCGACTGAAAATCAAGCTTCAAGATTATTTAGAATGCCTACAACAGGTGAAAACTAGCATGGAGAAGCAGACAAGGATCGCTCAAGATAACCATCACCTATATACATTAATACAGAATAAAATTAGCTTAAGTCCTTTTGATGATAAGCGTTACTTGCTAGATGATGGAATATCAAGTTTTGCCTATGGACATTATAAAATTAATCAAGATTGTATCAGTGATGAAAATTGTTAATATGATGTAGAATTATCAAGAAAATGTTTTTATGTAAATATATCTCTCTGTAAATATACTTTCTGTAAATTGCTTTGTTAAAATAAAAAAAATTTTGATTTTTTATATGAGTGCTTATTTATAACTTCTACACAAACCTTCCTAACATATTGTTAGATATGTGTAACACATATATTCAAACATATACACACATATACATCTATACAATATATATACATATATATAAATAGCTATGCTCATTGTAAATAATTTTGCCTAATGTATAGTTTTTCTAATCTTTCAGAATTTTTTAAAAACATATTTAAAACTTTTTTTTTAATTTTGTAAAACTTTTTTTTTTGGAAAACTTTTTTAATCTTTCAGAATTTTTTAAAAAACATATTTAAAACTTTCTTTTGTAAAACTTTTTTTTTTTTAATTTGTTGAAACTTTTTTGTAAAACTTTTTTAAAATTTTGTTAAAACTTTTTTCGAAAACTTTTTTTAGGTTAAAACTGTTTTGTAAAACTTTTTTTTTTGTTAAAACTTTTTTATAAAACTTTTTTTTCTTAAAACTTTTTTTTTCTTAAAACTTTTTTTTTTCTTAAAACTTTTTTACTTTTGTTAAAACATTTTTTGTTAAAACTTTTTTTTATTTTGTTAAAACTTTTTTTATAAAACTTTTTATCATCTTTGTAAATTTTCTATAATTTTTTAATTTGTTAAAAGTTTTTGTAATTTTTTGTAAAACATTTTTTAAACTTTTTATTATTATTTTTTTTTAACTTTGTTAAACCTTTGTAAAACTTTTTATAATCTTTGTAAAACTTTTGTAATTTTTTTTAAACTAATAAACTTTTTATTCATATATATTTTACACAAGAACCCTTTTATAAACATTTAACTTTTATATACTTAGAGATATGTAGATATGGATGTGTGCTTTTACTTAAACATTTTTATACTAATACATAAATTTTTAAACATATACATATGTTTTGATTCGTTCAAACATATATAGAGAGAGATACATATGCTTACTAACATATATACTTACTAAGATACGTATATTTTCTAACACTTATTTTAAATAACCTGGAAAACATGTATATTTATTAAAAAACGTATTCATGTACACGCATCTTTCAGGAAAATTTCAAAGAATACAACAAAATGAGATAAAATAAACAAGTGTTTCTGAACGGAACCGCTTTGACACTTTAATTCTTGATATATATACCATTCTAGCAAACTGCTAGACTGAACAGCAACATGAGATATTAATAACTGTTGTGATCATGAGAAATGTGAGTCTGATCAACGACCGCACACTGATCGCAGATTGCCCATTGCCCCTGTGGTCGTTCAACCCCCACTTTCCTACTACTTATATCCGTTTGCTATTAATGCAATATTATGAAGAAAAAACTATGAGTAACGCCTAGCATCATACTGTTGGTGGCAACAACCTAACCGTACCATAAATTACGGTTTTACTGCAATTTGATCTCTAAACATCATACATCCGATTATTTCAACATCTAACAGAAAACAAAAAACACTTTCCGTAATTTGTTTGAAAAGTTTATCTCAATTTACGGATTTTTTATGTTTTTTAAAGTAATTTTCAACCTTGAATCTTTTAAAATATATCTGCAACCCAGTTGCAAAAGATTAACTTAATTGCTCAAAAACATTGTAAATACTTCAGTATTTGTTTGTTTTCGTGTACTTTTACATACCTAAATTGGCAAATTTCGGTATTTGTTTGTTTTCGTGTGGGAATCTCATTCCGGCTGTTTATAGCTTGAGTTCTTCTGAAATAATTTTAATTCAACTTGCACTATTAGTTTTTCAGTTAAGGTTTTAGTGCGTAACATTGTTATACGCTGATTAGTCGTAGAATTATCGGGAAAAATTCCATAAACACGTGGAAACCGATTGTGAAAGATTAGTCTCTTTAAAAATTCCGAATGGATTTCATTGGAACTTGTATTGTTTGTTAGATAATTTTATACGGATGGTTTTAAAATACTGCATATAGTTTTACGTCGCTTTGTTATAAAATTATGGAAGAAAGTTCAGTAGTCAGGTGAACCCGATTATAAAAATTAGCCTTTTTAAAAGTTCTACTGAACAGATTTTGATGAAATTTGCACCGTTACTTTGCACCCAAATTTATGGAATAGTTTTAGTATATAACATTTTGTTGTACATGCTTTGTTATAGAATTAGCTGAAATGTTCTATAATCAGGTGAAACCAATTCTGAATGATTAGCCTTTTAAAAAAGTTAGATAATTTTTGAGGAATAGTTTTAGTATATTGCATATTCGTCTATCATTCTTTGACCAAATCCTACTGTAAATGATCAACTAAAAAATTAGGCCCAAAACAGCCGAAATTTTGTCTTACAGATTAGAAAATATAATAGCGCAGTTGATGATCGTATCGTTTTCAGCTATACGGAAGGACATTTGAGATAATGATACATATTGCTTTAAAATGGAAGATCAAATTCACCCATATATTTCCTTTAATTAAATATTGGTTTGGAGAATTTGTCCGCAGCGGGAGAAATGTGCTACTCAGATAAATAAGTGATCGCTAAAACGAAACTGGTCGCTAAAATGAAAATACCAAAAATACGTTTCCCTGTAGTTGTTGAGAAATCTAACAAATATACTAAGGTTTTAATTAATTTTTCAACTACTTTTCAGCAGTGAAATTACGCTTGAAATTATTGAATATTAAAGACGTGAATTTTATCACATTGCTCTTTAATATTCAATAATTTCAACCGTAATTTCACTGCTGAAAAGTAGTTGAAAAATTAAATAAAATTGTATATTCACCGATGCTGTGTTCATTTGCGTCTCATGTTACGCCACTAGATTGTGTGCTCATGAAGACTTTTCCATCTATTGCTGCGCTAGCAGCCTTACCGACTTATATAAGTGAGAGATGCCAAGCTGGGCATCGTCCTTGTGGTTTAGTGGTAGAGCACTGGAGATCTATTCCAGGGGCCCAGGTTCGATTCCCGGCTTGGACATTTTTCACTAAGTTGGTTTACGCCCTGTTAGCAATGCGATAAAATTCACGTCTTTAATATTCAAATATACTAAGGGTTAAAAATATATTCGTGTTTCAAATTTAAAATGTTTTATATTTATGTATTATTTACGGGCGGTATATCAGGCATCTTTAACACATGTATATAAAGATTCATTGCCGATAATTTTTAAATAGAAACTCATATTTCCATTCATAAAATCCAAATCCGAAGCCGTGTTCAATCGTAAGGTCAGTCATGAAATTTTGTTTAAAAAAGAAAAAACCTTACCCTAAAATATAGTAGTTATAATTTCTATTTAATATAAATCATAGAAAAATCGTATTTTATATTACCTTATTCGATATAAATCGTAGAATGTTATCACTGCATTTCAGGTATTAAAACATTTATCTAAATGATATAATTAAAGATACATCATTACAAAGAAATAGGAAATAAATTGTAACAGCCGGTTTTTAGAACCAGTTTGAAATTATATTGACGAAATTGACGTCATATCTAGCAAACGATTTTTTTTATTATTATCTTTTTCCTTAATTAATTTCTTGATATTAAAACGACTTCATTAAAATAGATTTTTTAATTTCAGAAACGTTCAAGTAAGGTACTACGTCCTTTTAAAACATGCTTAGTTAAAGTTTTTACATAAATATATGGAATATGTGCATTTTCTTCTTTGAATGACGTCAATTTCAAAAACAGCAAAAATATAGTGAGACAATCCAAATTTTTATTGGCTTATAAAACAAAGTACTCGAGTTATCAATTTTTTTTTTTTAATTATTGAGCAGTTTTTAAGATGTCTCGCAACAGGAAAGAAGCTATTGAATTTGAAAATTTAAAATGAGATATTTCTATAATGTTAAATTATGAAAGACTAGCAAATCCCGCGGCTTTGCTCGCGTAATATTTGAAATATGCCAAGTGATATTTATATGTCTAATTTTTATTAAAAGGTACTAACTAAATTTTTATTTTATTAAAACGTAATATTTTAGTTTATTAAAAGGTACTTATTACTTTTAGGAATAATTAAAACAATTACTATTTAAAACACAATTTGATTAAGCATCATTGTTACACTGCATAAAGCAGAAATGAGACTTAAATTAATAAAACGAAATAAAACTTAATAAATAATAATTTAGAAAATATTTTGAAACTTTTATGCTCAGTTAATACGCTCATTTCAGTATTCATTTGAAGTTTTGAATTTTCTAGAAACCATCTTCTTACATCTTAAAATTAACCATCATGTCAAATTCCAAGTTCTACCACCTCTCTCAACATAAAAGGCTGTGTTGAAATAGAAACTGTCACCATTAATTTGCCAACATTAATTTTGAAATTGGTTTGTTATTTCCTAATATTCCACAGAAACGTAATTTAGAAAGCTTTTAAAGGCCTTTTTTACAGCGTTTGTTGTTCCTGTGAACCCCAGGTGGTAGAATCATCGGCATAAAATATAGCCTGTGTAGGATCAGAGACTGCTACCGTTGATTCGCAGCTATTACTTTTATATTTGGTTTATATTCCCTGAAATTGCGTAGAAATCGTAATTTAGGACTTTTTTAGAATGCTTTTCGCACCTCCCCTTCACTTCACCCCTTTTTAATTCGAATTTATTTTCGACAGTCCTTCGAGGGCATTTATATTTTATAAGTAACTACCATGCCATATTTAAAGTTTCTAGCCTTTTCAGTATCACAGAAATCGCAATTTAGAAAGTTTTTAGCTACTGCAACCCTCTGGTGGTAGTGGCACAGACATAAAATATAGCTTATGATTGAGCAGGATCTATCACCAACAATTTGTCATCATTATTTTTTTAATCGGTTTGGTATTTGATAAGATTACATAAAAATTGTTATTTACAACGCTTTTCACTCACTTCATCTTTTTAAATTTGAAATTTTCTTTCGACAGTTCTTAGAAAGCAGTTGCATCTTGTAAGTAAATACCATGCCATACTTCAAAGTGTTAGACCCTTCAGTTATGCAAAAAACGCAAATTAGAACATGATTTGCTTTTGCAACCCTCAGATGGTAGTGACAGCAACATAAAATATAACCTATGTTATAGCAGGGACTGTCACCATTGATTTGCAACCATTACTTTTGAAACAGCTTTGGAATTTCCTGAGATTGAGTAGAAATCGAAATTTAGAATGTTTTTAGAACGCTTTTCGCGCATTTTCATCCCTTTTTAAATTTCCAATTTTTTCGAAACTGTTCTTAAAGATCATTTATATGTAATACATATGTACCTTTCCTAATTTTAAGTTGCTAGCCCCTACCGATCACAAAAATCGAAATTTGGAACGCTTTTTTGCTCCTGCAACGTCTAGGTGATACTGATACCGACTTAAAATAGCGTCTATGTCAGAGCAGAGGCTGTCAGCATCAATTTCTTAACATTACCTTTGAAATCAGTTTGACTCTTCCTGAGATATTGGTGACAAATCGGCATTTAGATTATTTTTAGAACGCTTTTTGCTCATTTTGCTCCTGCATCTCCTCTGGGTTAGTGGAAACATATATAAAATATAGCCTATCTTGGAGCAAGAACTGTCACCATCATTTTAATGCCATTACATTTGAAATCGGTTCATTATTTCCTGAGATTGCATAGAAATTGCAATTTAGAACGTTTTTTACAACGCTTTTTGCGCATTTTGACCCCCTTTTAAATTTCGATTTTTTTAGGAAATGTCCTTAGAGATCATTGATATCTTATAACTAACTACCATTCTAAATTTCACGATTCAAGGCCCTTCCGTCACGCAAAAACAGCAATTTAGAACGTTTTTCTCCTGCAGCCCCTTTGGGGTAGTGGCACCGACACAAAACATAGCCTATGTTGGAGCAAGGATTTTCACCATCATTTTGACGCCATTATTTTTCAAATCGGTTTGGTATTTCCTGAGATTGTGTAGAAACTACCATTTAGAACGTTTTTAGAACGCTTTTCGCGCAAATTCACCCCTTTTAAATTTCGAATTGTTTAAAAACTGTTCTTAGAAATCCTTTATATCTAATAAGTAGCTGATACTTCAAATTTCATATTTATAGGCCCATCAGTAACACATAAATCGCATTTTTAGAAAGTTTTTTGCTCCTACAACCCCTTTGGGGTAGTGGCACCGACATAAAACATAGCCTATCTTGGAGCAAACGTTGTCACTATCATTTTGACACCAATATTTTTTTTAATCGGTTTGGTATTTCCTGAGATTATGTAGAAACTACCATTTAGAACGTTTTTTAGAACGCTTTTTGTGTATTTTCACCTCTTTTAAATTTCGAATTGTTTAAGAACTGTTCTTAGACACCATTTATATCTTATAAGTAACTAATATTCCAAATTTCATATTTCTAGGTCCTTCAGTAACGCAAAAATCGCATTTTTAGAACGTTTTTTGCTCCTGCACCCCCTTTGGGGTAGTGGCACCGACATAAAATATAGCCTATGTTCTAAGTTGGAGTAACACCATCATTTTGATACCATTAATTTTTAAATCGGTTTGGTATTTCCTGAGATTATGTAGAAACTACCATTTAGAACGTTTTTTAGTACGCTTTTTGTGCATTTTCACCTCTTTTAAATTTCGAATTGTTTTAGAACTGTTCTTAGACACCATTTATCATATCATACTTCATACTCCTATTATAAAGAGGTAATAATTGTTTATTTGTCGGAGATAAGCTCAGGAACTACCGAACCGATTCCAAAAGTAATGGTATCAAAATGATGGTGTTTGCCCAACTTAGAACATAGGCTATATGTTATGTCGGTGCCACTACCCCAAAGGGGGTGCAGGAGCAAAAAACGTTCTAAAAATGCGATTTTTGCGTTACTGAAGGGCCTAGAAATATGAAATTTGGAATATTACTTACTTATAAGATATAAATGGTGTCTAAGAACAGTTCTTAAACAATTCGAAATTTAAAAGGGGTGAAAATGTACAAAAAGCGTTCTAAAAAACGTTCTAAATGGTAGTTTCTACATAATCTCAGGAAATACCAAACCGATTTCAAAATTAATGGTATCAAAATGATGGTGTTAGTCCAACTTAGAACATAGGATATATTTTATGTCGGTGCCACTACCCCAAAGGGGGTGCAGGAGCAAAAAACGTTCTAAAAATGCGATTTTTGCGTTACTGAAGGACCTAGAAATATGAAATTTGGAATATTACTTACTTATAAGATATAAGAACGCTTTTTGTGCATTTTCACCCCTTTTAAATTTCGAATTGTTTTAGAACTGTTCTTAGACACCATTTATATCTTATAAGTAAGTAATATTCCAAATTTCATATTTCTAGGTCCTTCAGTAACGCAAAAATCGCATTTTTAGAACGTTTTTTGCTCCTGCACCCCCTTTGGGGTAGTGGCACCGACATAAAATATATCCTATGTTCTAAGTTGGACTAACACATTCATTTTGATACCATTAATTTTGAAATCGGTTTGGTATTTCCTGAGATTATGTAGAAACTACCATTTAGAACGTTTTTTAGAACGCTTTTTGTGCATTTTCACACCTTTTAAATTTCGAATTGTTTAAGAACTGTTCTTAGACACCATTTATATCTTATAAGTAAGTAATATTCCAAATTTCATATTTCTAGGCCCTTCAGTAACACAAAAATCGCATTTTTAGAAAGTTTTTTGCTCCTGCACCCCCTTTGGGGTAGCGGCACCGACATAAGATATAGCCTATGTTCTAAGTTGGGCAAACACTATCATTTTGATACCATTACTTTTGGAATCGGTTCGGTAGTTCCTGAGCTTATCTCCGACAAATAAACAATTTTTACCTCTTTATAATAGGAGTATGATGATAGGAAAAAGGGATAAATATTGGTCTGACCATTTTTTAAAGTAGACGGTGATCATTTCCACGTTCTAAAACGTATGTACAAAAAGTTTCGTGCAAATTGGTCAAAAATGGAAGATTTGTATACCGAACATACACACAGAGAACGGCTTTTATATATACTAGTTGCGTAGCAACCCGTTGTGTTGCTTTTGAATTGCATGAGACAATCGATTTTTTTGCGAAAAATCAAAACTTAACTTTATTGTAAATTTAGAAAGCCATTGCAATATTAATTTTATTAAATACAATATTTCAAATAATAAGTTATATTTACAATTTAAGTCAAAACTTTCCCAATAAAAATGCACATATTCCATAACTTTATTTGCCTAGAGATTTTCGCTCTTCCAAGATTTTGCTTCGAATTTCGGAGTTCGTAGAAATGATGTCATTTGGGTCAACTTATACAAAAATGAATTTGTTTGGACGGATTTATTCAGAAGCATTTTATATTTATGAATTAAAATAAATATTTAAAGAATTATTTTTTTTCTCACTAAAACTTTTTTCTTTTTTTTTTCTCGCTTTTTCGCATTTTTAATGTCCGCTTCTGAAATGTTTTATTAGCCATCTTAAGGCAATGGTTGAAAATCTACTTTACGACTTTAAATTAACTGAAAATAACGTACGATGTTTTTTTTTTCTTTTGACGTCAACAGAATTTATCTCAATGTTCCAGTCGAGAGTCGAATTTGTGTTTCTAAAATAAACGGATTCCTGAAGCTTGAATATGTGTGAGTTCGTATTTCGTGAAATTTTCTTGAAACTACAATCATTTTTTCACTATTTATTCAAATATACGTTAATTTCAATTTAAAAATTATTTTAAACAATGATACCTAATAATCCTTGTCATTTTCCCTTTTCTCTCTTTTATCCACAAAAATGGAGCAATTTTAGTTTCCATCATTACAGAAATGTCATCAAAACAACTTAAAAATTTATATCTCGAAAGCTAAACAAATTTTTAAATTCTACGACCACGTTTAACATCCTCAGACCCATGCGGATAACTGGCATTAATTTGATCACCCAACATTCCATATTCTAGGAGGAACAGCTGTGAAATACAAATGGACAGTCACTTTTTAATATAATAGATTGATGAAGTTTTAATTTCGCTATTAAAAATTAGTCAGGGACAAATGCTGAATTATTTATATTATTTTAAGTGCAAATGGCTTATTCCATAATGGAGCCTGTACTCAGTGGATATAGATTAAAAAAACATTATTCTTGAAAATTATTTAAAAAGACATAATAAATAAATCAATTAAGATAAAGTTTTCAAGAAAATTGCATTTGAAAGTAGATTTTATTCCCTATATAACGGGTGTAAAAATTGAAGATGCGCGATGTTTAGAAATTCAAAAAATTGCAGTAGCAAAAATTGCAAATCCGACATTTAATCGTCAAGCGTTGCCATTCTCAAAATGACGCTAGCCGTACGCACGGACATATTTTTCCTTTAGATAGATTTTCAAACGTGAAGTTCCGTTTGTCAGCTAAGACTTTGCATGTGAAAATGTATTCTTTTGGCTTGAGGGTCTAATTTCAGTACCGCGAAGTACAAATTCCAGAAACTGATGTATTTTAGATGTATTCGTGTAAAAATATATAGTTTTATCAAAGAAAATGATTGTTTTCTTTTAAATATGGCACTTACTGAAGCATTACGCCAAGTGTCTTAAATTCGGTATCAGCCGAATGAAAATATATTGTAACATAGCTTTATGAGCGAAAATGTTTTTTAAATAGTGACGTCATTTTCTGTTCAGACTTAAAATAAAGTTATTTTTAATTGTAATGAGTAAATGGTATCAATAAGGATAAATAAACCCCAATATTTCTTTTTTTCTGCAACAGTGGAAATAATACGATTGCTACCATTTTGATGAAATTTCAAAAAATCTTTTCAAATTAAATTAAAAATATAAAAGTGAAAATATTTAGAAAAATAGCCAGTGCGAGGACATCTACAAATGAACAGCTTTCATTTAAAAAAAGAATTATTAGCAAAATTGGTACAGTAGAAATCTCAAGGAAGATGTCTGAAAAAGCTATCTTGTGTTTTCAATACATAGATTATTTTTTCTCTTTTACTTTAACAGTTGCCTAGCAACTCTATTTCATACAAATTACATTTAAAAAAACATATTTTTCCCAATTCGTCTCTAAAAATTTAAATTGTTTGACTACATATATGTTAAATTCGTGCTTTTTTATATATTATTCTTTTATTTATTTATTGATGAAGCTTTAATTTCTTTGTAGAAAATTAGCGGGAGAGAAATTCTGAACTTTTTTTATGTGCAAATTGTTTATTAATATTCCGCAATGGAGCCGGCACGGGAAAATCATTTAATTGATAAATAACAACAAAATAAAGCCAAAACTCACTGGGTTTTATAACAGATGATATTCTTGACATAGCACGTATTTTAATTTCAATTTTTTCGGTTTTTATGAGAAAATGGCATCAAAAAGATACAGCAGTTTACTATTTTCATTTAGTTTCAACAGAAATGTAGTACTTCAGCTGCCAAGATTACAAAAAAAGTAATAAAAACTACAAAAAAATTAATATCTTAAAATTAAAATGAGATACAGCTTTCAAACAAATTGCATTTAAAAGAGAATTTTTTTCGTTATACGGCGGTGTAAAAATTTAAAATGTGCGATGTTTAGAAGTATAAAAATTTGCAGTAGAGAAAATTACAAAACCAAAATTTTATTTCAAATTTCAAAGTGTTGCCATTCGCAAAATGACGTATGCGTTACGCACAGATATGTTTGTCCTTTATAATATAGATAGAATAAAAAAAAAATGTGAATTTTCTGTTTAGAATGACGTCAGTATCAAACACGAAAAATATAGTAAGAAAATCTGAATTTTTATTGGCAAATAGAAACAAAATACACGCGTTATCCTTATTTTTTTCACATTATTGTGTCATTTTTTAGAGTATGGCAACAGGAAAGAAACGTTTGAATTTAAAAAGATTTAAAAAGAGATATTTCTATAATGTTAAATTATGGAAATGGTAGAAAAAAGGGATAAATAGTGGTCTGATAATTTTTTTAAGTAGACAGTGATCTTTTCCACGCTCTAAAACGTATATATAGCAAGTTTCGTGCAAATCGGTCAAAAATTGAAGATTTGTATAAAGGACATACACGCAGAGAACGGCTTTTATACACGGTATTATTTTTTTTTATTATACGGCTTTTATGTATATACGAGGTGGAACCCGCCGAATTTCGACGAAAGAAAATGTTTACAAAGGAACAGTCGCATCAATTTTATAATACATCAACAACAATAATTAGAATAAAAAATCCATCTTACACTTGTTAATTTAATTCTCCAAAGACATATTTTAACCTAAGATTATCAAAATACGTTTTTCATAAACTTCAACTGTTAAAATTATTGAAAAATTAAACTTAATTCATATAAGTCATCAGTAAAATATAATCAAGATAAGTAATTTTGATTAAGTTATTAATTGATGCTTGGTATTACGGAATGAAAAATCCGCAAAAATGATTTCATCTTGACATAATCATAGACTTTTTCTACCTTTACATCTAAACCAAATCAAGTCATTTTCCACGTTTCACATCCATATTAACCATTAAAAACATTTTAATGCGCAATAGGTTATTAATAAATATATTTTCAAGCTTGGAGTCACGTTTGTCAACTATTACAACTTTTCATGTTAAAATTCCCACTCGTGATTTGAGGTCTTAGTATAATCTCTGTACCTGCGTGTAAAAATTCCAGAAATTTATAACTCTTAGACGTATTCAATGGAAATATCTCGTTTTATCAAATAAAATTATCGTTTACTTTTAAATATGACGTCATTTTCAGCCTCTGAAATATTTTGCCTATTCACTCAAACTCAATATCAGCGAAATGAATAAATAGTGAAATATAACAGCATCATCAGGGTCTTTTTTAAAGCGTAACGTCATTTTCTGTTCAAATTTTTAAAAATATATTTTTAATATTAATGAGAAAATGGCATCAGCAAGAATATAATCAATAAAGATAACTAATCTACTTTTAATAGAAATGAAGTACTTCAGTTGCCATGATTAGAAAATTGGTATTAAAAACTATAAAAAAATTAATATCTCAAAAATAAATTGAGATACAGCTTTCAAACAAATTGCATTTAAAAGTGCATTTTTTCTGCATACTTACGGTGTAACCATTTAAAATGTGGAATGTTTAGAAGTTTAAAAATTTGCAGTAGCGAAAATTGCAAAAGCAAAATTTCATTTCAAATTTCAAAGCGTTGCCATTCACAGAATGACGTATGCGTTACGCACAGATATGTTTGTCCTTTATAATATAGATAGATATAGGTAGAATATAGGTATCAGATCGACTGCTTTATTTTTAATTTGTTTCCTTTAACCCCTAACCCCCCACCGCAACCTCTAAAATCAGGGACATTTTCTGATATTTTTTTATGCATGCAGATCTTCATATATAGTATTACATAAGGGTAATTTTAATTTGGCACCCTTGCTTTTCAACAGGGAAGGAGAGAGGATGGATCTACATTTTATATCAAGCTCGTAATATTTGAAACAGTGTAGCAATATTTAAATGCGCTTGGAAAAAAATCCGTCCATAGTAAAAAAATAAAAAAAAATAAAAAAAAATAAAAAAATAATAATAGTAATAAAACACTAAAAACTCAAAATTCATAGAGAACAAAATTTGCTATAGTGGACTTCGTAACATTGTAACCAAATTCCTTTTATAAATGTCAAAAATATCGCAGCGGAACGTTAAAAATCCCTTAAAAATAATTTAAAAATTCAAAAATTGCTCTGTGAATTCAGAACAAACTTTATTGAAAAGAGGGCAACGTTTATTACATTGGGCTAAAAGTTTAAAACCAGAATTCTTTTTACTAATGTGCAAAAATCACCGCAAAGCAGAGAGGGGGGTAAAAAACCCTGCTATAAATTCAACAAGTTGGAAATTGCTCGTCAAACGTGAAAATGAGGTGCGTTCGTACTATAACTAGTTTTATAATTATTTTTTGCACCCCATATTGTACTGAATGTATATTTTTTTGCGCTTCATAAGTGCATAGTCTGTAACATCATTAAAATGCACTTACAATAATTTTTTCCCCATTCCCCGTAATGTAACGGAAAACTTTTGACTGTCCCTGTAATTAAACAATACATTCGATTTTCATAAAATTTGAAATGGCTCGACAAAATTTTGCAGCAATTATATATTTAAAATTTCAGACCATTCGGAAGGCTGTAAAATCATTAAAATGCATTTGCAATAATTTTTTCCCATTGGTCATAATGTAACGGAAAACTTTTGGGTGTCCCTGTAATTAAACTATGCATCCGATTTTCATAAAATTGGAAATGGCTCAACAAAATTTTGCAGCAATTATATATTAAAAATTTCAGACCATTCGGAAGGCTGTAAAATTATTAAAATGCATTTGCTATAATTTTTTCCCATTGGCCGTAATGTAACGGAAAACTTTTGGGTGTCCTTGTAATTAAACTATACATCCGATTTTCATAAAATTGAAAATAGCTCGACAAAATTTTGCAGCAATTATATATTACAAATTTCAGACTATTCGGAAGTCTGTAACATCATTAAAATTCACTTGCAATAATTTTTCCCATTGGCCGTAATGTAAAGAAAAACTTTTGACTGTCCCTGTAATTAAACTATACATCCGATTTTCATAAAATTGGAAATGGCTCGACAAAATTTTGCAGCAATTATATATTAAAAATTTCAGATCATTCGGTCGGGTAGTTTTTGCTCTGTTATATGCGGACGGACGGACGGACAGACAGACGGACGGACAGACGGACTGAACGACGACTATAGGTGCTACGTATTTATATAATTACGAACGCACCTAATAATTAAACTATACATCCGATTTTCATAAAATTTGAAATGGCTCGACAAAATTTTGCAGCAATTATATATTTAAAATTTCAGACCATTCGGAAGGCTGTAAAATCATTAAAATGCATTTGCAATAATTTTTTCCGATTGGCCATAATGTAACGGAAAACTTTTGGGTGTCCCTGTAATTAAACTATACATCCGATTTTCATAAAATTGGAAATGGCTCAACAAAATTTTGCAGCAATTATATATTAAAAATTTCAGACCATTCGGAAGGCTGTAAAATTATTAAAATGCATTTGCTATAATTTTTTCCCATTGGCCGTAATGTAACGGAAAACTTTTGGGTGTCCTTGTAATTAAATTATACATCCGATTTTCATAAAATTGGAAATGGCTCGACAAAATTTTGCAGCAATTATATATTAAAAATTTCAGACCATTCAGAAGTCTGTAACATCATTAAAATTCACTTGCAATAATTTTTCCCATTGGCCGTAATGTAAAGAAAAACTTTTGACTGTCCCTGTAATTAAACTATACATCCGATTTTCATAAAATTGGAAATGGCTCGACAAAATTTTGCAGCAATTATATATTAAAAATTTCAGATCATTCGGTCGGGTAGTTTTTGCTCTGTTATATGCGGACGGACGGACAGACAGACGGACTGAACGACGACTATAGGTGCTACGTATTTATATAATTACGAACGCACCTAAAAATCGCAGAGGATAAAATTTATTTTGGTCGACTGAAGCATTGTAACGAGAAGAGTTTCAAGTAAGATAAAAAAAAATATGGTTTCAGAGGGGGGAGGGGGGAATTTTACCCCTCTACGTTTCCTGACCCAGTCAACATATCCAATTCAGTTGGCAACGATATATTAGCAGTTTATGTTTGTATATATAACAGAGATATAGCAAGGATTATTTTGAAGGAGTGATAATATTCCTTGACTTTATTCGGGAGAGTAAATTTTGTTTTATTAAAAGTGCTAAAAAACAAACATAGGCATGAAAGTAGCTGGTGCCAAAAAAATGTGAATTTTACGAACGAAGTAGAGAGGAGGAACTTATCAACGAAATTCGTAATATTTCCGCTACTGATCAACGAAATTTGCGATTTTTCCGCGCCTGATCGACAAAATTCGCATTTTTTCCCAAGCCGGTCGACAAAATTCGCAATTTTTCCGCCTGATCGACAACAAGTCAGAAAAAAATTCTTCTACCCGACCTTTTGCAAAGTAACCCCGTTTTTTAATACCTTTCCCCTGGACTATACTATAAACAGAATTTTCTTTTCAATAGTGAGGAAAGTAATTAGAAAGAATCCTTGTTTCCTTAGAAGTGTGAAATATTTACTTTCTTATAAAATACTTGCATATATTTTTTCCTTAACAGAAATAATATATATCATATATATATTAATATTAGGGATGCAGCTAATAGTGATTTTTGCCGAATACCGAATATTCGGCCTACCTTCGAACTGAATACCGAATATTCGACTATCCGAATGTTAACTGTTAGTCCGAAAACCGATTATTCGGTCAGCCGCATAGTAACTATTCGCCCGAATACTTTTATATTTCAAAGTTTAAAGTCATTAAAGTGTTAAAATTTAAAACATTGTTACATAATACGGCAACTTACATTTTGATAAACAAGAGGTTTTTACAAGTAAACTTTATACTGAAAAAAAAACTGTTTTACTAAACTAAAAATAAATAAATAGTACAATCTATTGAAATTCTGGCAACTCAGCAAGAATAACTTTTCTACTCACTTTCATTTAGCAAGGAAGTTTTTAAATGCATCCTAGATCAGTGTCTGTTTAGAGATTGTAAACATACAGGTTGTTCTTAAAATCTTTCAACAAACAACAGCTCAATCCATTTATTCCATCAAAAAATACATTTAATCAAAAATATTGAATATGTAACTACAAGCCGAAAAGGAATTTTCGTTCATAACTTTATCAACAATGAAGATATTTTAGCGAGATTTGTTACAGATTAATTTTACTTGTATTAAATGTGATGATTGAAATTGACTGAATTTTGACCAGTGACACAGTATAAATACTTTCAACAGCATTTTGAATAAAGGAATGTCTAGCTCATAGTTGTTTAGACCTGAATGGTGGTAACTTCCATCACTTCTTATATCATATTTCACAGAAATCAAAGCACGACTGTTGAAAATATAGTTATGATATCTTCATTATTGTTAACCCCTTGTAAAGATCTGAACTATATGAGATTCGCCATATAGAAAGAACTAATGCATTTCTAAAACAGAGTAAAAATATGTTAAAGTCCACTAAGACGCACGGCAAGATGAAGTAAAATACTCAGTCACCATCAATCTTGGACATTTGACAATCGGTGACAGTTTGCTAATGCAAAAAAACAGGCGGAACTCTTGTGAATTTTAGCGTGAGAAAATATCTCTCAGACCTTCTCACATGAACAGATGTTTAGAGAGTGCGTGTGCAAAAAAGAGGAGGTGCTCAAGGTGTCCACTCAGGAGATAGCGGAAAAGGTCCCTGGGAGGTTCTTGAAAAGAACGGACAGTTAGTGGCTGAGAAACTCACTATTGTTTTTAGAGGGAGATAATTGAGATATATATACGAGAGGAGGATGCAGAGGAGAGATTAGATTTTGGCTGGAGTTGGAAGAGCGACTTTTGGAGTGGAAGAGTTTGAAGGCCGAAAGGGCCGGACTTTACGATCGCTAGTACCGGGGAATGATACCCGAATCAGCGGCGACAGGGCACCAGGGTGCCGTCGCGGAAAAGGAGATCTTAATCTCTGAGACTAGACAAGCGTTTTCCGTTCAAGTAATGCAATGCCTGTGGACTTAATAGACTAGCTACCACCTTCTCATAGACACTATTTCTGATACATAAACATTTTGTTCAACAAAATTTACATTGTTGTGTACATAGCAAGTTATCATTACTCCAGAATATCTTTTATTGTATAAAATAAATTTCATGTTATCATATTCTAAGAGAATATAAATTGCTAAGGCTTCGAAGTTAACTACCTCGACCATCGCTACCGCCTTCTTAGGACACGGCACACCCTTGAGGGGTGGTGGGATATGTTATCTCCCACCTAATTTTAATTGAGATTCACACTAGAAAATTTTAATTAAGTTTTACTTTTATAACTTTGGTGGAAAAAAAAACCCCTTGAAAATTGCTTTCCCTTATTTTGAAATAAAATTTTTCAAGATTTCCGGTGGGAATTCAACATTGCAGAAACACAATTGCTTGCCCCTCAAAGGGTTAAAGTAACAAACGAAAATCCATGTTTGACCTCAATTATGACTGAATAAGTGAATTGTGATTTTGGTTTTCTGGACAAAAATTGTATGTCTTCATGTCTATTATCAAAACTCGGAACGTTTTTCTATTTTGTTTGGAAACACCCTTTTTTGTGAAAAAGCAAAAAATAGATTATTTACTAGACAATGCTCAGGAATTTGTATTTTGGTAGATCATTAATGACTATGAAAATTCTCATTTATGGTTAATTTTCTTAAGTGATACTTTAGAAATAGCAAGTAAATAATGTAAAAAGGTTCTCTTTTATTTAAGTATGATTCAGTTTCTGATTATTCAGATTATCTTTATAATCCAAAATTTGGGCAGCGGCAACTCTTCTGATCATTTACAGTAGGACTTGTAAAGAATAATAAAGAAATTTTCATATATTTTTTTTATAATATTTTTATTAGAAACACATCTTCCTTACATAATGCTGCAAAATCAATGAAAAATCTGCCACATCTGCCTTTAATTAATATAAAAAAAAATTCATATACATTTTTCTTCATAATTATGATTAGCAACTTATCGTCTCTGCGTAATTCTAGGAAAAATAAACTAAAAATCTGCCATATCTGCAAATTGAATTAATATAAAAATTTTCATATAATATTTTCATAATAATTTTTATTAGCAAACTATTTTCTGTGTGTAAATTTAGAAAAACAATAAAAATCTGCTTCATCAGCAGATTTAATTAAAATGTAAAAAAAAAAAAATCAGATATATTTTTCATAATAATTTTCATTAGTAACCATCTACACTGCGTATAATTCTGGGAAAACATCTGTCTCACTTGCAGATTTCATTCATCCTTAGAATACGTATATCTAAATTAACCTTTTGAGGGGCAGTGGTATGTTTATGAAACTACTTAATTTTAATTGACAAATGCTATGATGGTACCAGACTTTTGGTAATAATTATCAGTTTATTATGTACGTGAAATATAGCTTTTTCATATTTACAAGTTTGTTTTCAAATTCCCGTATCATTCATTAATTACAACACTTTAACAATGGAATTGCTTTGCCCCTGAAAGGGTTAAGCGGAGATTAGCCCCGTTCACCCCCCCCCCTTTATACTTAACCAATACACTCCCAAATCTAGTCAGGGAAGCGCCTTATGAGAATGAACCTATATACAAAATTTGAAGCAAATTGGATATTTCTGTCAAGAGTTATCGCACATACAGAACCTGCAAGCACATTAGTTCTCAGGCTTAGATAGCCTGTTTTTCCTCATATATATATATATATGAGGAAAAAAATTATTATACCAGGCTAAAAGCTGAAACCGCATTCCTTTATGTCATAAAATCATTTCAACTTGCGAAAATACTTTAAAAATCGCATAAAAATATTGTGAAAAATTAAAATATTTATATACGAAATCCAAATAAATTTTATTGAAATGAGGAATGTAATGAAATCATTCACTATATTGAACTAAAATATTAAAACCGGATTCCTTTTATTAATGAGGAAAAATCGCCTTAAAGCATTAAAAAAAGAGAAAAAGGTTAAAATCGTCAAATCTCTACCATAGTTCTAGCGATTTTTTTCAACGCGAAAAATATAATTTCATCAATATCAGGATTACAACACAATACATTTGCATATAATAAAAATTAGGATATAGGCAATAAATTTGCAAAATTTAGCCCCGAATATATTTTTAAATTTAAACCGTTTGGCAATATTATTGTTTGTTAATTTTAAATAGGACGTAATTTCCTCCATTTACGACTTTAAACGCATGTAAATAAATTTATTATTTAAAAATTTTCTTTCTCTTAAAATTCACGGGTAAATATAGTTTTTATGACGTAATTTTCAATATTTTCCTGCTTTTAATACGTAATCATTTAATTCTAATTTGAATTTTTTTTCTTTTTATAGTAGTCACGTGTAAATAAATTTTTAATTTGAACGAAATATTCTTTGCGCTGTTTCTGAAATTGGCAACAATGTAAAATAATACCCTTTTATAAAAAATGTAAAAAATATCTTTCGAAATGCTGAAAATTTGAATTTAAAATGGAAATAAATCCTCAAAAAATGAGTCAAATTAAAAAAATGAATGTAGTCTGCTCACTGGGAATTTCTAATGTATCTCCAGAAAAAACTATTACATTCCTATGTATAGTTTTTGTCCCTATAAAACTTTGTTAATGGAACGATATTGACCAACTTTAACATCAAATATCTATTAAAATAAACATTCGATTTAAAAACTGTCTGCATCAGCGTGTTTTTCGAACATTTCTCTATAGTACCACCGATTTTCATCCCGATCACAAAAAATTCATAAACAGTGGCGGTGACAGCATTAGTTACTTTTTTAATAATAAAAAAATTCAGCTTCTTTTGATTTCAGTATTTTCTTCTTTTACAAGTCGTTGAGTTCATTTTAATTAACTTTTGTAACAATTAAACTTTTGGTTTGGCTTTTAATTTTCTTGCACAAAACAAATGTAATGCAAATTATAATAGTTTTATTAAACGAACTAGTAAATGAAAAGAACGTTTTAAAAATCTTCTTTTTTTTTTTTTTTTTTTTTTTTTTCATTTGTATTTGATTTCATAGTTTTATCTAGAAAATGTGGATCGTAATACATTTTCTTGGATTATAGATGAAACCATCATTTGAAACACTTGATTTTTCGGTAAAATTGTTTAAACCACAGACTTCTAATATAAGATTATATTAGAAGTCTGTGGTTTAAACGTAAAAATTCAAAAAAGAAACATGCTGAGATAACACTACATACAGTGCTGTCCAGTATTAAAAACAGATGTGCTAGTTGAATAGACTCCCCCATTTACAAACAGACCTGTGGAGCGGGTAGGTTTCTCTCATCAATCAATGTGAAATAGGCGGAACCTATCGGGGGAGGACATTCTGGAGAATTTGCTTAAATTTTCATTAAAATTCCCAATCGGTTTCACTAATTTTACATTCCCTAATTGGTATAAAATTGTGAAACAAAATTAGCTGAAAAGTTCAAAGTTTAAGCTAGGGGGCGTTGTGCTTTAATTTTCAGAATCTTTCATAGATAACATTTTACAAAGCTTTGAATGAAAAAAACACCTCCTTTTTTCACGTTCCAAAATTGTAAGTCATATTATAAATAAACAGAGCAACAAAAATCGAAAATTTAATCAACGGGTACCCTTCATTATGATCTCAAATATCATGTGCAAAAAGAAAAATTCAAAAATATGCAAATGCGCATGAGAAATCAGGGAAACGGTCTCTCATCGGATTAGCATTAGCTGGTGAGTGTCTTCTCTTCCAGGGACAGGAGCCTTAAGGGATACAAATTTTTAGCGTTGTTTGGATAGCATATTTCCACACTAGGTATTCTAGACGCTGTACCGCAACTCTCCTATCGAAGCACACTACGGTAAGTTGCTATGAACGCGCTGTGCTGTAACCAAACGAAATTCAGATCCCATCGTTTTTAGATATTTACAAGAATAGGACGTGATGCGAAAGTACAGGGTCTAGAGCATATAGTGTGGAAATCGGCTATCACAGTAATACTTAAGGGATCCAATATTTTAGCACTTTTTTAAGTGTCAAACGATGCTGAAATCCAGTGAGTCGATCACAGCGACATCTCCAGAATATTTTCTAAAACTCCAAGACGATTTGGGGCGAAATCCAGATAGATATTGCGCTGTTTGCGAAATTGCGAACAGTTCGCAAGGGCGTGGTTTCGCCAAGTTGAATCAAAGTTGAAGTCCAGCCCGCATATAAGCAAACCATACTGGAATTCATGTACAGAGGAAAATAGAGCTCTGCTATTGGCTAATCTGTAAAGTGACGTTCAAAACTCCACCCCTTTCTTCCCTGTCTTGTTTACTGTCGATCGCGCCTTTTTGAGCTCAGTCCAGTGTTGTGTTATTAGTTTTTTGAAATATTTACTTGTACTATATGAAATATTTTTAGTCTATTATGTATTAAACAAAAGAAAAAGCCGCCAATTAAAGCGAAGCTAAAAACCTCATAATCAAGCGTAGGCTCCGATAATCAATCAATCAATGTCACAATTTGGCAGTGATGTTTAGTTTTGCAATTTTAATTTATGTAGCTGCCATGTGCTTCGCGAAACAGGACGATTGTTTATGCTAGACTTAAAGAAAATACGAACATTTTATTTTAATTCAGTTTATAAATTAATTGGCCAGCTGGTGTCACTTTTGAAGCAGTAAGTGAAATTTCTTCTTCTGCTTGAAGGTGTATGCTTGCTAGCCAAACACTAAAAAATCCGCTGTAAAAATTCATTTAATGGATCCACAATGCAATTTCAAGTTTGGTAAGCATAGCTTTTTCTGTTTATTTTTATTGAACGATTCTAAGCACCACCTGTGTATTATTTCCTTTTGTGTATGTGCATATTTGATAACATTAATCAGTGCATTTTGTATTTAAAATTTGAATGCGAGCTTATTGATTCTATATAACATATGCATCAACTTCAGTGTAATAAATAAAATGTATTTGTTAAGGTGCGATATGCAAAGTGTTAGATTATTTTAAATTACAGAAATTTAAAATAAAAATATCTGATTTCACAAGTTCTTCCCAAAGCTTCCACCTAGACTAGTTTTTGTAATACATATGAATTTATGACAATACATTATAATATAAGAGAATACAAGTATTTCTTCTAATATTATATTTATAAAATGGTTGAATTTTAATCTGTTTTTTATACATTTCATGAGTGTTATTACAAATACTATAAAACAAGTTTTGGTATCTATAGTTGATAATAAAGCTGAAGGGTGCATTCTTTTTATCTATTTAGTGTAAACAAAGTATCGCAATTCTTGAAGTGGAAGTATTATTAATGTAAACAAAACTATTACATACTTTATTTTTTAATTATTGAGTCCATAGAAAAAGGGTAAGTATTTTTAATAATCTCTGATGAATGTTAACTATATATTTGGTTACTTCTTTATTAAATTATATCTTTTAGGTAGATTTCGTAAGAAATACTACCTATTGCAGTCGTTACCATGGTGCGACTTTTGAAAAATTCCTTCATAATTTTTCATTATAGGACCCCAGGAACCCAAAACCACCTTCATCCAAAAAGTTTATATATATATATATGTATGTATGTATGTATGTACTAAATTTTGTCCGCACGATAAAAGTCGTAATTATGCACGGATCTTCTTCAAACTCGCCAACAACTTTGAGATGACTAATATCTCGGCGGGGATTGCAAA
The DNA here is from genome assembly GCA_963932465.1 of Maratus speciosus. NCBI lineage: Eukaryota > Metazoa > Arthropoda > Arachnida > Araneae > Salticidae > Maratus > Maratus speciosus. The sequence goes on from OZ010788.1 coordinate 678,541,983, forward strand.
TGGAAAAAATCGGCCCAAGGGAATGGAAATGGGGAGGGTTCAAAATTTTAAATACCCTCTTAACATGATTCTGATAAAACCAGCTCTTACACAACAATGGCAGGAAAAAATAAATATTTTTCGTTATAGCAGTTGCCAACAATTAAAAAAAAGAAATAAAATTCTCACCACAACAAATGCTTTTCTATTGCAAGGTTTCGCGTGAAAAATTAAATTAAATAAATAGCTTGAATAATTGAAACAAATTGAATATTACGTCATAAGATTCCTAGAGCAAGATTTCCGCATGAAAACACAAAATGAAATAAATAGTTTGACGAATAAAAATATATATATATTGCATCATATTGGAAATAAAACGGACCTCAGCAGGTGAATATGTAACGTCATGTGAGTTTGAAGAAACGTATTAAAACATGACGAAAATCCGACAATGGAAATATTAACTTATTTTAACACTTTGAGGTTCTCTGAATTTGCTTTAGCTATTTTTTAAACCTATTCCATATACATTCGTGTGTGTATTCGTGTATATTAGAATTTTCCCAAAATGTTTAGCTCTCTGGAGCTCATTTTTATTGAAGGAACTGGGTCTATCTCTAATCTTGATTTAAGTTTTGTTGGTGAATTTAGTACTTCGAAATCTACCTCCGCCTGTAGGCCCGAGCCGTCAGGGATTTTTTCTAATGCAATGTTTTCACCTGAAAAATTAAATTAGATAAACAGTTTGACGAATTGAAAACAAATTGAATATTACGTCATAAGTTTTCTCGAGCAAGATTTCTGCATGAAAATTCAAAATTAAATAAATAGTTTGACGAATTAAAAACAACAACAAAATATTGCGTCATATTGAAAATGTAATGGACCACAGCAGGTGAATATGTAACGTCATTGAGTTTGAAGAAACGTATTAAAACATGATAAAAACCCGACTATGGAAACATTAACATATTTTAACACTTTGAGGTTCTCTGAGTTTGATTTAGCCATTTTTAAACCTATTCCATATACATGCGTGCGTGTATATTAGAATTTTCACAAAATGTTTAGCTCCCTAGAGCTCATTCTTAGCGAAGGAACTGGGTTTATCTTTAATCTTGATTTAAGTTTTGTTGGTGAATTTAGTACTTAACTTCGAAATCTACCTCCGCCTGTAGGCCCGAGCCGGCAGGGATTTTTTTATTTGAAAATTAAGCTTTTTATTTTTATTTAAGTATCATGTTACTAGGCCTAACATTTTCCTTAATCCAAATTCTTTTGAAAAAAATACAGGAATATTAGTTTTTAAAAGGAACATCAATCAAAATTGTCGGTTATTAAACTTTATTTTTTACCTGAAACGTTTAGAAACTCATAAATCATCCCTTTCTTTCTCAGTGCTAAACTACAAGAAATAACTATTTTGCATTTAAACAAAATTTTCTCTGATATTCATAATTTCAAAGTGGCTATTTATTTGAAAATGACTAATAAATACTTCTATTTAGTTATATAATGAATAAAATTCTATTAATTTATTTTAAAATATAGGTATTTTGAATGTTACCTCTTTTTATAAGAAGCCTATGTATTTTTATGTTAGCAAAGTACAAATTATAAATTGGTGAATATTATTTTCCATCAGCAACATTCGTACTGCATTCTATCATTTAAAATATAAACTTTTAATTTATTTTTTTATACACAAGCCTTATTTATCATCTATGGCACACAAAAAATAAAAGCTGCTGTTGAGTAAAGTTTCCTGTCGGCTAACTCTATCAGGGCCGAAACTACCTTTTTTTTGTGATCGCGGCAAACAAGGATTTTGGCACACCCTCTGCAAGTAATGTTTCTAATAGCCGATTTATTTTAAAATATAAAATATGTAATCATAACATACATAATACTTAACTACATAATCAGCTTTGTCAAATATTGATTTATTAAAACATTGAAAACAGAATCAAAAGGAACCAAAAAGTATTTCACTTTATACAGGTTTCCATCTTAGCAAATATAATTGTTGATATTCTTCCTGTTGAAAATTTTTATTTATGACAGCATTCCGTTAGACTGATTTTATTTTCTCAGATTTTACTTTAGTTGTAATATTACAATATTAAGAGCCCTGATCAGTAACATTTGAGATTTCCCTTTCCCATGTTAAACGAATGGCCGTTGAATGCATTCGTATTTATCAAATAACTCGTCAGGAAATTAATATTTTTAAGTCATTTTTTCTCTATGCTCTTCTTAAAAGGTGTCGCTTTCCGTTTATCTTGACAAAATAATTCTAAAATAAATACTTATTTTTTAATTTAGTGCTAAAGTCTTAAGAACTAAGCGAAACGTGTTTAACATTATATAACTTCAAAACTATTTGGAATTTTAAAATTTTGAAAAGAGCGTAAGAAAGTGTACGTTCTGATCTCTTGATACAAATTTTAAAAAATCGCGTAAGTTTATTTAAACTCCAGATATTTGAAAAACATTGGAAAATTTACTCCCCCCCCCCCCCGATCCATTTATCAAAACACGAGGAAAAGAAGAGTTTGACCTTTGACACGGCGGGTGATTATTTACGCTCTATCAAACAAGTGTGGGGGGGGGGGTGGAAATGACGGACAACTGAAGTGGTATATTGGGGTAAAATTTGTCGTTCTGATTATTTTTAAAAAGAGAAAAAGGTTATTTGGAAAACTGACAAAATGAATTTTATAAAATAAATAAATAAAACGCATAAATGTTACTTTCAAGGAGAATTGCATATTTTAAAAAAGAAATGCTAACTTTTTGTCTTTTGAACACCAAAATGAATAAAGATTGAATAAATTGACACTTTTTGGGAGACAGAAATTAAAAAAGAAGATTTTTATTTTGAGTATCTTTAACCGGTAATAATTTATCCATGCCATACAATATCTATGCTCATAAGCGATTCATCCTATATTTTAAAAGCACTTGGAGTGCACAATGAAAAAAAGAGAAGGGGTGAACGGCCAACTGAATCAATTAGAAGAATAAACAAACAACTAAAATATTTGCATTTGTTTTTTTATTTATTTATTTTAAATGAATTACATGCACCCTTTCACTTTTCATTCGTAACATAAAGTAGGATTTACGAGTAATGTCGTGTATATTTTGTAATTTAAAGTTTTCTTTTCTCATAAATGTAAATTTAAAATAGTTGTAGAAATTAAAGGAACTATCTTAAATAAATCTTATGTTATTTATTCATTACATTCTCCAATTTTATTATTTTTTTTTTCCAAATTATAAAGGTAGAAGATGTTTCATTAAAATGAGTAAAATATATTTTTTTCAGATTATGCTTTTCTGGACATCATAGACGGACCCTTAAATATCCATTTTAATGTTTTTTCTCATAATTTAAAAAATTTGGAAGAAAAATTTGAATATGAGAATTTTCATAAAGCAGGACATAATAAATTATAAATCTATCAAAAAAAATTGTAGGTTGCAATACATATTTTTCTTGAATATTAATTTCATAATTCATATTATAATTTTTTTTAAATTACAAATTCAATGTATTTATGCTTCGGTTTTTTAGTATTATAATTAAACAAACAAAAAAAAACTATCACATTAGAATTGTAATTTCAGGAGATATTAATGAAAATAGGAAAATGTAATTTAATATTAGAATCTCTAAATTTTGAATGTTTATAATTCAAAAATTTATTATCCAAAAGACTTGAAATTTCATTTATAGGCATAATTTGAACCGAAGATTTAAAGTATATTGTCAAAATTGGGAATCACCATTGAAAAAAAACAAAGTTTGGTCTGGTTTTGATTTGTAGATGGCCCAAGGAAATTTTATACACATCATTTAAAGCAAACTTTATTTTCAATCGTTTGGTACCTGTAATTTTTTCCATTATAAATAATTGCAGAGTTAGTAGGGAATGTTTACTTTTTTTTTTTTTTTTTTTCACGGCTGCTTTGTTGAATCCTTCAGCACTATTTTCCATTCTCGAAAGAAATTGTAAAATATTTCATTTGGCATGAAATTGTAAAGTTCATATTATAAATTCTTTGTGGAATTTTCAATCGCGTAAAATGTCTAAATTGCAAGGTACCGTGTTTATATGAAAACGACTGTTCTGTTGAATCCTTTATCATTTTTCTTCCATTTCCGAAAGAAACTATAAAATATTTAATTTTGTATGAAATTGTTAATTTCAAACTATAAATTCTTTGTAGATTTTTCAATCGCGTAAAATGTACACATTGCATCGTATCGTGTTTATATGAAAAAAACTGTTCTTTTGAATCCTTTATCACTTTTTTCTTATTTGCGAAAGAAAGTATAAAAACATTTAATTTTGTATGAAATTGTAAATTTCAAACTGTAAATTCTTTGTAGATTTTTCAGTCGCGTAAAATGTGTAAATTGCATCATATCGTGTTATAAAAACGACTGTTCTGTTGAACCCCTTATCATTTTTTTTTCTTCCATTTCCGAACGAAACTATAAAATATTTAATTTGTATGAAATTGTAAATTTCAAGCTATAATTTTTTTGCGGGATTTTAAATTCAAGCGAGAATTCTGAAAAGAATGCTCCCATAGGTTTAACATTAGCATGCAACTGTTTTCTTGTGATCTACACTAGCCACGCAAAGAAACTGGAATGCTAACGTTATATGCCTATGGAAGTGTTGTTTTTGAAATTTCGCGCTTTCAATTTAACAGCCTCTTAAACCCCTTCGGGTCTGGCATCTCTTACATATTTTTATTTGGATTGTCACCACTTTAAAAAATTTTTTTTTTACTTACATAATCACAAAACTTATTTGATTAATTAAAGTAAACATGATCCTTGTTTAAAATATGATACCAAAAATGAACTTTGCATGGACCTTCTGACTTGTGGTGCATCATATATGCACCACAAGTTTCTTGCTAATAAGAGTAATTTCCATCCAATTTTCACAAAAAATTACATACTCATCTGTAAAATATTTTTCTACTTATGCTCTGAAATTTTCAAATTGATATATCTAAATTATTTTTCCCTGCTTAGTAAACATTCTTAATTCCTTTTCTTTCGGAAATGATATTGGCCTGAATCCAGATAGATTTTGTGCTGTTAGTGAAACAAGATTGACCAATCAGGAAATCTACTCTCTTAAAACAGCGAAAAGATTGGCTTCGTTAACAGAGCAAAATCTATCTGGATCCCAGCCATTAAGGGATCAGCCGAGAAAATATAGCTTTATTAATCAGTTTTTAGGTGCGTTCGTAATTATATAAATACATAGCACCTATAGTCATCGTTCAGTCCGTCCATCTGTCTGTCTGTCCGCATGTAACAGAGCAAAAACTACCCAACCGAATGGTCTGAAATTTTAAATACATAATTGTTGCAGAATTTTGTCGACCCATTTCAAATTTTATGAAAATTGGATGTATAGTTTAATTACAGGGACAGTCAAAATTGTCTGTTACATTACGGCCAATGGGAAAAATTATTGCAAGTGCATTTTAATGATGTTACAGACTATGCACCTTATGAAGTGCAAAAAATTATACATTCAGTACAATATGGGGTGCAAAAAATAATTATAAAACTAGTTATAGTACGAATGCACCTCATTTGCCACGTTTGACGAGCAATTTCCAACTTGTTGATTAATGTCACATCCTTATTTCACTCCTTAGATTTTGTATGAAAATATCTCTGTGCCATTAGTTTTTTCTAATAATAGAGAAAAAAAAATAACCGTCCAATTAAAAAAAAAAAATTGGATAAGTGTGACCACAGATTGCACAGAGGGTTTCGTTTAATATCTCTTTTAAAACACTTTATCCTTAAATTGTTAATTTAAAATTATTAATTCTTTACATAAATGGCAGCACTATTACATTTAGGAATATCAAACTCCCCCCCCCCCCCACACACAGAAATAATCCACTACCCTATTTCAATTTTTTATATTTAACTAATAATATTTATAAGAGGACTCCATTAAAAGCCACATTTAAAACGGAAGGTGGTGGGTGTATCAGATGTGTATAATATGAATGTTTTCATAAACATATCTAACAATATGTCATATGAGTGGTGTCCTTGAAATTTCAAAAAGTGCCCCAGGTCAAAAAAGGCGGAGGGGCATCGGATGTGTATAATATGAATAAGTTTGCATAGGCCTATCTAACGATATGTCACATGAGGGGTTTACTCAAAATTTAGAAAAAAGCCCCTCCCCTCCCCCAGGAATTTCCCATTCTTTCAAATATTTAAGGTTAAAAAGTAATATTGATGGGCTCTGTGAAAAAAAGCATTCAAAATGCAATAAACAGCTGATATGAAGAAAAAGAGAAATAGCCCCTCCCCCCACACCCAAATTACACACACCCTCGCTTTATAAAATTTTTAATATGTGTTATAAACTACGTCAAAGTTTAAAAGCGATCCATTAATTAGTGTTCCTAATTTTAACAATTTTGCATCAATAGTCCTCCCTGGAGAATCCTCCCCTCCCTTGGAATTTCCCGCTCTTTTAAATATTTAATGTTATAAAATAATATTTATTTGAGCGTTCACTGAAAAAACGCAATAAACAGATGATCTGAAGAAAAAAGAGAAAAATGCCCCTCCCCCCCCCCCCTATCCAAATTGCACACACCCTTACAATATGAATGTTGTATTATGTGTTAAACTATCTTAAAACCTCTCCGCTCCCTTTTTAATAGAGAAAAATGAGTTTAAAGAAATTGAAATGTTTAATTGTAGAAAAAAGTGGTATGAAATTAGGCATCTCTATCATTCAAATATTTATGGTTAAAAAATAATATTTAAAGGAGGGCACAGTGAAATTTTTATCTTGTTGAACAAGTGGGTGAGTGTGATTGCAAATCGCACAGAGGGTTTTGTTTAATATCTCTTTTAAAACTCTTTATCCTTAAATTGACAAATCAAAATTGCTAATTTAAAATTATTAATTTCTTACATAAATGGCAGCACCATCACATTTAGAAATGCCCCCGTCTGAAATCATCCACTACCCTATTTCAATTTTTTATATTTCGCTAATAATATTTATAAGGAGGACAACATCAAAAAACCGCATTTAAAATGGGAGGGAGAGGCATCGAATCCATAAGTTTCATAGAGCTATTTAACGGTAGTCAAATGAGGGGTGGTCCTTAAAATTTCGAAGAGTGCCCCCAGGAGGAGAGAAAAGGGGGGGGCGGGCATCAGATGTCCATAATATGAATAAGTTTTCATACATTTATCAAACGATATGCCACATGAGGAGTTTACTCAAAATTTAGAAAATAGCCCCTCCCCCGGGAATTACCCACCCTTTCAAATATTTAAAGTTAAAAAATAATATTGATATCAGGGCTCAGTTAAAAAACACATTCAAAACTCAATAAACAGCTGATCTGAAGAAAAAATAGCTCTCTTCCCTCCCCACCCAAATTTACACGCACTCTCGCTTTATAAAATTTGTAACATGTGTTATAAATTATGTCAAAGTTTAAAAGGGATTGGTTAATCAGTTTTCCTAATATTAACAATTCTGCGTCAATAGTCTTCCCTGGAGGGTCCATCTCCTCCCCTGGAATTTCCCACTCTTTCAAATATTTAATGTTATAAAATAATATTTATTTCAGTGCTCACTGAAAAAACGCGATAAACAGCTGATCTGAAGAAAAAAGAGAAAACTACCCCCCTCCCCCATCCAAATTCCACGCACCCTCACTATATATATTTCGTATTATATGTTATAAACTATCTCAAAGCCACCCTGCGCCTTTTTTAATGGGGAAAAATGAGTTTGAAAAAAACTGAAATTTTTAATTGTAGAAAAAAGTGGTAAGAAATCAGGCATCACTATCTTTAAAATATTTAGGGTTAAAAAATGATATTTAAAGGAGGGCTCAGTGAAAAAAACTGCATTTAAAATGAAAAAAAAAACAGCTGATAAAAAAATAGAAAAAAAAAACCCTCCCCCTCACCAAAATTCAACACACTCTAACTTTATAATATTGTTATTATCTGTTATAAACAATCAGATATTGAGTTTTCCTCATTTTAACAAATACGTTTATTATCTATACGAAAACGCATTTCTTTTATAAGTTTAAAAATCAATTTTAGCACGACTGCAAATTCTTTTAAAAAAGACAGTCGCGCTCAAACGAAAGCTGAACCGGATCCTCGCTACTCACGGCACCATATAGCAGTTGTGTTGCACCCGCACTGCAAAGTCTTGTAAAAAAGGCAATCCCGCTCGAACGAACCTCGAACTGGGTCACTGCTGCTTATGGCACTGTATAGCAGGTATGCTGCGCTTGTGCTGCAAAATCTTGTGAAAAGCGAATTGTGCTTGGGGGGGAGGGGGAGGCAAAGTGGGGTGATGCACACCGGAGATGTATAATATGATTAAGCGGTCAAGGTTATTAGACATATAGGTTGGCTCGTCACTAAGGACGCTGCTCCGCCCACTCTCGTTGCTATGAGGGGTCATACGTCACAAGAATCCCAAAAGGACAATTCCCTATCTGCCGTAAGAATAAAATAGAAGTTTCGATTTATTAAAAATTGTACAAACTTTCATTTTTCAAATGCTAACACTCACATTTGATAGTTTTTTTTTACTTGAGTAAAGTAACTAGGTAAAGTATGTAGTTTATACACTTTTTCTTAAATCTTCATAGAGTTAGTATAGGGTTCAAAGTTTGAGGATACGAAAGTTAAACTTACATGGCAAATTTAAATTTATACCTTCCCAAAAAAATCATCCGATTGAATTTTTTTTTCTTTTTTATTAAGATGCAATGAGTGGGCCCAAACATAATCTAGGCATTCCTTTTATTCAAAAACACATTTATATTCATAAAAATTATTATTAATAGGTACATATTTAAAAATACTAAGGTATGCAACTCGGACTTACCAGATTAGGCCATAGGTAAAAATCATTTTTTAAATCGAAAACTCTAAATAGATTTTTTACATTTAATATATATATATATATATATACAAATTTAGATTGCCCACTGATAACACCAAAAAGCATTTTTATATTAAAAATATCAGTAATGTATTCAAATAAGTTTTGAACTTTATTAAAAGTGATATTTTATTGAATGCATATCTGCAGTTAATAGCCGAAGAAATCACCAAACATTTCGCTACTTACAGCGCTTTTTTGATTTTGATTATTTCAGTGGTTTAAGCGCGTAGTTCAAGTACATGGCTGCTAAATTTGTGTTTTATTTATATTATTTTATTTATTGATGAAGTTTTAATGTCGTTATGTAATATTAACCGGAAATAAATCCTGAACTATTTATAGTGTTTTAAGTGCAAACGGATTAAAGTTTCGTAATCGGGCAGTACGCGATGATTTTAGTGTAAATCATTCTTAAAAATTATTTTAAGAACCACACGAAAATAAATAAATAAATAAATAAAAATAAAAATAAACGAGGAAATTGAAATAAAGTTTTCAAACAAATTCTGTTTCAAAGAACTTTTTTTCCCGATTCGGCAGTGTAAAAATTGAAATTGCTGCGACGTTTAGAAGTTATATCTCTCTCTATATATATATTAGTAAAAGCGAAACTTATTGGTCAGGTGTTGCCACTACAGGGGTCGATCTAGACAAAATTTGGGGCCTGTTTAGGGCCCTTTCACAAAAATCTAATTAATAAAATAGGCCCCTTCACAAAATATCCTTTTAATAAAACAGGCGCCTGCGTAAAATTCCTTTTCATAAAAACTGTTTTAAAATGTGTAATTTTGTAAATAAAACCAGTTTACCAAGAACAAAAACGTTAGCAAGAGGATTTGAAGAAGTTTTTGTAAATGAATGCTTGGTCCGAATTTGAGTACTGTATTTTAACTTTCGTTACAAAATGTTAATTTTCACAAAAATATAAAATTCACAAAAATAACTTTCAGTTTTCACAAAATGGGCACCAAGAATAAAAACCTGCATCGACCCTGCACTACCAATATGATGTAAATATTACTCACGATAATTTAAAAATTTTGTAATATAAAATTCTAAAATGATTCTAAGTAAACAGAAAATTTGAATTTCACGATGGAGATCGTGCATCAAATAAAATAAGAAAAACTATTGTGTAGTTGTCTTTATTATAGAAAATAAAATGTTTTATGTTGTAATTAATATAATATGTGAATGCTTGAAATATTGTAAATATGCTTTTTTTTTATTATTGGTATATTATATTTTTAACAACAACAACAAAAAATCATGGTATTATTAGTTATTGAGAACGCTAATTTCTCCTCCCCCTCATTTGTATCAGCCTTTGCACATAGCTAATTCTTGGTTTTAAAGAACCCTGTAAAATTGCACTATGTATTTTTAAAAAATATTTTTTTAAAGAGTAATAATTTCATATGTTGTATACATTTTTTTGTTAAGTTTTTCACAATTTAAAAATATTTAAAATTTTATTAGGCTTTATAAACGTAATTCTAAGAAGTTACTGTTTTATTCTTTTCTAATTTGTAGAAGTTATTTATTAAAACATACATTTTAATTAAATGAATTAAAGTTGCAACCCACTATATTAATAATTTAATAAATAATCTAAAACAAAAATTTGGAAATAGGCAATTCATATTTAATATATATATATATATATATATATATATATATAATAAAATAAGAGAGAGAGAGAAAATAATAAGAACTATAGTGCAGCTATAATTTTTTTCCTTCCAAAATTGTTTTATTTATTTTTCCCTCCTGCGTCACTGTAAAATTTTTAAAAATTAATAATTTTCTTTCCATATAGTTTTATAAACTAAGGTCTTTTATTTCTTTACACGCGAAAAAAAAAGTATTATTAATTTTTATTCAATTAGAATTTTATAGCAATTAACTGCATAGAGCCATAGAGCTAAGGCAAGTTTCGACCCTAGTTTCGTTTCTTGGATTCTTGTGACGTAGCTGGGGGAGAGTCCTCCGATTGGAGGAAAACTTACGAGCCAACCTGTATGTCTAATAACCTTGTTAAGCGGTCACAGACCTTTCGTACAATAAATCACATGAGCAGTATCAGCAAAATTTGGAAAAGTTCCCTCTAAGGGGGGGGGGGAGCGGGGATGAACACTGGAGATGTATAACTTGATTAAGCAGTCACAGGACTTTCTAACAATATGTGACATGACAGGTATTGTGAAAATTTAGAAAATCCCCCCCCACCCCTGAATGGGTAAAATGTGCTTCCATAAATATATAATAGAAATAAACCAATTAGTTAAATCAGCACCCTCCCCCCCATACCCGAAATATAAACTATCTTCAAGTTTCCAACAGATCACCTTGTTAGATTTCCTACTTTAACTAAAAAAGCATGGTACTTCATTTTAAATTAAGCATTTGATAGAAATAAAACCAATTATTTAAATAATAATTAATATCTCAGCTTGTAATTAAGATAAGAGTTTGAAATGGGCATGTATGAAATCAGCGAAAAATTTCACGTCGGGGTGTATAAGAATTTAATATTTAAAAAAGTTTAAATTTCGTATTAAAATAGCCTAACTTCTCTCAGCCATCGGAAATAAAATTCATGAACACTTGTTTTTCAAATCGAAGAAAATGGATCTTTTATCAATTGATTTTTAGAGGATTTTTTCTGTTATACCCATCCCAGAGATACGATCATTATACTGGCTGAAAATATATTTTTTTCTACATTTGTCTGCACAAGTTACAAATTTCTAGGGTCGATACTTTGTGAGAGACGAGTGGAAATAAAAATGTCCAGTACACTTTTTAGCTTAAAATGCACTCTGGTAAACCTGCAATTTCGCATCTCGAATCCCAGCCATGTGGCAACCCGAAGGAGAAATGAGATAATTTCGAAAAGTCTGTTTGTACCTGCATTCATTTTATGCCGTTTCTTCGTTAATGAGATGTAAAATTGGGAGTTTTTAATTAATAACATCCATTAATTACGACTTTTTCAAAATTTTATCATTTGTCGTTTGATCTCAGGTGTCTACCTATAAGTATGCAAAATTTCAAGTCTCCTGTGGAAAAATATTGTCACCCGACATGACCTGGAAAGAATAAAATACAGTCTTGAGCTGGCCTGAATCTACAGAAAAATGCACTGCACCCGTTCCCAAAAGAATTAAGTTCAGGCTCACAAGAGTAAAAAGAAAGGATAGATGAAGTGTGGTGGCCAAAAATGTACTCTGAAATCCACTAAATCCAGCTCAAATACTACCACATGTATCTTGCGAAAAAAGAAAACTTTTAGTAATAGTTTTTAATCATAATAGTAGGAAATGCTACTTTAGAATGCTTAAACATAAGCAGACAACTTTCATTTAGTGAAAAAATACACGGGTGATGTTAAAGAATTTGGTCCCTGTTGCATGTGCTTGTTTTGTTTGGGAAAATTGAGGCATTTAAATTTGAGCAATAACTAAATTCATATTGCAAACCATTTTTACAGCATACTGCATCTCTATTATTTCTCTTTACTCTGTGATTAAGTTCCTGTCCAACTTTTTAAAAGATAAAATTTAGCCTGAGTGTAATGAATTTTTTCTTTTACTGAGGTTGTGCTTCGGGACAGGTGCCAGGGCTTGTTAAGTACAATATGCAGGGATGTAAAAATATAGGTGCCAGTGGGCAGTCTCTCACCACTAAATTTTATTCAGTATATTTAGGCTAATATTTTATATAATTTTTTTGTAAGAATGCTAACAAAACTCATCTTATCCTACAGGACCTGGAAAGAATAAAATACAGTCTTGAGCTGGCTGCCCGCTGGCACTTAGATTTTTACATCTTGTCAGCACACACACCTCCTGCAGTTGAATTTTTTTTATGTATGAGAATACTTTAAATTTTAGAACTGGTTCAAAACAGTTTTTTAAAAATGAGTGTTCAAAAAAAAAGAAACCAAACTCAAAAGAGTATAAAAGCACAACATTAGATAGATATCAACCTCAGGTATCCAATGAAAAAAAAATTATTTTATGTAATAAAACGTAAGCGAGATATTTGTCAAGAATGCTCCCATAGGTTTAATATTAGCTTGTGAATGTCTTTGTATGACTAATGTAGTCTCTTAAGAGCCCTGATCAGTAAGAAAAGATTTCGCTTTTTTACGAGACAGCAGCTTGATGCCAACCCCCCCCCCCCAACTCCTGTCAAGCTGTCAAGTAGGCGGGTACTGTTTAATTACCATGAAGTCCACCCCTGTTAGTAGATAAAATTTATGACCCCAATGGTGATTTGGACGGTATAGGAAAAATATTTCTGAATTCTTTTTCAGTTTCTGAAAGAAGACATGAATGATTTTTTTCCTGACTAGTTTTATTTGATTATAATTTAAAAGTTTGCGCGTTTACACAGACTCCAAAGAAAAGCATGAGAACTTACACAGCATTCACAAAATTTTCTGTAGATATATGTAGATTTGCAAAATGAGTTATGGTAAAACCTATATTGATTTTCATTTTATATGATTTAATAAATATTTGATACAAGTAATTACATCATGTATGAATGATTGCAATTTTTTTTGTTTGTTTGTTTGTTTTTTAATTTAATTTTTTACAATGATTTTCACTTATGATCGAAGACATTTATATCATAAAATATCAATTAATATAGGAGAGTCAAAACAACGACAGGATAAACAAGGGAGATATTATTATATTATATGTATGTATTATATTATATGTAATATTATTATATTATATGTATTCTTTAGGGAACATTTTAATTTTAACTGAACCACACTAAAAAACAAACTGATTAAATAAATTAGCTATTTTCCCCTTTCCCCGAAACAAGGCTTTTTATTCATTCTTCCAATATGCGAAACTATCTTTGGAATGAAATTCATCCCTGTGTTTGAGAGAGAGAGTGTGAGGAAGATGTAGGGAGATTAGCGAAAATTTAATTATTTTAAAGTTTTCTTGCAATGGATACATTTTAAAACTATATATTTGCATGCATTTTTAAAATATTTATTTAAAAAAAAAATTACGAACACGATTATGAGATGAGAAAAACTTTAATTTATATGAACAATACTATTAGTCATCACATTCATATATAACTAACAAATCAAATGCGAAACTATCAATAATGTAACAACAAAACACTAATTAGTTCTAGGATAATAATTCCAAACATATTATGCAATTCTATTGAATAAGAAAAATCTAATAAAGTAGAACTATATATTTGACTATTTAAATCCATTTTTAGTTTAAATTTTTCAAGACATAGAAACAAAATCTTAGAATATTAATTATTTTAACTTTTTAAAATTTTCTTTCAACCCAGTTATAAAATGCCTTTAAAAACATTACAAATTTGAAAACTAATTTAAAAAAAATCTTTTGATATATCTAAAGCATTAGCATTTATTATTTTCTTTAATCATTTTATTTACATCCTGTTACCCCCCCCCCCCCACCGCTAAAAAAAAAAAAAAAAAACTAAACAAAAACCCTTTGTTTTAAAACTCCAAATAGTTTTGAAGTTATATAATGTTAAACACGTTTCGCTTAGTTCTTAAGACTTTAGCACTAAATTAAGAAATAAGTATTTATTTTAGAATTATTTTGTCAAGATAAACGGAAAGCGACACCTTTTAAGAAGAGCATAGAGAAAAAATGACTTAAAAATATTAATTTCCTGACGAGTTATTTGATAAATGCGAATGCATTCCACGGCCATTCGTTTAACATGGGAGAGGGAAATCTCAAATGTTACTGATCAGAGCTCTTAATATTGTAATATTACAACTAAAGTAAAATCTGAGAAAATAAAATCAGTCTAACGGAATGCTGTCATAAATAAAAATTTTCAACCGGAAGAATATCAACAATTATATTTGCTAAGATGGAAACCTGTATAAAGTGAAATATTTTTTGGTTCCTTTTGATTCTGTTTTCAATGTAGGCTTCTTATAAAAAGAGGTAACATTCAAAATACCTATATTTTAAAATAAATTAATAGAATTTTATTCATTATATATCTAAATAGAAGTATTTATTAGTCATTTTCAAATAAATAGCCACTTTGAAATTATGAATATCAGAGAAAATTTTGTTTAAATGCAAAATAGTTATTTCTTGTAGTTTAGCACTGAGAAAGAAAGGGATGATTTATGAGTTTCTAAACGTTTCAGGTAAAAAATAAAGTTTAATAACCGACAATTTTGATTGATGTTCCTTTTAAAAACTAATATTCCTGTATTTTTTCAAAAGAATTTGGATTAAGGAAAATGTTAGGCCTAGTAACATGATACTTAAATAAAAATAAAAAGCTTAATTTTCAAATAAAAAAGATATAATTTAATAAAAAAGTAACCAAATATATAGTTAACATTCATCAGAGATTATTAAAAATACTTACCCTTTTTCTATGGACTCAATAATTAAAAAATAAAGTATGTAATAGTTTTGTTTACATTAATAATACTTCCACTTCAAGAATTGCGATACTTTGTTTACACTAAATAGATAAAAAGAATGCACCCTTCAGCTTTATTATCAACTATAGATACCAAAACTTGTTTTATAGTATTTGTAATAACACTCATGAAATGTATAAAAAACAGATTAAAATTCAACCATTTTATAAATATAATATTAGAAGAAATACTTGTATTCTCTTATATTATAATGTATTGTCATAAATTCATATGTATTACAAAAACTAGTCTAGGCGGAAGCTTTGGGAAGAACTTGTGAAATCAGATATTTTTATTTTAAATTTCTGTAATTTAAAATAATCTAACACTTTGCATATCGCACCTTAACAAATACATTTTATTTATTACACTGAAGTTGATGCATATGTTATATAGAATCAATAAGCTCGCATTCAAATTTTAAATACAAAATGCACTGATTAATGTTATCAAATATGCACATACACAAAAGGAAATAATACACAGGTGGTGCTTAGAATCGTTCAATAAAAATAAACAGAAAAAGCTATGCTTACCAAACTTGAAATTGCATTGTGGATCCATTAAATGAATTTTTACAGCGGATTTTTTAGTGTTTGGCTAGCAAGCATACACCTTCAAGCAGAAGAAGAAATTTCACTTACTGCTTCAAAAGTGACACCAGCTGGCCAATTAATTCATAAACTGAATTAAAATAAAATGTTCGTATTTTCTTTAAGTCTAGCATAAACAATCGTCCTGTTTCGCGAAGCACATGACAGCTACATATTGCAAAACTAAACATAACTGCCAAATTGTGACATTGATTGATTGATTATCGGAGCCTACGCTCGATTATAAGGTTTTTTGCTTCGCTTTAATTGGCGGCTTTTTCTTTTGTTTAATACATAATAGACTAAAAATATTTCATATAGTACAAGTAAACATTTCAAAAAACTAATAACACAACACTGGACTGAGCTCAAAAAGGCGCGATCGACAGTAAACAAGACAGGGAAGAAAGGGGTGGATTTTTGAACGTCACTTTACAGATTAGCCAATAGCAGAGCTCTATTTTCCTCTGTACATGAATTCCAGTATGGTTTGCTTATATGCGTCCAGCCCACCTCAAAATAGCTAGAAATAACTTGCGAGATCACGTGACATGAAGCTTGGACCAATCAAATGCCTAGAAATGGGGTTTGATACAAGCGATAGACACCAAAGATGGAAGGGGGGAAAAAATGTCAACATCTCTCGAGTTGAACACCGAACTAAACAGTAAATTAAAAAAATAAGACTGATTTTTGATTGGATTAATTATTATTTTATTTAATTGGATGTTTAAAAATTTCCCTGCAAAGTTGATTACACATTCATAACGTTCGTATCTAGCATCACGTTGAAAGCTCGAAATTTTGGAAAGCTGAAGTAGTAAGTATTGCTTCTACATTTTAACACCATCAACCTGATTTAACTTCTGTAATGACAATAAAATGTTGTTGTTCGTTGTATTTTATGAGATTAGCCAGTATAGTATTTATCTGTATAGTTTCCCCCCCGCATTTTACAATTATGTTTTCAATAGGTTAGCTTCTGTTTCTTTCAGTGTTGGCAAGTTTTTGACGCATGACGGTTTTTACCGGATTTTACCATGGTTTTTATGTCCATGCTTGACATCTATTGTCATACCATATAACAGCATTTTTGCATCTCTAAAATAATTTTAAAGTATTTTATTAAAAATGTATGTAGAATGTTATTTAATAATTATAATAACCTTTTATTATCATATAATATTAATGTTCATTGCAGTTAGTAGAATCTATATTAGTGGAGATTATGACAAATATTGTTATTTCCTTTTACTCTTGTATTTAAATTTTTCCCATTTAGGAAATGCTCTTCTTTTAAATAAATTTAATAAAGTAATTGTGAATAATAATAACAAGAACAACAAGAAAAAATTAATCTAGAAATGTACTGTATGCTACACTTACACTATAAATTGGAGGAAAATCTCAAATGATAGGTTTTTGACGGAATAAACCGGTAGAAACACGGTTTTTACCACTGTCATGTCAAACACCCAACCCTGGTTTCTTTTTGGCTGACATTTTTTTATTATGGGGTATGAAACTACTGTTTGCTTTTGCCATTATGTCTTTATCATGTTCTTATGTGAAAATTTTTTATGCTAAAAAGTTGGTCTAAATTAGAGATGCGACGATTAATCGGCCGTAGCCGAATAATCGGCCCATTTGCCGAATTTCAAGTGCATTATTGCAGTGTTGATTTCAGGGGGTGGCCCGGGGGGTACATTAAAATTTGAGATTTTGTGTTTTCAATGGTCAAAAAGTGCAACCCCCCCCCCCCCCCCCCCCAGAGCCACAGAAATCTCTTCCGGAGAAAAGTGTGTGAATTCAACACGGCCGAATAATACTGTAAGAAATGTTTTTTGGTTATATTTTGTTTTGGGAGTAATAGAAAACTTTGAAATTTATATACTAATAGCCATTTCTAAAATTAGTACTATTACAGTAAATTTTTTTTAATTTGACAAGTTATTTTATCATGTATTTAGGGTATATGTGCCAGTAATGGACCCCTTCAATATTTTTGTTTTATAAAAAAAATAACCAATAAAAATTTAGCTTTTATTATTTTTTTCATAACTCCCCCTTGCATATTTTATAATCTTGCATTATTGGTGACACTCATAATCAAACCAATCAGGAGGCAGAAAATAATGTTTTGAAGTTCCACTGTTTTTCAGTGAAAATCTTTAATGAAGATGCTAAGAGCTTCATTTTAAATAAGTTTATTATATTCTTTATTGCAAAATTGGCAGCAATTTTTTTTGGTAGTAATAATAGATAACTTTGAATTTCATATACTAACAGCCATTTCTAAAATTGGTACTACTTAGTTATCCCGTCGACCAATTGGCATAATTTTTATTTAAATAACAAAAGAACAATAAAAATAGTATAACATTAATAAATACAAATAAAACGTCGGAATAAAAATCATTTGATGGTGTAAACACGTTTAACTTTCCTAAAGTCAAGTGAATGTGACATTTACGATCAACCATTATTGACAGGGATGGGGAAATACATCATTTTACCCGCCACTAGCGAGTAGATTTCCTGACAGGGCGAATGAATTTTTAGGCAATCTTTGAAAAACTGCAGACTATAGAAGATATGCCAAAAACTTTTTTATTCTAATTGTTGGCTATATTTTTCAAATTTACCGCAATGTAAACATGGTACTAAGTTCTACCTTATACTAAACTTTCTTTTATTTCTCTTATACTGTACCTTAAGTCTTGTTGGCTGGTAGAGTAAATCCTTGGTGAGTAGGATTTTCTAAAAATTCCCCACCCCTGATTATTGACATTTAATCTTATAGTTTGACGATAGATTTTTGGTCGACAGGATATGGGACTCTTCCCCCAAGTAGTACCCTAAAATTTTATTTATTAAGTTTTTAAGACGGATGTCCATTACTGGGCTGAATAATTAGTCATATTTATGTAGGGTGTCAACGATTTAAATCAGTTAATTTAAATAAGCGATTTAAATCATGATTTTAATCAAGTGATTTTTAAAAAAAAATCATTGATTAAAATCAGAAATTTTCCAAATGTTTAAAATGACATAAAAGAGTATTCAAATCTAAGATGAACATAATTTGGAAAGTTTCTACAAGTATTGTGACTTATGAATACATAAAACAAAGCTTTAAATAATTGTTTCTAAGTGTAATTCCTGAGTATTGTGAAAAATTTAAGTGCAGTAAGTTTGTAAAAAGAATTGTTTTTATCTAACAAACATAAAAAGCATTTAATTTTAAAATGATATTTAAATCTAATATAACTTACAATGTCCTAATTTCCTTTTAATAGTCAAGTTATTCTTTCTTTTATATATAATAAACATAGCAATATAGTGTCAATGATTTTAATCAATTGATTTAAATCAGATGATAAAATCACATATTTTTTGATTTTTTAAAATAGTGTGAAAAAGCATTATAATCAGTAACGAAAATGATCAGTAATTCACTTGTAAAAAATGTAATATTTGTTATTGTTAATTATAACAATATTAAACTGTGTAAAAAGAAGTATTATACATTTAAAAAACATCTGACTAAATGTTAAATAACTTCAAAAACATTATAACATTTGGTAGCTATTCAAATATTTTAATGTTGTGGGGAAAAAATCTGATTTAAATTTCAAAAGTACAATTTTTGTAATCTATTTATAAATTATGTGTGAGTTTGCTGTATATATTGCTACAAATTTTGATCAATTTGATATGCATACGCTTTAGAACCTGTGTAAAATTACTGGCTGCTTTATGAATTTATCAAATTATTATTTATCACATTTTTTCAACCACTTTTTCAAAAATGTAGATTGTGTTCTTAATTAAACAGTTGATTGTTTAATAATTGGTTTAATCTGTATCATCAATTTAAAATTAAATGCAATTTATCAATAACTTTAAAATATAAGCAGTATTTAATATTGGTTTACTTAATTATTGCAAAATATTAATGCACATAATGTTGTATGTCACTAAAGAAATTTTTAGTTTGCGGTTTTTTTGTAATTTCTACAATTACATAATTAAAATTTTATTAATTAAAGCAAAAAAAAAAAAAAAAAACATAGATTATGTTAGTAATTGGAAGGTTATTCATTTTTGAAATGCTTAATTTTTGGTAGATGTTTAATATTTTAACACAGGGAAAAAAAAATTAAAAAATCTGATTTAAATAAAAAAAATCCGATTTTTTTTATTTTTTTAAAAAAATCATGATTTTTTTACATTCTATATTTGTGTATATATATGTATAGCACAAAATTAGCACTCGCCAGGTAACACTTAAAACGTGGTGATTAGCTTTATTGTCCTCACTCGCCAAATGCGATGGTTGAAACATCGATGCCAGGGAGGAAAGGGGTGAAATTAGTTCAGAATTTACGGCGTCCAGATCGGCGATTCCCGAACGTAAGAAAAGAAAGTAGCAGGGACGATTCTGTTCAGAAAATTTAAGGTATTCGGTTCCGAAAACTAAAAAAAAATCTGTCATCAGTCCAAAAATTCGGACATAAAAATAGCGCTAATTTCGATATGGTTGCCGAAGAAAATCAATTTCGTCAATCGTTCGCAGAAAAAAATCGCCGATTCCGTCAAAGAATAACGAAAAAACGTGAATTTCACCCAAGGACCATGCAAAAGATGTGAATTTCGTCAAAAAAATCGTGGAAAAAAAACGCAAATTTTGTAAAAGGATCACAAAAAAAAATCACAATTCTTCAAAGTATCGCGGAAAAACACAAATTTTGTGAAAAAATCGCGGAAAAACTTAAATTTCGTGAAAAAAATCACGTTAAAAACGCAAATTTCGTGAAAAAAATCACGGATAAAACACAAATATCGCGAAGAAATGCAAATTTCGTGAAAAGATCGCGGTAAAATCGGAAATTTTATGAAAAAAATCGCGGATAAAACACAAATTTCGCGAAATGATTGTGGATAAAATACAAATTTTATGAAAAGATCGCGAAAAAAAGCAAATTTCATAAAAAGATCGCAGAAAAAATGCAATTTTCATCAAAAAATCGTGGGAAAAACGCAAATATCGTGGTTAAAACGTGGATTTCATCAATAGATCGAGGAAAAACGCGAATTCCTTCAAAAGATCGTGGAAAAAACACAGATTTCGTCCAAAGATCGCGGGAAAAAAAACTCAGATTTCGACCAAAGATTGCGAAAAAAAACGTGAATTTCGTCAATTGATCACGAAAAAAAAGTGAAATTCGTTAAAAGGTTGCAGAAAAATGCCGGTGTGTAGTTAGTGTGTGTGTGTGTGGGGGGGGGGGGGTCCACCTCTGCTGTAACCTTTCTTAAAATTTACTATGGATTTATTTCATTGCAATTAATTGTAAAAATAAAATATTCAAGATTTTAATAAAATAATTCTTAAAATATATTTCAATTTCCTTGTCTCTTTTATACATTGCATTAAGTATGTGTAAAAATCTTCAAATATGTGCTTGACTTTGTGGAAGCAGTAATTTCTTAGTTATATGTTTCTATTACATATTAATGCCAGTTTTTTTTTTTTTTTTTTTTTTTTTTTTTTTTTTTTTTTAAGTATTTATATCGAATGGTAAGTTAAAGATATTAATAAATTACAATGTTGATAGTTAGAAAAAACACAATTTTTTATAGTGAAAAAATTTCGATTTTCCGAAAGAGGGTCGGTCCCAATTGCTTCGGATAATCAAGGTTCTACTGTATTTATTTTCTTGCACAATTTTTATGTTTTTGTTTGAGTAGCAATAGAAAACTTAGAATTTTATATACTAATGGCCATTTACTTTTAAGATTTTAAGAGTCCATTAAGGTCCATTACTGGGATGGTTAATTAGTCATTTTCCAGTAATGGACATCCCATGTAGACATTGCTAAAAATGCAATTTCAGCAATGTTTATAGTGTATAAAATATTTTGACTTAACTGCAAACCTAAATAATCAAATTTAATTTTTAAATTATACTTACCAAAATGTAATAAACCAGACTTGTATAAAACCGAAAACTTTCTGCGCACTTAAATATTGGGTCAAAAACTTTCTGCAAATTAATTTAATGTTTAGTAAAATAACGTGTTATATTACTTTGATGGTAAGAATTTTAATTTAAAAATTAATTAATATTAATTACAGCATAGTTATGTTGGCTAAAAAAATAGTAAAGCTAAAATCCATGATAAGAAGGAGTGAATTCTTATCAGTTATTTTGTCAATGCATTTAGAAACAGCCCAATCCTTAATATTGTGACCTCTTGAAAAATGCAATAATGGACATTGCTTCTGAAACAACTGAAGCACATTTTGTAAGGAGAGCTCCGTTCATAGGTAACATCATTAAAGAGACCGATAAGTTTTTATTGCGGCCCTTTGACGAAATTCTCGTTTTTTCCGCGATCATGTGGCGAAATTTCCATTTTTCCACGATTTTTTAACGACATTTGCATTTTTTTCGCAATGCTTTGATGAAATTTGCGCTTTTTTTGCGATCTTTTGACAAAATGTGCTTTTTTCTCCAATCCTTTGACGAAATTTGCCTTTTTCGCAGTCGGTTGGCAAAATTCACGCTTTTTTCGCAGCGTTTTAGCACTTTTTTTTTTCTCGATCCTTTAACGAATTTTTTTTTTACGCAGTTCTTTGACGAAATTTGCATTTTTTTCGCGATCTTTTGACAAAAATCAAGCTTTTTCCGCTATGCTTTTAAGAAATTCTTTTTTTCCAGATCCTTTTTGGACGAAATTTCTTTTTTCTGCGATTCTTTGATGAAATTCGCTTTTTTTTTTTGCGCTCCTTTGACGATATTCACATTTTTTTCTGTGGCCTTTTGAGGAAATATGCGTGTGTGTGTTTTTTTTTTTTCAGGATCCTTTGACGAAATGCACGCTTTTTTTGCGGCCCTTTTACCAAATTTGTGTTTTTTTCGCGATCCTTTAACGAAATTAGTTTTTCTCCACGATTCTTTTACGAAATTTGCTTTTTTTTTTTTTCCACGATCCTTTGACAAAATTCGCGTTTATTCCGCTATGCTTTTACGAGATTCGTTTTACCTGTGCTTCTTTGACGTAATTTGCGTTTTTTCTGCGATTCTTTAACAAGAAATGTTTTTTCCCGCAATCCTTTAAAGAAATTCGTGTTTTTTCTGCGATGCTTTGACAAAATTGTTTTTTTTTTTTTTTTTTTTTTTGCAAACGATTGACGGAATGGGCTTATTTTAGGCGACCATTTGTTAAAATCTGCAATATATTTCAGTGATATTTTTTATGCCGGAATTTTCGGACTGATGGGCGATTTTTTTTTTTTTTTTAATTTTTGGAAAATTCGGAACAGAATCACCCCTGGCAAACAATAAATAAATTGTACATAAAATTGGGGAACATTTTTAATTTTTCGGTATTTAAAAAAAAAAAAAAAAAATACAAGAACAAAAATTACTTTTTTTTTTCTAAGAAATTTTCCGCAAAGTTCTGAATTTTGTGGAAAATTTTCCGCGTGTGCGCGTGCGTCTATATTATTCAACTCTGGTAATAACACCAAAACTTTTATAGAAACAGATGTCGACTGAATCCCAGAACAGCCGAGACACTTGGCATCGTTCAATTTGGCGAGGCTTTAAATGGATTTTTGTTGTTACCAGTTCGTTTCGTAAATTCTTTCCATGCCTACAGTGGTCTGATCTTGAATTTGGATCAGTTTAATATGGGATTGGTTGATTTGTTGTGTATTGGATAGTTACGCCTACCTGAAAACTTTTATTGACAATTAGCTCAGCTGTGTTTTGACAACTCAACTTCGCATGTTTTGTAATTTGTGTAGAAGGAAGACATTTTGTAGTTGTAAAATTAAAATGACGGCAAGGCAAAAGTTTGTTATTGTTAATATTTGTTAATTTTTTTTTGCTGTTTTTAGTTGTAAAATTTGAAAGTTAAAGTAACTGTATAATTCAGTTTGAAATTGTGAGTATTTGTTCATTTTTTTTTTTTTTTTTGCTAGAAAGTTAAATGAAGTTTACTGACGACTGCAAATTTACGAAATTATGGCGATTCAACATTTTTTAGAGTTGGGTTTCAAGAAAGGAGATGTCTGTTAAGGTATGTTAATAATTTTATGCGTTTTTTGTTGTAGTGTTTCATATTAGCCGTTTATTGTATATTTCTCATGTATGCTGGCCGTGCGAGTTTTGTACATTTTGAAATTGCTACACACCGAGAGCTGATGAATTTTGAGATTGCTACACAGCGAGAGCTGATGAATCCAGTGATGTTTTTGTTTTTTTTCAGTTAATGAATGTGTAGCGTTCATAAAAGGTTTAGGGATTGCCGCTTTAACGAGTTTCCTGCATTTTTCATATTGCTGCAGAACAATGTTGCTGTATTCAGTAATATATATTATTTTTTTATGAATGCAAAGTGTTCATACTTCTATAAATTAGAAATGAATTGTTCAATGTTTACTCCGATATAGGGACGTACTTTAAAATATTAAATGACAACATGATTTTTTCTAAAAGTTGTTGAAAAATGAAAATTTTAATCATTAAATTGTTACTCTGATTTGGAAATGTACTTTATAAATTTCACATTTTTCAATAAACTTATGTTGAAATCGTTTGTTTTATTTTGAATCTCATAAAAATCAGCTCTCCTGTGTTTTCTAATACATCGTTATTTATAAATGTTGTATTTCCCATGATTCCAGGATGATGACATAGTAAAAAACAGTCTGGAAGCATTCAGGGGAGTGGACTAATCACGTTAGTTTTCAGGCTGTCGCATTTTAGGTTGGCGTATGTGGGGTGTTTGGCACTTGTCAGAAAAGTCGCCAAATGGGGTGTCTCGCCTGTTCTGGGATTGTGCCCAGATGTCATGTATTCCTGCATCCGCTATCTTGAATTCTTTTTTTGCCATGAAAACCCCTTTTCTGCCAAGTAGTAAATGTCGCCAAGCACCGATTTATGCACAACAAAAATAAAATGTAACTTAACAAAAAAATGTAAATAATAAACAAAACTCGTTAAAGCGGCAATTAGTAAATAAACGTATGAATGCTACACATTCATAGACCAAGAAAAAAAGGCACTGGATTCAGCAAACTACTTCTGCAGCAATCTGGAAAATGCACGAAACTCGTTAAAGCGGCAATTAGTAAACGAACATATGAACGCTACGTGTTCGTTAACCAAAAAAAAAAAAAATCACTGGATTAAGCAAACTACTTCTGCAGTAATCAGAAAAATGCACAGAACTTGTTAAATCAGCAGTAAATGCACGTACGTTGCTGTACAACAATCTCAAAAATGCATGAAATGCATGAGAAATATACATAAAATTATCAACATACCTTAACAGACATCTCACTCCTTGAAACCCAACTGTATAAAATGGTCACTCGCCATAATTTCTCAAATTTGAAGTCGTTGTAAAACTGTCATTTAACTTTACAGAAAAAAAATAAAAATAATTACTCACAATTTCAAACTAAATCAGGGCGATTCCATGGATAGTGTCACACACGTAATGCAGGCTTTAATTTTCATTTATTCAATTGTTTATTAAATTTTAATGTTAATTCTGATTTTAAGTGGTATGGTAAATAAGTTATTACCATATTTTTAAATTTAAATGTGTGGCAATAAAACTCATAGAAAGATATCATTTAATTTCATTACTCAAAATGTGCTTTTTTTCTACTTCAGAAAAAAGCACATTTTGAGTATGAAATTAAATGATATCTTTCTGTGAGTTTTATTTCCACACATTTAAACTAAAAAATATAGTAATAACTTATTTACCATACCACCTAAAATCACAATTAAAATTTAATAAATAATTGAATAAATGAAAATTAAAGCCTGCGTTACGTGTGTGACTCTCCGCACGGAATCGCCCATCACACAAAAACTTTAACTTGCAATATTGAACATATACTACCAATATCAAACTTCGCATTACCATAATTTTAATTTTACAATAAAAAACAAATACAAAATGTCTCCGTTATTCAAAACTTCCCTGACTGCAAATTATAAAACATGCAGAGTTGAGTTGTCAAAACACGGCTCAGCTAAATGTTCAATCTCGAATATCAGAATGCATCATTAATGACGTCAATAAAACTATGTTTTCATTGACAGAAAAGGGCAATATTGCAGAAAAAAAACCATAAATAACACTATTTAAGAAATAGCAAAAAATATATCAAATTCCCTGATATTTCTTAATACAGGACGTGTCTACAGAATCTGGAAATCAGGGAATCGTGGAAAAAGGAATCAGGAAGGTTTATTGATCTGGAAAAATCAGTGAAAAGTCAGGGAACTTTGTAGAAATATTCGAAAATCAGGGAAATTTGTCTATATGCAAAACTATTCGCATTTTCACCTTGTCAACGAGACTGATTCGTCTACTTTATATACCATATTTTTTCACATGTTGATAAGTTTTTGATATTTAACGCAAATTAAGGTGATCAGATTTCCTCATTTTCTGTTGATAGCGTTTATATTGAAGGCAATTTACCCATTTTAAAATGATACATTAGCATAACCTAACCAGGTGGTCAGCTTAATCCAATTAACTATCCCGTCAGATATAGATAAGTCTTAGAATTTAATATTTTTCAGAAAATGAGGAGATTTACTGGTTACCACTGTATGAAGTTGGACTAAATTTTGAGTTCAGATTTATAAAACTGTCAACCAATACTTAATGAATATTAGGCAATTTTTTTGTTTATCTCTTGTTTTTTTCTCCCAAACGAGATATTAGCAAGTTGGATAAGTGTGTTATGCGAGGAATTGGTTTACATGAAAAAATACCATATGTGTATTGTTAATAATGGAAATCAGGGAAGTCTGATAATGATAGTCAAGGAAATCATGGAAAAATCAGGGAACTTTTTTTTACAATTTTTGTAGACACCCTGTAATAACATCTCCCACAGCAGGTAAACAAACTACGGAAGCCATGGTCAGTCAAATAAATCCGATGCAAAAGACAATCTCCCCAAAAAAAGGGGTTACCAGAACCAACACTCAACGTGGTTGCCATATCGATAAAGATCACCAAGAAATCCAAAATAGCAGCCACGGGAGTATATGACATCTGTTCCCAAGAATCAAAAATAAATTTGCTTCATATACATTTCATGCTTTCTGTATGTTAAGGCTGTTCTCAAATCCAAAAACGCAACTTTATGACATAAGTTTTAATTTATTTTTGTTCGAAATGCATGAAACTAGCAGGCATTGTTGTTCAGAAACTATGTAATCAAGCTGTTTTTTTTTTTTTTTTTTTTGCAAACACAATAATCTTTCAGAAAATAGTGTCAAAGTGGGTGTTTTGAACCGAATTTCCACGCAAACAGAGAAAAATGACTCAAGAAAGGGCAGGATTGCCAGCTTTTTTTGGTTTTAACCACTTAAAAAAAAAGCTGGTTTTTATTTTTAAAAGTTGGTTTACAGCGAATTCATTTTAAATTTGGATCAATTAATTTATAACACACTTATAAATATTTTCTACTAAGAAAATTATAAATTTCTATTAAATTTTGACAAATAAATAAGTCTTTATGAATGCTAGAAGGCAACTGTGAAAGCATTATGTCTGGGGAAAAAAAAAAAAAAATTATTGAAAAGAATATAAGTTTTTTCTCCAAACTGGTGTTTTGAAAATCTATATTACATAGCTCCACATATACTACACATATTAAAGGTTATATTTAATTAAACAATGACAAAATGGAAACATTCTTATGTGTCCATATGGAGAGTTAAGTTATAAATGTTAACAGAGAAACTAGAAAGGATATAATATTTGAGGAGAGTTTGGTAGATATGTGTATAAAAAATAGAACATTTAAACAAACAAGAAAAAAAATAAAATTTTGAAAAGCTTGTTGCTAAGCATATTCATGCATCTGCTGTTCATAATGTTTTTATTATACGACTATGTATAATTTTAAATGTTTATTAGAAATAAAATAAGACTTGTATATTAATAGCTCTTAAAATTAATTAAATAATAAAACATGTAACTAACTAGGGAACGTTCCCAGGTGCAAGTTGTGGATTTGGACGAGAGTGGTATCAAAAGAAAGGTCTCGTCATGCACATCAAAAAGCCCAATGGAACTACCCGTCGGAATCGAACCGTTTTAGAGATATCCTCACTTGAAGTGTGAATAAGTAAATAAATAAATTGGCAGGCAGGCATATAAATTGTTTGCAAGTTAAAAGTTTCTTTGCATTGTTTTAATCTTCTACCAATACCTTTTCCCGAGCTACGAGAAAAATTCTTTACACCCACACATTTGCCGAAATATTTGCATAAAACAGATGGAAAAACTCTCCGAATGCAGCCCTACACGAAAACTTCGTAGATTGCGAAGTGCCTGTCTAATAGAGGGGAAATAACCGGCAATGTGTGGGTGGCAGACTTTGCTTCACCACAAATGTTTCCAAAGATTATCTCATGTACATTCTTGAATCGATCAAGCCATCCATTCAAACATACAAATCCAGAATAGTCAAATTGTTCAGCAAATTTTTCTGCTTTAACTTTAAAAAGTGGACCACTTACGGGTAAATCTGCATTACGTTGCACCTTCATCAACTTCAAAAAAGCTTCGTCCAAATCATCTTTAGCACATTTCTTCAAACGTTTACAGTCATTCTTATTTTGAGCGTGTGCAGCCATTAATTTTTCCTTATTTTTTAACAAAGTTGAAACAGTAGAAGATAAATCATACTTTTTGCAGATTTCTGAATTTTTTAAGCCATTCTCTAATTCCCGTAAAATCCTTACTTTTTCGGCAACTTATAAAATTTTACGTTTTGACATCGAAGATAAGATTTGACGAACATACTCTATGAATCCAAATCAAAGAATGACTTCTACACAAGTCTCCTATGCAGAGTATATTTCCATCCAATCACCAACCTCTGTCTTCTCTGTACGTCTCCTCAAGGTCGTCCGTGGGAAGTCTTCGCACGTGCCCTTCACACAATGAAAAATTCCACCATCACTTGTTCTCAGGATTTATGACTCATCACTAACTTTCGGTTGACTTCGGAATGTTAAAGGAATTTTCCCAAGAAACGATTAGCTAAGCTGGAGAGGGTGGAAGTAAATAGAAATTTCATGAATCATAGAAATATTGCTAGCTATAACCGGGGTTTGCTTGTTAAAAGCGAGTTATGCTCTCATAGACTTAACATTGTACCAACCAAGCATTTCTGATTTCCTCGTTAAAACAGGGCTCGTTATAAGCGAGTTCGACTGTATTAGAGATTTTGGGCCAAAATCTGAATTTCGGCCAAAATGCGGCTGGATCAAAACTATCAGTATTGCAAAAATCTTGTTTCTTCCTTCGGAAATTTTCAACATTGCTCATCGATTTGAGCTTTATCAACTCAAATGAGACTATTTATTGCTACGAACTTCATTGTTTATAATTATCAGTCATGACTGATTCAAGACGTGAGTGCAAATAATAAAGCAAGCAATGCATATATAACTAAACTTTTTCACGTGCTCATTAAAAGCTGCAGACATAACCAGTGATTTAGTCGTAAAAAAAAACAGAGGGTATACATTCTAAGTAGGGGAATACCATAGTGTATACATACTATAGCTTTCTTGAGAAACAGAGGGTATACGGTGTTCCTTAAAAAAAATCCAGAGGGTATATGGCGTATACCCTCCACTACATCCCTGGACATAACAGTAATAGAAAATTTTCAGTTTGAAACCGCAGAAGTGTTTCAAATACTCTTTTAGAAAGTTCTAGTATGACAGATGCTCCTTTACAGAAATCATTGTGAATGATAAATCGAGGTGTGTATACCTAAAACTGAAATATTTTTTAAATAAATGAAATTCGTATAGTTAGAAAATCTTTCTGTGTCATTAATGAATTAATTATGTTTTATTTTATATGAAAATAAAAAGTTTTGGGTCTAAGGCTCAGAGAGTCAATTTGGGCCACATATGTAATTAATTAATAAATATATATATTTAATAAATATGCATAATTAATTAATAATTATACATATTTAATAAATATGCATAATTAATTAATAATTATGCATATTTAATAAATATGTATAATTAATTAATAATTATGTATATTTATGTATGTATTAATTACTTTCATGTATACAATTTAATTACTTTAAACAAATTTTTGGATGTTTTCGGTTGAAAGTAGGAAGATCACCGAAATTCGGTTTCGGCCTTAAAAAACTGTTTGTCTATCCTCAGTTATTATATACTAACTAATGAAATTACTTATTCTGTAGTTTATATAATTTTTGTAATTTCTAACTAATAGTTATAATTTTATTATTTGAAACATAAAACATTGATTATATTAGCAATTAGAGATGTAATTGTTTTGGGAATATAAACTTCTTGGTTGCTATCATGTATTTTAAAGCAGAGGGAGAGGGGGCATCATAAAAATTTTATGTAAATTTATAAAAATCATGTCTTTTTTGTATCCTAATAACAAAAGTTATAGGTACATTAAAGATGACACAGGCTCAGTCTGAGGTCGTGAAGCCAAACCTTTTCCAGATTTCTGCCAGTGATGTGGTATAAATACCAATTTTTCTATTTTAAATAGATTGTCAGATAATTCTGTTTTAATCGTTTAACCCAATATAGATATTGCTGTCCTATTTTCAGTAAAATATATTCGGAATTCGTACAGCAATTTTATATTTTTTGCTTTTTGCAATGATTTTTTGACATTTGTAAAAGGTTATTCAGTTTCAAATTCGCAGCTTAAATATTAATAAGAAATTTTTCCTTCCGTGATTTTAAATACAGAATTTTTGATGCAATTTTTTGCATTCCAATGTGATTTTTTGTCATTTGTACATGGAATTCAAACTTTTAGCTTAATATGGTAAATTTTGCCATATTTTCAATAAAGTTTTTCAGGAATTCATGCAGTGATTTTTAGATATTTTTCGCATTTTGTATGTCAGGTGTGCCAGCTAATATAATATAAAATAGTGTTGAAATCAATTTAAAAAGTGGTAAACAAAAGAAAATAATAATAATAATAATTTCATTCGTTATTTTAATAAATGGTTATATAATAAAATTAATTTCATAGAAACTTTAAAAGTACCGATTTTGGCACACACGTTATATTTTTCCGCCAAAATGGTACTTTTCCTTGTTTATTAGTAATCCTCTGCTGTTTGAGCAATCTCCAGTTTCTACGGCAATGGCTACAATTCGGTTAATCTAGGGTAATCAGCACTGCCAAATTAAGGTGAAACGAAGTGTATGTGTGATTTTTAAGATAAACATTGAATTCTTATAAAAGTGTATGTTTTTAAAACTATTTTTACTTTTATCTCCCTGAACGACCATTTTTTTATGGAACGAAATTTATTCCCATAGGCTCAATACTAATTTTACCTCCATCCAGAGACCATTCCAGTTGAACTCCCTCCATGAGTGACCAATTTCTTTGAAGAAAATGAAACAAATTTGGTTTTTTCCTGGTCGCTTGAAGAAGGTTTTGTTAGAAAAATAATTCTGGAGAGTGCATTATTCATCAAACTTCTAAACTAAGTTTAGAATTTTTTTTATTACAATTACTTTTAAGTGTTTAAACCCCTTTGTGCCTTTTTAGGCAATGAATTTAACTCAGATGACACATTAAGAATGACGGTCAATAAACTCTCCTGTCCTATTCTGTCAGGAACCTCTCAAAGAAATAGATAAATTAATGAAATCGTCATTATTTATTCCCGTCCAAAAAAAAATTGTATTTATTTACGGGAATTTCGAAAGGACTTGGAAATAAAAGTTATAAAAGATAAAACCTAAAAATCAAAGAAAACGTCAATGTATTCATTTTTTTTAACTCTATAGTAATTAACTTTTGTTTTGATACTTAAACTTTCATATTTTTTCCTAATGTGAAATATAAAGTTTAGTAACATTAATTGTTACCTTTTTTCAACAATTAAAATCTAGATGTAAACATGACCTCCATTAAGAGATCACCTCTCAAAGCGACTAATTTTTATAGGAACGGAACGTGGTCGCTTTTGGGAGGTTTTACTGTATTTTAAATATTCACTTTCAGAGTTCATTCTAGGATCAAGGGCAGGCAGGGTGCACTTTGCCATAATAGGGCACTTTAGTGAAAAAAAAGGGCACAATAATGTAATGATAAATAATCAACTAACTCTTCCCCCGCTGACCCCACCCCCCCCTAAAAAGTCTTTGCTACTACCCCTTTACTCCATTCATGACACTTTTCAGTGCAGGGGCGATTCTTTTCCGAAAATGTAAAAAAAAAAAAAAAATCAGTCATAAATCCAAAAATTTGGACATAAACTATATTGCAAATTTTGAGAAATGTTCACCGAAAAAAACCAATTTCGTCAGAGAATCGCGAAAAAACGGCAATTTTGTCAAAGGACCTTTCCGTTTTTATTTCAGCTGAATTTTTACAGTAGCCGAGAAGCGGGGTATAGAAACAGAGAGAGAGAGAGAAATTATGACTGTGTCGGTGCTGGAATTTTACTGAAAATAATTGGTGTCTGTATGAGGATGTTTGGGGGGGGGGGGTGTGAAAAGCAACAGATTAGGAGTAAAATGGGGCTAGGAACATTATATAATGTTTACAAATAGTTTAGAGTTTGCTTGAAATAAGCGATGATATTAACTGAAAGGGCGCTATTTTTCCCTTGGTTGATTTTCCGAGTGATAGGGCTTGCAGCGCGGGGATTTCGGACAGTGGGGGCATCGGGGTGTCAAATTTTGTAAAAAAGGGCAGGCAGGGCGGCCCGTCCCGTGAAAAACGCCTAGAATGAACTCTGCACTTTAGTTGGAATTTATCTTTTTTTAATTATGTTTGATTCTTATAACAGAGTGTCATTAATGACTATTGCTACACAATATCATTGATCACTGCATAAAGTAGTTGGTTGGCAATTCTGTATTCAGATTTTTAAAACCATTAAACAATACATTGTGAATGCTGCAAAATTTTAGCGCTAACTATTAGATTTTAATATAATCAAATATAGTTTTTATCTTAAAATGAGGATGGACATGCATGTTACATGAAGGCATATCATACATGGAAAAATACTATTAGTCCTTTAAAATCCTCAATGTTGTAAAAATATTTAATTTTCAAGCTATAACTTTTGGTGAATAAATTCAAATCTCACATTTACAATTACATAGTTTGTAAAATTTAATAAACAGAATAAATAAACTATTGCAAATTATTAATTGTTATAGCAAGTATTTACTTGGCCAGATTTTGATTTTGACTCATTGTATTTTTCTAGTGAGTGTGGAAATGAAGTTTGAAGAAGGCACGCTATCTCTAACTGCATTGGAAAGGTCCTTGCAAGATCTGCTGATTGAGATGGAAATTATTTTCAAAGGAAAAGAATGAACAGATAAACAAGAAATAGATGACTTGCTGCAGATTTTTTTTTGTTGTTGTTTTTTTTGTAATAGTATAATTATGAATAATAATAGTTTGTAAATAAAAAACATTTAATTCATTTTTGTGATTAATAAATTTTATTTGTTCTACATAGTATGTTTTATTTACATTTCTAAGAATTTAAGTTTTTTTGTATTAGCACTTCCATTTTTGAGATATTTCAATAAAATATTTATAAAATAAATTTATAAACTTAAAATTATTGTAAATTAAACTTAAAAGTTGCTATTCATGACCAAAAAAATGAGAAACAATTGATAAAAATTGAGTCATAAAATCTAGCTAAAATTTTAATTTAAATGAAACATTTATAAATTATGATGATATTGAAAAGCTAAACTATTTTAATTTCTATTTATTTCAAATGCCTGATATGCAAAATAGAGATTATATCAATTTGTATTTCTAAAAAAATATTGTATAGCTTCACCTAGGTAGTCAGGAAACTCCATAATATATATATATGTATGTATGGATATAATGAAAAGTACCATGTTTTAATTATCTTCTTTCTTTTTATCACTTAAGACTTTTTAAAGTATTTTTTTAATTTAACTGCTTTTTTTTTTTTTGTGTGTGTGTGTGTGTGGGGGGGGGGGGGGGGTAACACTGAAATTTATTGTGTTCAAATAAATTTTACTTTCTATCAGCCACCCTGTCTTACTGATTTCATCAACTAAGTAGGCATTAGAAATTCTGAATTGGAATTAAGATAGCTTTATTGTTATATTAGTCTATTTTTTGTGTAGGTGTACAATTTCTGGAAGTTTTTAAATGATGGAAAAAAGCATTTTTCTATTTAAGGGGGAAAAATAGATTTTTTTTTACAAATAAGAGCTTTTCATAAAAAAATGTTAAACATTTTTTGAATTTATGTCTAAAAATAAAAAGGTTTTATTTTTACTTCATATGTATATATTGTAAATGGAAATAAAAATTTACTAAAAGAAAATTAGTTCCATACCTTTTCATGCTGAATTTAACAGCATGGTTTGTAATGTATTTAACTGTTTTTGATGGTCATTTTAGTTGCACTTTCTATTTTAAATTGTCATTAAAACTATTTTTAAATAAAACAAAATTTGCTGTAATTTGTGTTTATGCAATGAAAAAATGGGATTTGAACAGATTGTTCATCTCCCCCCCCCCCATAAAGTAATTCAGACTCTGGTTTAGAATGAAGGCAGTCATAATGATAAAATATAAATTTTGTTCTAACTTAATTACTTTAAAAATTCAAAACTAATAATATACATTTTTTAATTTAGGAGTAATTAAAAAAAATGGTTTGAAAACATAACAACAGGTGAATTTATTGTTTTTAAATAAATTTTGACAGAAATTTGCTTTTTTTTTTCTTTTGCAAGTTTTATGTGTAAATAAAAGCAATAAAGTCTAAAGATTAATATTTATAGTAAAAGTGAAAAGAATAAACTATTTTAGCTACATGTTATTTTTTAAAATTATGGTTAAGTATTTATTGAGTATTTGAAAAAAGTATATGAAAAACTGTTCGTGTAATAAAAATTATTTTTTCAAATAATGCATATTTCAGCCTTACCATTTCCTCAAATCAGTATATGATATAATTTTGGTTATGAATTTTATTTTTAATGAGAAAAGTAGCATTTAATTATCAGTTTTACAAGTTAATGTTTTTATGTAGAATATTGAACATGAAAAAGATCAGATTGTAGATTGAAAATAAGTATAGTATTCCAACTGAGTATTCATCCCCCAGCATTGTAGAGTCGGTAAGTTCAGGGTGAAAATTGTCATAAGAATAAAATAGAAATTTTGCTCTGCGTTAATTGAATGTCGAATTGAATGAGAAATTGGAAACTCAAATTTTAATAATGCTTTGATATTTTTTTAATATTGGAATAATTTGTCTCAAGAAACAACACAGGCCGATTTCTGAATATGTAACTTAAGGGGGCTGGTCACTCAGCTTCTGATTTCCTCTTACTAATGTAAAGTGTATGGGTATTTGATGCATTCATATATTTGAAATATCTCCTCGGGAAATTAATATTTTTAACTTCTATTATTTTGTGTACACTTCCTAAAAGATTTTTTTTTTAGTTCTCAAAATATTTCTAAAGTATAAACTTAATTTTATAGGAAGTGCTTAAAGCATACTCACAGTTCGCCTGCTTTTAACACATAAAATATTAAATTCAGCATAGAACTTAGAGATACTTTGAAAACTAAGAAAAAAAGAGACATCCTTTAAAAAGAGTACACTGAAAAAATAGGTTAAAAATATGGGAGAAGATATTTTAAATATACAAATCCATCAAAAGTCCATAGATTTAACATTACGGAGGAGAATTCCGAAGCTGGGTGACTAGCACCCTTAACACATTGACGACGAGCCTCTTTTACATTTCTTTTAATTCTTTGACACCAGTTTTTCCTCATTGGAATTTTGAATTATTTAATCACCCAAAATTTGAGAATAGATAATGTGAAAATTTCCAAATTTAAATTTAAAAGTTTTGTTCATCTTATATGGCAAGCTTTCTTGCCAACCGTCTTTAATGAGTTAACACAAAATGTTTTCAACTAAACTGTGGCAAAAGATTTAAAAAAAAAGGGGGGGGGGACAAAGTTTATATATAAATACAATTAAACAATGTGAAGATTTATATTTATGTTAAAGGCAGAAAAGAATAAATTCTTTCAGCTACATATTATTTTTAATAATTGTTGAATATTTCTATTGTTTATGTGAAAAAAAAAAGAAAAATTGGTAATAAAAATAATTTTATACAAGTAATACTATATTACACTCTCAACCTTACCATTTCCACAAAATGCAATAATTTGTATAATTTTGCATATAACTTTTTTTTTTTTAATGAAAAGTAGCATTTAATTGTCAATTTTACAAGTTAACTCTTCCCACTCCGCTGCAAAGACATTCTTAATCTTTGCAAAATTTGTTTTTGGTACCAGTAATCAAGGAAAATACAATTCACCTTATTTAATCAGAGCATTTTTGAAATTGTGTACTTGAAGGAAACTGCTTTTTATAAAGTGGTGCCGATCGAATAAAATTTGTGTAAAAGACGCCTGAGCTTTAAGGGTTAATGTTTTCAAGTAGAACATTGAACATGAAAAGAAAAAGTTAAAAAACACCCGAATGTACCTATTATAAAATTTTGAATAAATTATTTTATTAATGGTATTTAAATTTTACTAAAAAAAAAAATAAATACCTTCGAAAAAAGAAAAAAATTTCCCCCAAACAATTTCTAGGTTATTTCAGAGCATTTCCATCACTAATCATTTGTCAAAGTGTCACTCAACATACATCATAAAATCCGTTCTTTAGATATTTTTTGCATTATTATGAAAATGAACTTAAAAATTTAATTTTCTATATCATCGAAATATGTATATATATTATATATAAATATATATTTCTATATCAGCCAAATAAAAATTTTATTTTAAATAATTTAAAAAATGTTTATATACATATATATTCAAACCTGGATTCATTAATATTTCTAACATTTTTTCCCCTAATATAAAGAGATATTGATTACCAATACTATGCCAAGACAGATAATCAATATCTTCCTATGTTGGAAGAAAAAAAAACTAGTATGCTGTGGCCATTACAAAACTTTCTTCTATATAAATCACGTCAATTAAATCATTCAAATAGTACAAGAAATTACATCAATTTAGCCCCAATTCATATCAAAGTCTATCTGAATTTGAAGTTTGATGAAAATTCGTGCATTAGTTCTTAAGATTGTGGAAATTCTGAAAAATGTAACATAGCAGCACCACCTGTTGAACGATTTACAACAAAAGATAAACAGCATTAATTCATATCGAGGTATACCTGAATCTGAAATTTGTTGAAAATCCAAGCATTAGTTCTTGAGATAGATGTATTGCGGAAATCACAAAAAATGCAGCCTAACAGCGCCACCTGCTGAGCGATTTACACCAAAATGTATAAAACGTCAATTCATATAATTCGTCAATTCACTAACTGAATCTGAAATTTGATGAAAATTCGTGCATTAGTTCTGCAGATTGAGCTATCGTGAAAAATGCTGCATAGTAGCGCCACCCGTTGAGCGATTTACACCAAAAACTAATCAGCACCAATTGATATCTGGGACTAACTGAATATAAATTTTTATTAAATTCCGTGCATTAGTTTTTGAGATAGAGCGCCCACAAAATTTGTGTCACATACATACAGACAGACATTTTGTAAAAATATGTTTTCCGGAATCTCCGACCCCTAATGAAACATGTAAATCCGTCGAAAATTTCCACGAATCCAATACTTTCTTCTTGTAAAGATAGAAGAAAGTAAAAAGCTTTGCCATTTTATAATGCCGAATCCAGTTTTGACCAATATCGGCCTGTCCGACTTTCCCCGATATTGGAAACTAGTATGTTGCGACCATAACAAAACTTTCTTCTATATAAATCACGTCAATTAAATCATTTAAATAGTACAAGAAATTACATCAATTTAGCACCAATTCATATCAAAGTATATCTCGATTTGAAGGTTGATGGAAATTCGTGCATTAGTTCTTGAGATAGATCTATAGCGAAAATTCTGAAAAATGTAGAAAAGCAGCGCCACCTGTTGAGCAATTTACACCAAAACATAAACAGCACTAATTGATATCAAGGTATACAAGAATCTGAAGTTTGATGAAAGTTCGTGCATTAGTTACTTGAGATAGAGCTATAGTGGAAATTCTGAAAAATGCAGCATAGCAGCATGTTGCACCTGTTGAGCGATTTGGACCAAAACATAAACAACTCTAATTCATATCAAAGTATACCTGAATCTGAAGTTCGTTGAAAATCCAAGCATTAGTTCTTGAGATAGAGCTATTGCGGATATCACAAAAAAAACAGCCTAGCAGCGCCACCTGTTGAGCGATTTACACCAAAATGTATAAAATGTCAATTCATGTCAAGGACTAACTGATTCTGAAGTTTAATGGAAATTCTGAAAAATACAGTATAGCAGCGCCACCTGTTGGGCGATTTCTACCAAAATGTATAAAAGTCAAATCATGTCAAGAACTAACTTATTCTGAAGTTTGATGAAAATTCGTGCATTAGTTCTTGAGATACAGCTATAGTGGAAATTCTGAAAAATGCAGCATAGCAGCGCCACCTGTTGAGCAATTTAAACCAAAATGTATAAAATGTCAATTCATGTTAAGTACTAACTTATTTTGAAGTTTGTTGAAAATCCAAGCATTAGTCATTGAGATAGAGCTATTGCGGCGGAAATCGTAAAAAATGCAGTATAGCAGCGCCACCTGTTGAGCGATGTACACCAAAAAATATAAAACTTCAACTCATGTCAAGGATTAACTGAATCTGAAGTTTGATGAAAATCTGTGCATTAGTTCTGGAGATTGAGCTATTACGGAAATCCTGAAGAATGTGGCATAGCACACCTGTTGAGCGATTTACACCAAAAACTAATCAGCACCAATTTATATCGGGGACTAACTGAATGTGAAATTTTATTAAATTCCGTGCAATAGTTCTTGAGATAGAGCGCCCACAAAATTTGTGGCACACACAGACAGACAGACATTTTCTAAAAACATGTTCTTCGGAATCTCTAACCGCTAAAACGTGTAAATCCGTCGAAAACCAAAAGTCGAAAATTTTTACGAATCCAATACTTTCTTCTTGTAAAGATAGAAGAAAGTAAAAAGGTTAGCCATGCAATATCGGCCAATCCGGTGTTCACCGGTATTGCGAAATCGCTGTTCCCGATATTGCTGTGCTACCTGGGGTGTACTCTTCCATCTTATTTAGACATTTTTTACCTGCATTTAAGCCGAATATCCTGTATGGTATTCATTCATTAGAAGCTTTAATTCTTCGCATAACAATCGAGTGTCCTCTTTTTGATAATCTGAAACGACATTTGAAACCAGTTTCATTAAAATTAAATGAGTTTCTTCTAGAGATGCACCGAATAGAGATTTTGGCCGAATACGGAATATTCAGCAACAGGTAAACCGAATACCGAATATTCAGCTAGCCGAATAGTGACTATCAAGCCGAATACCGAATAGTGACTATTCGGCAGGGCCGAAACTAAGGGGGAGCAGAGGGGGCATGTGCCCCGGGCGCCAAATGAAGGATTATACCTTTGGAGTGGATCATTTTCTTCTGATGGACTGATGTCTTCTATTATTATGAAACAGCCATTATAAATGAAGTGTTAGGTGAAGATGAAAGAGCAGTCGTAAAAAGGTTAGAACTCTGATTTTCTGGTCAGAATGGGAAGAAAAAAAATGGCCATAATTTTTTGGCCAAATTTTAATGGCCAAAAAAAGAATTATGACCATTTTTTTTCTTCCCATTCTGACCACAAAATCAGTTCTAACTTTTTACGACTGCTCTTTCATCTTCACCTAACACTTCATTTATAATGGCTGTTTCATAATAATAGAAGACAACAGTCCATCAGAAGAAAATAACTCGGTTAAGCAGGACTGGGATAATCGGGACTCTAACTGTATATTTCATTTTAAAAATGATCTTTAGAATATTTTTGTTCAGAGGGGAGTCGTGACCTCCCCCCCCCCCCCCCCCCTTGGATCCGCCATTGTAGATTACGTAGTTCAGTATTACATATTTGAAGATTACATATTTTAAATTTTAAAATAAGTCGACTATTTGAAAATTAATAAAATTATCTTTGGAAATATACTTTGTGGAAGAGGAAGGTGGGGCGCCAAAATCCATGCTTGCCCCGGGTGCAAAAAAGGCTAGTTTCGGCTCTGCTATTCGGCCGAATACCGAATATTCGGCTTGCCAAATACTTTTAAGTTTCAGAGTTTGAAAGCATTAAAAAGATAAATTTTAAATCAATTTTACATAATGTTTAACACTACTTCATATATTGATAAAAAATATCTCTTTATAAGTAAATTTTGCACTAAAAAAATCTATGCTTTGAATTGTTATTTAAGAAAAGGATAGTTTTAAAGTTTCTTTAATTGATAAAAAAAAAGGTTTTTTAAGTATTCGGTCTGGCCGAATATTTCGATATTCGGCCAAACCGAATATTCAGCCTACCGAATAGTTTGATATTCCGCCTAACCGAATATTCTATTGTATGGCCGAATACCGAATATTCGGTGCATCCCTAGTTTCTTCTATCTCTGAAACGCCACAGATGAGTTTTTTACATCTTTGCAATCGTCGAATAGCAAAAAATTCTGCGATTTTTCTTACAATGAACACTTACAAATGCAACACCCATTGATCTCTTCCAGAGTTTCAAGCGAGACTGCGAAAATGCCACTGCGAACTGTACGCTTACGCTGCTTGCGGCATCTCTGAGTATCCGCAGATTTTCATGCGAAATAGCGAGAAACTAGCTGCGAAGTTCTCTCTGTTTTACTGATCGAGAAAAGTTAATTGCGAAAATTAACTGTAAACTCCGCCTTCAACTGTCACACGAGCAGAAAATTGCTGAGCTCAATCACGACCGGGAGAGATGATAGAATTTTCAGTTGCTTTGGTTGATGGCATGATACAGCCGAGAAATATTTTTACTATGAAATGGGTAAATTATCAGTTTTCGTCATTGAATATTGCTATTTTCAGTTTATTTTATATACTTCTTACTAGTCTGCTTCTGAAAAAACTAATATGGGCTTGTAAAAAGTTCGTAAATTTATACAGAAAACATGGTTAACGAATACAAAAAAGTGAAAACTTTACGCATTAAACTGCATATTTCAATTTTTAATCCAATAATATAAACTACTTTAATGTGAAAAGTTGTCAGCGCACTTATCTACCCTTAATAATTAAAACAAATTATTAAAAATCAAATATTATTTGAAAATTGAATCAGTAAAACTGAAAACGGCAGGTTGACGCACACTCCAGGTGTATATTTTAGCTTATTGCGAAAGGTGGAGCTTATTTCTGAAACTGGACAGCATTTTTGCGAAAGTTTCGCAGTTAGAGAAATAAACCCCGCCTTGACACCTGTCAAAATTTGTTTACCTTTAGCAGCGAAAAGTTCGCAAAAAGGCTGACTTCTGATTGGTCAATCTCGTCTCGCTAATAGCGAAAAATCTATCTGGATCAGGGCCTTGGTCTAGATGGTGTAATAATACGATGCTTACTTTGAAATTTGAAAATATATCGCAAATGTCGCTGCGATCGGTTCCCTGGATTTCAGCGTTATTGCGCATTAAAGATATTGATACAACTTTTTAGCGCTGTTTGGATAGCAGATTTTCACACTATCTATTCTAGACGCTGTAGCGAAAGCGTAGTTTTATTGACGTCACAATTTGTTGACTTTTCGTTTCGTACCTTTCATGAATCGAGCTGCAAGTACCCGTGAGATCGATCCCTTTGGTTAGGTCCGCTGGACGCGCTCGATGTTGA
Organism: Maratus speciosus; assembly: GCA_963932465.1. NCBI lineage: Eukaryota > Metazoa > Arthropoda > Arachnida > Araneae > Salticidae > Maratus > Maratus speciosus. The sequence continues at coordinate 678,583,970 of OZ010788.1, forward strand.
CCAGTTTTAATCTGTTTCAGGGTTGCATTTTTATCATCACGTCCAATCAAAATACTTCATCTCCGTGATTTGGAATAGCGGCTCTCAACCCGTGCTCGGTGAGGGTTTTCCAGTTGTTCAGGAAAAAAATTGTCATAAAATTGGAATGGTGTATTTTTCAGCATCTTCCACGATTTTTATTGTTACAAAAATCATTATATATTTGAAAACTTTTTAAAACGGACGCCTGGATAAGAAAAATGGTGTCAAAAGTTAGATTAAAATGAAGCGACAACTGTTTTCCTCCACTACAGACTTAGAGTTTGAAAAGTGTGGCCGGGAAAGTAAGTCATTTTCATAAATATTTAACTTGAACACTTTGTAATGAAAAAAAAATTGTGAAGAGTGTTTAAAGCCCTTCCATTCGTGATTGTGTGAATTTTGGGGGAGTGATCATTCAATGGATATTTCCAGGGGAGGAAGGGGGGGGGGGTGGATAGTCCTTCTAGATCCCTCTTTGTGAACCTGAAGTAAAAGTATCCATTGGAGGGTCTTTTTCTGTCCTCGTTCTGTTTGTGTCTTTGTAGTGTTATTTTAATTTCGGGTCTTAAGAGGTTAAGTAAAAAATATTAAGTTAAACGGGGGAGAAATTTTAGAATAACAGTCATTCCACGTGAAATCAACCAATTTAAAGAAAACTTGTTGAACCATAGTCACAGATTTTTTAAATTTTTTTTATCAGTGGCATACATAGTGGTGAAACCCAGAAATCTGAAATTAAAAAAAATTTCGCAATATTGGCTGAGATATAGCCATTTGAAAATGGGTCATTTTTACCAAATGGCGGCCATCTTGGAATCTTATCAATGTCTATAAATGGCCATAACTTGACAACTGATAGCTCAAATTCTACGTTTCTGCTACCAATTTGAAGCTATTTGTGCTAAATGCATAGTTTAAATCAAAACAATAGTAAATTTTCATTTCTTTACTTTTTATTATGAGCAAACTGAAAATATCACACCAAAAAAAAGGGTTGATTGCAACGGCCCATAAAAAAAAATAACTAATCATGAATTGTTGTGAAACTTAGTAGAAACATTGCTCTATCTGTGTGCTTTAAATTAAAAAAAATTGGAGAGGTAAAATTTGTTGTTTTAAAATAAATTGTTTTTTACACATAAGGTGTCATTAACCAAATAATGATAATTTTAGAATCTTTATGTATTCCTAATTTAAGAAATAATGGTTAAAATAAAATTTTGTAACATCTGAATTAATGTATTGTGTGCATATTATGTAATTCAATAAAGAAATATCAATTTGCAGCTATTTATACTAAATATTCATATATTGTATTAAAATACTAGTAAATTTTCATTTCTACAGTACTTTTTATTTCATTTAAAATATGAGAATATAATTCTCAAAACATATTTACATAAATATCAAAACCCTTACTATAATGGACTACATAAAAAAAAAAAAGCCACATAATATTTTCTCTGAAATGTTGGAGAAATACTAGCTGTAAATTACAGTTGAATTTATTCAATTGTGTAATTTAAATAATATATATATATATAAATGAGTTAATTGAGTTGATTCAATTGAATTTGGCCATATAAATTTAATTTTTTAAGTGGGGAAAAAGTTCTATAATAGGGGAGAGTAGGGTGGAATGGGACACTTTTTACAAAAATAAAATAATTTTTCTTTGACACAAAAACAAAACTTTCGATTATTAGAATACAAAATGAAACACTTTCTAATGTCCTTGAACAATATAGAAACATGATTTTCAGAAACAATTTTATAATTAAAGAGATTGTAAATTTTAAAATCTCCCATACCTCCCCACTAACAGGGAGGTATGGGACAACTATAAACAATGTATTATAAGAAACAAATAGTCTAGTGTCGGCTATATTTACAATCTAACAAAGACTGTAGGTTGATAATGTCTGTGCTACAATATCAAATTCCAGTATCTTCAACACTGGAAGGATAATTCCGGATTGTTAGTCAGAGATACTAAGAAATCATCCATTCAATTTATTTACAGTTTGAAGTAAATGAATATATTTCCAATGTTATAATTAATATACTACCCTTTAAAAATATTTGCATTATTAGCAATTTACGCTCAGCTTATTAAAAAGTAAGAATTAGACTTGTCCCATTCCTCCCTTTGAGGGCATGTCCCATTCATCTACCTTCTTTTATGTTAAACTTCTTGTACAAACAGAATTGCTGCTTTTAGGCATAGTTTAAATTATGGAATTTATTAAAGCATGGGCAAATTGGTAAGTGTCCCCTACCATTTTACTATTCTGTTCTACTATTTTAATGTAGAATAACATTAAAAATAAACTAAAAAATAATCAAAATACAGTAAAACTTCTCAATCGCGGATACTTCGGATATGCTGAATTTGTCTGCTATTTGAAGGTGTTCACTTTTCTGAGGTAATTATATGTATTTATGTTGAAAAAAGTCAGTGTTCGGAAAACAAAGCTGTCCGCATGAAGGTTTTGTAGTAAAATCTCCATAACGGACACTCCTAAATAGAGGACACCACTATTTTAAGAAACACATTTTTTTAAATTCACAACATGCATATTTTTTATATACTTTTACATCAGAAAATCAGACACCTCCGAATGGCAGATAAATTCCACGATTCCGAAGTGCCCGCTATTAAGAGATTTTACTGTGTATTAAGACAAATATTTTTTGTTTTTAATCTTATTCTACTCTAGGCATTCAAAATATGGATTATAATCAGTACAAGCTCTAAAAAGATTTCAATTATCAGCTTTATAAAAATTGCATACCAAATTTTGGTGCCCCTAAAATCAGGCTGTGTGTGTGGGAGGGTGCAGGACCATGACCCTCTTTTTTTTCCAGCAGTCAACGTGGTCAAACATGGCTACGTATAATGCTTACAAGAAAAGAAAAATGGCTGCGATTCAGACTTTTGAAGTGACTGAAATATCGAAATGTACTATTAGATTGTTTTTGATCGAAAAAAAAAATCCGTTAATTTTAATCACTAGCCTAATATTGTACTTTTTGCAGGTTCCGAGGTGCTATTATATACGGCAGTTGTGATTTTTTTTTTTTTTTTTTTTATTTGCGTATTCAGTATAAAACGCATAACAATTTTCATTAATAATTTTAGCTGTAAATAAACACTAAATGTATAGAGAAAAATAAATGTTAATCTGAATTTAGAGGAGCCAATTAATAATCTATCGCAGATGACTATTAATTTGATGGAATGTAAGAGGCGTTCGATTAAACTTTAGGGCTGTACATTATGAACTGTTTAGAAATTTAGGACCCCTCCCCGCTTTACGATATCATACGTTATCATTCCTCGAACCCTCCCCCTCCCTTTTAATGATATCGTTATCGAATTATTTAATCGTTAAGAATTATTTTTGCAATTTTTTCTTTCTTTTTATCTTCGCACATTTATTATTCGCATACTGATTTAAATGAAGAGAAGTTAAAAAAATATATCACTATTACACATGTGTATTATATATATATATATATATATATATATATATATAAAATAAGTAATTAAGTATGAAATAACACTTTAAAGAAATACGTAATATTTGAAAGTATTTTATGATACATTTGTTATATAACGTATTCAACAGTAACACTGTCTTCTTGCATTTGGCTCCCTGCACGGAGGTAAGCAGAACTTCTTATAAACAAAACAGGTGCTGGGCGAACGAAATTTGCGTTTTTTTATTTCCGCGATTCTTAGACAAAATTCGCGTTTTCCTTTTGATAGTTGGATGAAATTTGCATTTTTTGCGATTCTTTCACGAAATTTTCGTTTTTCCGTGATCTTTTGACTAAATTTGAGTGTTTTCCTGCGACCTTTTGACGAAATTTGAGTTTCATCGCAAACCTATGAGAAAATTTGTTTTTTCGCGATTCTTTGACGAAATTAGTGTTTTTTCCATCATTCTGTGACGAAATTTGCATTTTTCCTGCTATTCTCGTTTTTTTTTTCGTGATTGTTGAAAGAAATTCGCGGCGACTCTGACTAATTTTGCGTTTTTTCCCGTGATTATTGAATGAAATTCTTTTTTTTTATTATTCTTTGACGAAATTTGCGTTTTTTCGCGATCTTTTGACAAAATTCCTACCTTTTCCGCAAACCTATGAGAAAATTTGTTTTTTCGCGATTCTTTGACGAAATTAGTGTTTTTTCCATCATTCTGTGACGAAATTTGCATTTTTCCTGCTATTCTCGTTTTTTTTTCGTGATTGTTGAAAGAAATTCGCGGCGACTCTGACTAATTTTGCGTTTTTTCCCGTGATTATTGAATGAAATTCGTTTTTTTTTTATTTTATTCTTTGACGAAATTTGCGTTTTTTCGCGATCTTTTGACAAAATTCCTACCTTTTCCGCGATCCTTTGACGAAATTGGTGATTTTTTCTGGAAACTATTGACGAAATGGATTTTTTTCGGCGACAATTTGTCAAAATTTGCTATATTCTTCCGTGATGTTCCCTTGTTTGAATTATGTTTTGTGTTTGAATTTTGGGATTGATGACCGATTATTGTTAAATCTGTCTCTAATTTCTCAGCGTTTTGTTTACGCAGAATCAGTTTTACTTGTGATATATATCAACGTGATATATATCAACGAAATCCTAGCTTATGCAGAAAAACTATCATTGTCTTGTAGGAAAAAAACCCACACAGTAATACCTGCTAAGGTAAAAATTGTCTAAAATGGAATTTGTTTCCTATCTTGTGTTTTTTCTTTTTGTAGGAAGCAGCCTATTCGAAAGCACTAATTAAAAACTCATGAAAACAAACCTGTCCAGCTTTAAAAGAAAAAAAAATATGGTATGACAAAATGAATTCCCAACAATTATACCTGCTAAGACGGAAAACCATCTAAAACGCAAAATTGTTCCGATGCCTTCTGATCTTGTCGATGCAGGTTTTATTCTGCTTTGTCTTTACAAGATAAAGTTAAAACTTTCATATCTTGCAACTGAATTATAAAAAATCTAGGGGGCGGGGTGGTCAAGCCCCTCCTTGCCCCCCCCCCCCATATGGGCGCCCTTGTAAAGCATGCGCGTTTATATTTTTCCAGAAACATAAATAAAAAAGAATTATATACTTTCTGAACATATCTGAATTAAAGCTTGGAGGAAGTCAGACTTAAAAAAATGTTTTCTTACCATCTTTTAGATAGCTTTCATTACAAAAAGCTACCTATTGCAGCCATTCGGAGGAAAGCGATTTCAAAAAAATTTGGTCCCCCAGGGAATACCTTCTTTAGGTATTTATGGGTTTCGCGACCCCGGATTCCCGAGCGATCTTTCTCCTTTCCTGTCCTCCCCTCTTTTTGGTTGTCTATCCTTTTTCTTTGTTTCACACTTTTTAATCTTCTTTTTCCAGTTTGTTATCTCTCTTTGTTCTTGTTCATGTTTGATTTTTTCACTAGCTTTTTTGTTCAAATCATTGTTTGTTCTACTAACATTGTTCTCGTTCGTTTGTTTAAAAAAAAAAGAAAAAGAATATATAAAATAGCTTTAAAAAGACAAAAAATACCCCTTTTTTCTAAGTTCTCTCTCGCATAACTTTTTTTATACAATAGTGGATTTTTTTTTATTTTCACGTGAGACACTCTGGGTGTTGAGGTTTTTTAATCTCATCGCCTCGTTTCTACCTTTTTAGGCTGATCTCGAGTCCCAGAGTGCAGGGCATCTCCGAATTCCGGTTCCATGATCGGTGGGCTCCATACTTGTATGGCGGCGGTTAGGAGATCCACCGGGCGACTGGTGCCTTTCGGCGTAAAGGGTTGTAGGTTGGACAGAGCTGTAAAGGCTTACCTACGACTACAGAGTTCCACTGTGAAAGAACTAGAGTTTGGAGATGCAATCGAGTTTAATCCAACGTTCGAAAAACGTGGAAGTTTGTTGTGAATAGTTTTCACCCTTTTGAGACCTGCGTCTAAAGTAACGGTAAGAAGGGTCGGTGACCTTCTTCTTACCGTCAACGGTGAAGGCCCGATGCCTGGCGTTTTTTCAATCCTTTATAATATGGCTACAATCTCAAAAAATCAAATATGCGATGTGGAAGCCCCATAAGCTATTAGAGAGATTAATAATGCATTAAGCTCTGGCTCGAAAGCTACTTCTAATCAGGACAAAAAGAAATCATGGGGGGGAAGAGTTGAGGATTCTGCTTCCAATATGGAATGCGAGAATGCCAACTCTGATGTAAGTATAGTAGGGGAAAGATTTTTTATTGTGAAGCATGAAGAAGGGAGATTTGACAAAACATCCCCCTTTTTGATACATAAAGCTATCCAAGGTTTGGTTGGTGAACCAAAGACTATAAAAAAAACTGAGGTCTGGTGAACTTCTAATAGAGGTGAATAATAGTCAACAAGTAATAAACTTAAAGAAATCCACTTATTTTGCAAATATTCCTGTCTCTGTGAGTCCACATAGAAGTCTAAATACATCCCGTGAGGTTATTTCTGAATCCGACCTGCTACATGTCTCAGAAGAAGAAATAGTTGAAAACCTTAAGGAACAAGCAGTGACCCAAGCTAGAGGAATAAAAATTTACCACCGTGATACTCAAATACCATCTAACAGTGTTCAAATACCCACTAAGCACATAATACTTACATTTAACTCTCCCAATCTACAAATATATAAAAGTCGGATACTTATCTTGTTCTGTCAGACCATATATTCCAAATCCACTGCGCTGTTTTAAATGTCAACGTTTTGGACATTCAAAAACGGCGTGTCGTGGTAATCTCACCTGTAGTCGGTGCAGTGCAGTAGGCCATGAAAGTGAACACTGCAATGCCCAACCTTGTTGTGTAAATTGCAAAAAAGACCACCCATTTTCTGCTAAATCATGTGAACAATGGAAAATAGAAAAGGAAATATAGATGATACGCACAAAAGAAAATATATCGTACCCTGAAGCCAGAAAAATAGTTCAATCCAGGACACCCAAAGTTGGTGCGTCATATGCTGCTGTGGTATCTAAAACCGTCCAAAAAACTTATCAAACTATTGCAACTCAAACCGAAGTCCCCACTAAAACTAATTGCCAACCTAATCAAAAAGAAAACGTCAAATAATTCTGGTCAATTTGTTCCTCCTAAGTCATCACAATCTGTTTCTCCTAAATCACCGAAATCTGCTCCTCCTAAATCATCAACAAATGCTTCTTCAAAATCATCACAATCTTTTATCTCAAAACTGTGATGTAGCAATCACATTTATTATTTATTTTTTAAATTGTAATGCAGCATTATTATCTCATGTTTTAAACTATTTATTTTCAACGCAAAACATCGTTCAAATCGTTTTTTTTTCTTTCCTTTTTACCACAAGTAACAGAACCTTTGATTTCAGATTTTCCCCCTCTTCCTGATCTATTTTTAGATTAAGCGTGACGTCGACCGCGTCATATTGGAGGTGTGTCTCTCTCCTCTTGCCTTTTGACTGTAGTTTCGTTTTTCCGTGCTGTCATTCGTTCTACAATTAATACGTAAATTTAATTTAACAAATAGATTTAAATCATTTCTGGAAGTAGTTTTGTGGACCCCTTTTATGTAGTATATATATCAATGCAGCCAGTTTTTTAACAGATTTTTAAGATTTTAAGATTTATGAAAGTATGTATTATTTTTGACAACGTGATTTGTCGTTTGAATTTCGGGCCTTGCGCCTAAATTCAAAGAGCGATGTTCTTCAATAGCTATTATCTCGATATCTAAAAGTTTATCTTCGGTCTCTGGCTTTTTTTAATTTAACGCATATTTGATTTCGGACTTTTTATTATCAAGACCTTCTTTAAAAAATGATTTTAACCAGTATTCATCTTTATCATGGAATTGCTTCCAAGTTTTAATAATTCTACGTGGAACGTTCTTCGAATGTGTACAGTGACCTACTTCTCCTAATTACCTTCCACCTTTCAAGTGAATCAACGAATAAAGAAGATTTTTATAACTGCTGTCTCTTCAATGTGTCTACTGTTGTCATTTAAGTAAGACTATTCCTTTTATTTTTACTGCAACTCAATTTATCTTATTCACGGCATGTCTCATCAATATATATTTAACTTCGTCACATTTGGTTTCTGTGACAAAAAAGAACATTTCGGCGTTGTTGCTTTTTGATTACAACGTAATGCCTTAGAAAAAAATAACTTAATGACTTATTTTTTTGACGATTGATGCATTTTTTTAAAAGAAGATTTTTGTTCTCAAATAGATGAACTGCTCTTTTTTATGGAATTTTGAAAATGTTTCAAGATATTTGCCGTTATTCTTTTTCGCAATATTTTCTGTTCTTGTTATAAAAAGAAAACGTAATATTTTTTAATCTTAGAAGAAATTTTGTTCCTGAAAATTATTCCTAACTGAATTTTCTTTTGCATAAAATTTTGCAGATTGGTTACTTTTATAGAAATATACTGACATAAATTCAAATAAATTGTTTTAAAATTATTATTTTTTAATATGGAATTTTAAGAAATTTATAATATTCTGCTGTTCTCAAATGGAACATTTTGCTTTTTTAACGACTGAAGATCGATCAAACATCGTAATGAAATTTTTGTTCTCAAGTTTTATTTGCAATAGTACTTATTCCATGATTTAAATTTTTGAGCATAGTATAGTTTTAAAAAAATTCCGTTAATTTACTTAAACTAAATATTTTTATGGTACACTTGTTTGGTAATTTAAATTTTTTCCTGATTATGACAATTTTTTTAAACTATTATTATGATTAATGAAATTTAAGTCCTAGGTTGTCGGAATATAAAAGTAAAATATTCTCGACTTTCTCATTGCAATTTTTAAATATGCGGAAATTGATTAGTAGAAATGATTTATTTATTCATTTTGAATGTTTCAATATTTATGAGAAAATTGATTAGTAGAAATGACTTGTTCATTTTGAATGTTTCAATATTTATGAGAAAATTGATTAGTAGAAATGACTTGTTCATTTTGAATGTTTCAATATTTATGAGGAAATTGATTAGTAGAAATGACTTGTTCATTTTGAATGTTTCAATATTATGAGAAAATTGATTAGTAGAAATGATTTTTCATTTCGAATGTTTCAATCTTATGATTTATTTTTCCTAGGCAGTCAGAATATTTAGAGAGGGTACTTCTGACTTTATGTTGCTTTACCTTTGCAACTTTATAAATTTTGATTCATAAGTGTACCTTATTTTTTATCTTATTGATTCAAAATTTTTTTTGTGGTTTCTTTTGGCTAAAAATTTATTTAGCTTTTGGATTTATAAAATTTTAAAATATTAAAAGAGTAATATTTTAAATTGTAGAGATCATCTTTACACAGGAAGGTGCCTTTCTTTGCCTGTGATTGCAATGGGGCTTGATATTAATATTATTGTATACTATCATGTTATGTATACTATTGAAATTTGAATGTACTACTTGATGTATATTCTTTTTCTTTCTCTTTAGGTCACTGTACGTTCCCTAAATGTGCACATGCACTTAAACAAATAATTTTTTTCTTATGGCACTTAAACTTAAATTTTATTCTACATTTTTTTGCTCCTTGGCTTTTAAAATTTTGTTTTCCCTTTGTTGAAAAAGCTCTTTCAAGATTTACCTTTTTCACATTTTGGTCATCCAAAATTTTGTTCGGCAAATGGGGGTAATGTGATGTAGCAATCACATTTATTATTTATTTTTTAAATTGTAATGCAGCATTATTATCTCATGTTTTAAACTATTTATTTTCAACGCAAAACATCGTTCAAATTGTTTTTTTTCTTTCCTTTTTACCACAAGTAACAGAACCTTTGATTTCAGATTTCCCCCCTCTTCCTGATCTATTTTTAGATTAAGCGTGACGTCGACCGCGTCATATTGGAGGTGTGTCTCTCTCCTCTTGCCTTTTGACTGTAGTTTCGTTTTTCCGTGCTGTCATTCGTTCTACAATTAATACGTAAATTTAATTTAACAAATAGATTTAAATCATTTCTGGAAGTAGTTTTGTGGACCCCTTTTATATAGTATATATATCAATGCAGCCAGTTTTTTAACAGATTTTTAAGATTTTAAGATTTACGAAAGTATGTATTATTTTTGACAACGTGATTTGTCGTTTGAATTTCGGGCCTTGCGCCTAAATTCAAAGAGCGATGTTCTTCAATAGCTATTATCTCGATATCTAAAAGTTTATCTTCGGTCTCTGGCTTTTTTTAATTTAACGCATATTTGATTTCGGACTTTTTATTATCAAGACCTTCTTTAAAAAATGATTTTAACCAGTATTCATCTTTATCATGGAATTGCTTCCAAGTTTTAATAATTCTACGTGGAACGTTCTTCGAATGTGTACAGTGACCTACTTCTCCTAATTACCTTCCACCTCTCAAGTGAATCAACGAATAAAGAAGATTTTTATAACTGCTGTCTCTTCAATGTGTCTACTGTTGTCATTTAAGTAAGATTATTCATTTTATTTTTACTGCAAGTCAATCTTATCATCTTTGCAGAATATTGCGATCGATCCATTTACGGCATTCAAGAAAATGTTTATTCTCGCCACTTATGTTTATTCTCAACAAATTAACTCTTTTTATTTACTAATTCTCCTCAACAACATATTAACTTCGTCACATTCCACTCCATAAAAGAGGTTCTCAAAATATAACTAAAACACCATCTGTGAAACCAAACTGTAAATCTGATGCTGAAAAATTTAACCTACCAACAATTAAAGCCACTAGTTCATCTGAAAATACAACAAAAAAGAAAAAGAATAAAACATCCAAAAACGAAAACCATCCAAAACAGAGTGGTAACTTCGTGTGTACATAGTATGTAACAATATCTCGACAGAGTTCGTTGGCCAGCTTCATCCGCCATCTTGTTTCAAAATGGGGGCCATTTAAAACATTTTAAAAAATAAAATTTGAAATGTGGTACCAAAAAATTGAAAATTGAAAAATATTTTTTCTTATGTGTTTGACCTTTTATACAAAGATTCCGGAGCAGTTTTTGTTTTGTCTATATCTTAAACAAGTTGGAAATTGCTCGTCAAACGTGGCAGATGAGGTGCGTTCGTACTATAACTAGTTTTAAAATTATTTTTTGCACCCCATATTGTACTGAATGTATAATTTTTTGCACTTTATAACGTGCATAGTCTGATACATCATTAAAATGCACTTCCAATAATTTTTTCGGAACACTTTTGACTGTCCCTGTAATTAAACTATACATCCGATTTTCCTAAAATTTGAAATAGCTCAACAAAATTTTGCAACAATTATATATTTAAAATTTCAGACCATTCGGAAGGCTGTAATATAATTAAAATGCACTTGCAATAATTTTTCCCATTGGCCGTAATGTAAAGAAAAACTTTTGGCTGTCCCTGTAATTAAACTATACATCCGATTTTCCTAAAATTTGAAATGGCTCTACAGAATTTTTCAACAATTATATCTTTAAAATTTCAGATCATTCGGAAGGGTCTAATACCATTAAAATCCACTTGCAATAATTTTTCCCATTGGCCGTAATGTAAAGAAAAACTTTTGACTGTCCCTGTAATTAAACTATACGTCCGATTTTCCTAAAATTTGAAATGGCTCGACAAACTTTTGCAACAATTATATCTTTAAAATTTCAGATCATTCGGAAGGCTCTAATATCATTAAAATCCACTTGCAATAATTTTTCCCATTGGCCGTAATGTAAAGAAAAACTTTTGACTGTCCCTGTAATTAAACTATACATCCGATTTTCATAAAATTTGAAATGGCTCGACAAAATTTTGCAACAATCATATATTTGAAATTTAAGACTATTCGGTTGGGTAGTTTTTGCTCTGTTACATGCGGACAGACGGACGGACGGACAGACGGACAGACGGACGGACAGACGGACAGACGGACGGACAGACGGACGGACTGAACGACGACTATAGGTGCTACGTATTTATATAATTACGAACGCACCTAAAAATGGCTGAGTTATAGCACTTAGAATTTCTAGCGTGGCTGACATTTTGAAACGACCTGATTTTTGTAACGCGATAACAGACGTATTTATGAACCGATTTGGATATACCTTGGTGTGTACATAGTACATACCAATGTCACGACCGAGTTCGTTCGCCAGCTTCACCCGCCATCTTGTTTCAAAATGGCGGCCATTTAAATTTCTTTTAAAAATTTAAAATTTGAAATGTGGTACTAAAAAATTGATGTGGTACTGAAAAACTGAATAAAAACTCTGATTTTCTAGTGAAAATAAGAGAAACAAATGGCCATTAAAAAAAAAATAAAGTATGGCCATTTTTTTTTTCCCATTCTGACCAGAAAATCAGAGTTCTAACTTTTTACGACTGCTCTTTCATCTTCACCTAACACTTCATTTATAATGGCTGTTTCATAATAATAGAAGCCATCAGCCCATCAGAAGAAAATAAGCCATTCCAAAAGTATAAGTTCGATTGAAGAAACTATTTAATACTTTGAGCAGAAAGAAGAGCCTACACCTGCCATTTTCATGACATTAATAGAATCACATAGCTGCTAATGTTGTACGGTTTTGTTACCTCTGAAATTTAATAAAAAATTCGCCCTATTTAATCGATGACAATTGTTATATTTCGACGATTGAATTTTATTTACTGGTAAGTTTTAGTGGTAAGAAAAAATCTTAGAAACTGATAGCTATGCAATAGCGTAATACTGTAGCAAAAAATAAATAAATTAATTAATTAATTAAAAAAAAGCAGCAAAATTGACATTCAACAAACAAAAAAACTATCAAGGGCTTTTTCAAATAAACAACTTCATTCCCGGTTTTTCTTAAAAGTAACGGAAATGCACATCAAAGCAATGTTACTAGTACAATAAAAATGAATGAATAAAGTGAAAATTTATATTTCATCTCCTTAGTTCGTGACGATTTGTGTCAATCCCGTTTATCCGAGTTGAGCTTGGTCCCTTTTAACTCGGGTAATCGGGACTCTACTGTAATAATTATAACTGTTAACTGAAAAATGTTGGCTTTTGGCTAAATGCTTTAAATTGGATTTTGGCTTAGCAAAAATCCGGTAGCATAAACATCTACTCTATGAAAAGGTGAGATCCCACAAATATTTTCCCCGACTACAACACTGTTTAAAAGAGATAGATCTGTTGAAAGAAACCCATCCAAATGCTTTAAAAAATTGTCTTTATTGATGCATGAAAAATACAACTTAAAACTACAACTCTAGTTGTTGTAAAATGTAGTGTTGAAATGTTCGAGACTGTCACTCCCACTTCAAGCCCAGTTCCTAGAAAAAGAAGGGGAATAAAAGGGGGGGGGGTGGTCAACAACAAGTTTGAGCAAAAGAAAAGTAACAAACACTGCTGTTAAGCTTACATTAAGAAGACACATTTTTCATTTTAAGCATGCGAAATCACGGCAGCATTTTGAAGTAAATTGAAACACCTGAACCGCGAGGTTTGTACGTCAGCTGTGAGTTATTTACCATTAAGTGCTCTGGCTATGAGCTTTAAAAATTATTTTTTATCAATATATATGAGGTTTATGGCATATTTGTTTTACATGAAGCTATTTGTATATCTAAATATGAGTTGTAAATATTGAATTTTCAGAAATAAAGTTAAATAAGGCGATTTTTTAATAATTTTATGGATGGTATGTTTCAAAAAGAGTATCTAATTTTAACATGCCTTATAAACCTAAATAAAGGCGAAATTTATATGGAGACAGATTGCTAAAGATTGTAATTCCACCTTCTTTTTTTACTTTCTTCTATCTTGACAAGAAGAAAGTATTGGTTTCATGAAAATTTTCGAATTCCAGTTTTCGACGGATTTACACGTTTTATGGGTCAGATTCCAAAAAACATGTTTTTACAAAATGTGTCTGTCCGTCTGTATGTGACACAAATTTTGTGGGCGCTCTATCTCAAGAACTAATGCACGGAATTTAATAAAAATTTATATTCAGGTAGTCCCTGATGTAGATTGGTGCTGATTAGTTTTTGGTGTAAATCGTCCTGCAGGTGGCGCTGCTATGTACAGTGGCGCAGCCACGGGAGGGGTTTGGGGGTTAAAACACCCCCAAGAGCTAAGAAAAATTACTATAATTGCCTCTTATATGAATCAAAACCAAAATTAATATTTAAACGTTTTTGGCGTTTTCGAAATCCGCCGCTTTGATAAATCAAACTCTATTCGACAAAGTGATTCAATTAAACGACGAAAATTCTACTTAAGACTGTAGAAGCGCATATTACGTGCATTGGTTTTGTGGAAATTGGTTATTTGGACTTAGTCGACACGTTTTATGCTAAAAGAATAGTCATTTCCTGCCACACAGACGCTTTGAGTTTAAGTATTATACAATGGGCCATTTCTTAATTGCACTTCTGTATTTGTTCCATGTTCGAAACAATAATAGACCATCGAATTTCAGAAAAAACATGAAACATACATTTTCAAGATTTCTCTCAGTTTCAAACGCCCTGTTTTACGCTTTTTGCTCCCAATTATATCTAAGACCAAGCTTTTTACGTACCCAGGTAAAAATCTTTGTAAAATATGAATTTAAAAAGTAGTACTATAAAGTTGTAAAAAGCTGTTTTTGATTGTGATTAAAAAAATTATCACAATCAGCGTGTCTTTCGAACCCTTTGTTCCATAGGAGATCTGCACACAAATTTAAAGGAATGTATTCCATTAGTTAGTAATGTAGCAACGTGTAATGGTGCTTGCTCTCGGAGAAGCATTGCCACCCGTGTTACGTAGGAAAGAAGCATTGATTGTAATTTCATTGAGTTATAGGTAATATGTCTGTGAGTATGGATTTTTAAAAGAGAGGGGTTAAATGTAAAACATTTTCTTAGACTGTATAAAATATAATTATACACAATTTTATGCTAATCATGCATTAATTTAAATTAATAAGCACATTATTAAAAATCTGCAATTTTAGCTTTATAGTCACTCGCTATTATAGAAAACGGTAACTTGAATATATTATGGAGCATTCTCATTATTTTTTATTATTCTCATTCTCATTATACTTAAAAGTAACCCCCATGTCAAAAACCAAGCTTTTATACCAACTGTATCGCACAAACCGAAGTTTTAGAACGTTTTCTGCTCTTGCATCCTTTTAATTTCTAATTTTTGGAAAACTGTTCTTGGTGATCATTTACGTTTCTAGAGTAACAGCCATGGCAAACTTAATGTATCTAGCTCTAACAATTCCTAATAAATCATAATTTAGATCATTTTCAGACCGTTTTCCACTCATTTCATCCTTTTTAAATTGAATTTTTTTAGGAACCGTTCTTGAGCATTTATACATCCCTAAGGTTAAATTACCATGCCAGATTCTAACGTTCTATACAAAATGTATCACACAAATCGCAATTTTAGAAAGTTTTTTTTTTTTGCTATTGCACTCTTTTAAATTTCGAATTTTTACAAAAACTGTTCGGGGCATGCATTTAAGTATCTAAATTAACAACCATGCCAAATTTCATGTTTCTAGCCGTTGTTTTACCGATGTAAAATATAGCCTATATTGAAACGGAAATAGTTACCATCATTTTGCCATTATGATTAAGGTTCCACTCCATGCTTAAAAAGTAAAATCGGAATTATTATAAGATCATTCGTGCGTCTTATTTTTCTGCTGGTCAGCGGGGGAGTTGAGGACACTCGGTGTACCTTATCGACGTAGAATCTTCCAAGGATTGTCGGTAATGATTTTTGAAAAAATGTGTCTGTAATTTGCCGAGATATTAATTAAAAACCCATGTAGAAAACAAAGGTACGGATCAAAATAGTGTTGCTACTTTGTGACCTCCTTTCGAAGCGCGCTTGGCACAATGCCAAGTTTAAACTTTGTATAAGATCTTTGTTTTAGGTAAGGTGAAACATAGTGATAAGCACTTTTTATTACAACTGAATTCATTTATTGAAAGCAAACATTATAAAGATAATTCATATAATAATTCCAAGACATTAAAAGTCAGTAATTTTGAGACAAAAATTTCTTATAATTCAATAAATAATTCATTTATAATGTAAAAATTTTCGATCAGCAATTACATCAATAATTATGTCTGCATATGCTTTTATTAGGTAGCTTTCATTACAAAAAGCTACCTATTGCAGCCGTTCGGAGGAAAGCGATTTCAAAAAATTTTGGTATATTTTCATCGATCATGACCCCCAGACCCCGAAACCACCCTCCGTTCAAAATTGACATATATATATATATATATATCTATATCTGACCTTTGTCGCACTGTAACTCTCGTATTTATGAACCGATTTGGATATAATTCGGTGTGTACATAGTGCATACCAATGTTTCGACCGAGTTCGTTGGCCAGCTTCATCCGCCATTTTGTTTCAAAATGGCGGCCATTTAAAATTTTTTTAAAAATTAAAAATTTGAAATGTGGTACAAAAAATTGCCAATGGAAAAATATTTTTTCTTATGTATTTGACCTTTATACAAAGATTCCGGAGCAGTTTTTGTTTCGTATGTATCTTAAAAAATGGCTGAGTGGCTGAAGAATGGCATTTTGAATTTCTAGCGTGGCTGACATTTTGAAACGTCCTGGATTTTGTCATGCGATAAAAGGCGTATTACGAACCGATTTGAATGTAACTTCGTTTATACATAGTAGACACCAATGTCTCGACCGAGTTCGTTGGTCAGCTTCATCAGCCATCTTGTTTAAAAATGGCGGCCATTTAAATTTTTAAGAAAAATTTAAATTTGAAATGTGGTACCAAAAAAATTGAAAATTGAAAAAATATTTTTTTCTTATGTGTTTGACCTTGATAAAAAGATTCGGGAGCAGTTTTTGTTTCGTCTATATCTTTAAAAATGGCTGAGTTATAGCATTTTGAATTTCTAGCGTGGCTGACATTTTGAAACGTCCTGATTTTTGTCACGTGATAACGGGCGTATTTATGAACCGATCTGGATGTACCTTGGTGTGTACATAGTACATACAAATATCTAGACCGAGTTCGTTGTCCAGCTTCATCCGCCATCTTGTTTCAAAATGGCGGTCATTTAAAAAATTAAAAAAAAAATAAAAAATTTAAAATGAGATACCAAAAAATTGGAAAATGAAAAAGATTTTTTTCTTATGTGTTTGACCTTAGTACAAAAATTCTGGAACAGTTTTTGTTTCGTCTATATCTAAAAAATGGCTGAGTTATAGCATTTTGAATTTCTATTGTGGCTGACATTTTAAAACGACCTGTTTTTTGCCACGCGATAACAGGCGTATTTATGAACCGATTTGGATGTAACTTGGTGTGTACATTGTACATACCAGTGTCTCGATCGAGTTCGTTGGACAGCTTCATTCGCCATCTTGTTTCAAAAGGGCTGCCATTTAAAAAAAATTAAATTTTAAATTTAAAATAAGTTATCAAAAAATTGAAAAATGAAAAAGATTTTTTTTTATGAGTTTGACCTTGATACAAAGATTCCGGAGCAATTTTTGTTTCGTATATATCTTAGAAAATGGTTGAATTATAGCACTTTGAATTTCTAGCATGGCTGACATTTTGAAACGATCTGATATTTGTCACGTGATAACATACGTATTTATTAACCTATTTCGATGTAAGAAGGCATGTGGATAGTATATCGTAATGTCTCGACCAAGTTCGCTGGCCAGCTTCATCAGCCATCTTGTTTCAAAATGGCGGTCATTAAATTAAAAAAAAATTATATTTAAAGTGAGGTGCAAAAAAATTAGAAATTGAAAAAGGTTTCTTTCTTAAGTATTTGACCTTGATATAAGGATTCAGGAGCATTTTTTGTTTGTCTTTATCTTAAAAAATGGCTCAGATATAGCCATTTCAATATCTAATGTGGGTGACATTTTGAAAAATCTGATTTTTTGCCTGCGAAAGCACTCGTATATATCAATCGATTCCGATGTGAGTGAGCATGTGCACAGCAATTACTAAGGTCTCGACCAAGTTCACTGGTTAGCCTCATCTACCATGTTGCCTTAAAATGGCAGGCACTTTAAGAAATCTCCGAATTTGGCAGCCAAATATAAGTTACTTTAAATAAAAGCAGCTTGGATAAAACTGACTAATTTCGCGAAATTCTCATTCATAATGATTTAGTATTGATAAAAATTAGTATTGAATCTCCTATATTCGGTTTCCACTAAATTGAGCTTCGTGTGTTTGAATAATATAAGTTGGCTTTTTTAAAATAAGGAATATGAAAACTACCTCTTCCTCTTCTCGGCACTGGCCGGAAGGACTTTTTAAAAAAATGAATAGAAAATTTTCACGTTATTAAGAGTACTTTTTTTTCATTTAAAATTTTCCACTATTACATGAAATATGATTAACAAGTGATTTTTCGCGAGAATTTCTGCGACCTCTTTCCAAAGCGTGGTTGGTTTTCTGTCAAATTTAAACTTTGTACAAAGTCTTTGTTTTAGAGGGAGAAATATTCATCGGTTTTCATTCCAGTAGAATTAAATTATGGCATGTGGTATTGTTATATGTATGCAAGTAAATATTATCTTTGAACAGTTCTGATATTTTGTATGGAACCCTTTGTATGCGAATTAAGTTCGCACACGACCGATTATCTTTTTAAATTCGTTCGGTAGTTCCAAAAGTAACCCCTACAGAAAATAAGGTTACTTCTTTATAATATTAGTACAGACACGACTTCAGTTTGAACCCGGATATTTTTAGAGAACTTTAACAATAATAAAAATGTTTTAACAACTTTTAACAGTTTTACGTTACTTAATGGCAAATTCAATGTCATGTAAAGTACTGGAAGTGCAGAATAAAAAACACAATAAAATGCCATGTTTAATATCAACTACATTCCAAAATATGGATTACCTAACTGAGTACTAATTGGACGTAAATGATGATAAATCCCACCAGTTTCCGTGATGTTGTTACATTTGACAAAAGCACGGCAAGTATATTGAAAAATTTGTTAAAATGGCTTCATTATTAGGTGCGTTCGTAATTATATAAATACGTAGCACCTATAGTCGTCGTTCAGTCCGTCTGTCTGTCCGTCCGTCTGTCCGTCCGTCTGTCCGTCCGTCTGTCTGTCCGTCCGCATATAACAGAGCAAAAACTACCCGACCGAATGATCTGAAATTTTTAATATATAATTGCTGCAAAATTTTGTCGAGCCATTTCCAATTTTATGAAAATCGGATGTATAGTTTAATTACAGGGACAGTCAAAAGTTTTTCTTTACATTACGGCCAATGGGAAAAATTATTGCAAGTGAATTTTAATGATGTTACAGACTTCCGAATGGTCTGAAATTTTTAATATATAATTGCTGCAAAATTTTGTCGAGCCATTTCCAATTTTATGAAAATCGGATGTATAGTTTAATTACAGGGACACCCAAAATTTTTCCGTTACATTACGGCCAATGGGAAAAAATTATAGCAAATGCATTTTAATGATTTTACAGCCTTCCGAATGGTCTGAAATTTTTAATGTATAATTTCTGCAAAATTTTGTTGAGCCATTTCAAATTTTATGAAAATCGGATGTATAGTTTAATTACAGGGACACCCAAAAATTTTCCGTTACATTATGGCCAATGGGAAAAAATTATCGCAAATGCATTTTAATGATTTTACAGCCTTCCGAATGGTCTGAAATTTTAAATATATAATTGCTGCAAAATTTTGTCGAGCCATTTCAAATTTTATGAAAATCGAATGTATAGTTTAATTACAGGGACAGTCAAAAGTTTTCCGTTACATTACGGGGAATGGGGAAAAAATTATTGTAAGTGCATTTTAATGATGTTACAGACTATGCACTTATGAAGCGCAAAAAAAATATACATTCAGTACAATATGAGGTGCAAAAAATAATTATAAAACTAGTTATAGTACGAACGCACCTCATTTGCCACGTTTGACGAGCAATTTCCAACTTGTTATTAAAGTTAAAAACAAGAATTCGAGATTGTCTTGGAATGAAACCCTGTGTATTTTTGTTGAACAAATGGATCGGAATTCTGTTATTTTCTATGCAAAAATTATTTGCTGGACTGTACACTTCCAACTCTTAAAGTTTGCCCCATCATTTTTAAACACTTTTTATAAATCTAACCTAGTTTGGGGTTATTTCATAGGTGCATTTTATGTTTTCTAACTCTAATATTGTAAACGCTGTTTAAATTAAACACAACCAATGTATAACTGCGGGTAAAAAGCATTATGATTTGATTCATTAAAAAGGCAGATTATATTAACCGGTAATTCAAATAACCGGCGAACACCTTTATCCAAAAACTCAACCCCCCCCCCCCCCCCTAGAACCGAATTCTGGCTGCGCCAATGGCTATGTAGCATTTTGCAGGATTTCCGCAAAAGCTCTATCTCAAGAACTAATGCACGGATTTTTATAAAACTTCAGATTACGTTAATCCTTGATATGAATTGGTGCTGGTAACGTTTTGGTGCAAATCGCCCCACAGATGGCGCTGCTATTCTGCATTTTGCAGCATTTACACGATTTTCGTAATAGCTCAATCTCAAGAAATAATGCACGGATTTTCATCAAACTTCAGATTCAGTTAGTGCTTGACATGAATTGACATTTTGCCCCTTGTGGCAAATCACCTGTTGAGCAAAAAATCAAAATCACCTGTTGATCAAAAAACCTGTTGAGCAAAAAATCGCTCAACAGGTGGCGCTGCTATGCTCCATTTTTTGAGATTTCTGCAATAGCTCTATCTCAAGAACTAATGCTTGGGATTTCAACAAACTTCAGATTCAGGTATACCTGGATATGAATTAGTGCTGTTTATGTTTTGGTGTAAATCGCTCAACAGGTGGCGCTGCTATGCAGCATTTTTCACGATTTCCACAATAGCTCAATGTCCAGAACTAATGCATGGATTTTCAGGAAACTTCAGATTCAGTTAGTCCTTGACATGAATTGATGTTTTGTACCTTTTCGTGAAAATCGCTCAACAGGTGGCGCTGCTGTGCTGCATTTTTGTGATTTCCACAATAGCTCTAGCTCCAGAACTAATGCACCGATTTTCATCAAACTTCAGATTCCGGTATACCTTAATATGAATTAGTGCTGTTTGTGTTTTGGTGCAAATCGCTCAACAGGTGGCACTGCTGTGCTGCATTTTCAGAATTTTCCCTACAGCTCTATCTCAATAAGTAATGCACGAATTTTCATCAAACTTCAAATTCAGGTATACTTTGATACGAATTGGTTCTAAATTGATGTAATCGCTTTTACTATTTAACCCATTCGCGGTTGAGCTGTGTCCATTTTTTTGGTTCGGAGATGGTTTCACAGGGAGAAGCTTTGTGTGTTTATAAATGGTTAAAGATTTAGTTTTTAAAACGATTAGGAATGAATCTGCGAAAACTGCTTTCCCCCTCCAGTATTTCCTAGCAAACAATAACCTACTGAAAGCCTTTGTGTGTACTTCCAAAGGATAGGCCTTCCCACATTCATGATTGATTACCACCCCTACCCCTGAACTAATCCCTTTTCAAAGAACGAATTCTGCCAAAGAGGTAAGTTTCTGTTAGCAGTGAAATAAGCAAAGGAAATATTTTTCTGAGACGATTTTTAAAAGTTTATCAATTTTTAAAATTTTTTTTTCGGGGGGCGGGGGGGAGGGGGGCGAGTATCCCGCATACTCCTCCCCCCTTAGCGAGGGTCCTGGATGTATGGAATATACTTGCTCCTGCATTTTACTGGAGTAAAATTATGAAAATTGAATTAATAAATTAAAATTAAAATTCAATTGAATTATATTTGATATAAAATTCAATTAGAAAATGCCTGTTTTAAAATCTCATTTTTCTCCCTCATATCAAGAAAATCTATACATATAATTCCAAACCGATCGGGGTGGGGAGATTAGAACACACCACACACACACATTTTGTTGCGCTTATGCATATAGTGCTAGGAGCACGACCGCGGGAGGGATACATATTTAAGTTTCTGTGCAATGATGTACAGGTATTTCTGTGGGAAAAAAAGCCGCATGATTATTTGTAAGCTATGCTTCAGTTTTTAAATTATAACTCAATATACACTGGTGTCCAAAATTAAGGACCAGTCACAAAATGCTAATTTTTAAGTAAGCGAATGCTCAAAAAGAAATAATATAATTTAAATAATTACTATCTCTACAGCACAACTATTCTATATAGCATCTCATTCATGTCACACATGATCACAAGTGTCACAGTCACTACGGTGAAACAAAAAATACGAAATTCCACAAGTTTCATTATGAGTTTCAAATGATCCCTATATGTGACTCCACTGAGACGTCAATGTGACTGCTGCTTTGCGACGAGTCACCAGGTGACTTTACAATGTAGTTACATTGTGACTCTGATGTGACTGTCATTTTTAGACTCAATTTCAAAGTCATCATGAACGTTACATTATGATAAGTCACCAAATAATATCACAATATAGTCACATGGGGACTTTTCACAAAAGAGCAGAATGGTGACTTCACAGTAGTCTCTCTGTCACCTGAAAGTCATCATGTGACTTTAATGTGACATTATTTGGATACTTATCACAACGTAGCTTTCACGATTATTTTGAAATTGTGTCTGCAGATGACAGTCACATGAGAATCACAATGTAACTACATTGTAAAATCACATCGTGACTCCTCACAAAGCAGCAGTCACAGTGACGTCTCAGTGGAGTGACATATAGTGATTGTTTGAGACTCATAATGAGATGCATGGAATTTCCTATTTTTCTGCTTCACCGTAGTGACTGTGACACTTGTGACCATGTGTGACATGAATGAAATGTTATATGGACTAGCTGTGCTGTAGTGATAGTAATTATTCGAATTATATTATTTCCATTTGGGTATTCGCGTATTTGTAATTGGTCCTTAATTTTAGACACCAGTGTATTCTTACACGTTTGTATAAATATAAATTATGAATCTAGAAAGAAGTCGCCATTAAAAGCTATTTCTATAATTCAATATTTTCGCCATATATATTATTAAATTTTGATTTGTTAAAAATTGATGAATTTGTTAAATCATGGATCAAATGTTATAATTTGCCATTTTGACGAATATAGATAAAAATGTCGAAGATCAAAAAGTCAATGGTAAAAAGGCAGCAGAAAAAATAGCAGTAATATTTATAAACGCGTGCAATCGGAATTATTTAAAAGATAAATACGTTAAGATCGAAAGAACGCTTTAAAACACCATTTCGTTAGATCCCAATCGCGCCCGTCGGCCTAATCGTTCGGAGTTTTCGTGGTTTTCTTCGAGCCGTGGATCTTCCATGCGTTAATACGGATTAGGTTCCCTTAGAAAGACCCCCACGGAGGGCACTCCCCCCGGGCCTATATCCCTCGTGTAGATAATTGGCCGTCAAAAATCAACCCAATCCAACCCATTTCGTTAGTCTTGCTGCTGTTTTCAAAGTAGTTCTCTGCGCCTGATGAAGAAAGTCTAGTTCGTTCGAAGAACTTTGCGCTTCTATTAAAATATTTATTGTGTTTTAAAAAATTGTTTTTATCTTATCAATAGACACCAACGTATTTAATTATTTAATAAATACATTACTCCACAGTTTTAAGTAAAGCATGTGCTAAGCACATTGAAAGTAACATGTACATATCATTATACTAAAGTATACAAATAAATAGGTATTGTGTATTGAAGATGTATTCGCTCATTGGACATGTCCGCTATTTGTTAGGAATCCCTGAAAGTTATGAGTGGGGTTGGTTGGTTGGTTGTATTTATGACGGCCAATTATCTGCACGAGGGATATAGGCCCAAGGGGGCGTGCCCTACGTGGGGGCCTAAGGGAACCTAACCCGCATTAACGCTTGGAAATCCAAGGTTCGAAGAAAACCACGAAAACTCCGAACAATTAGGCCGACGAGCGTGATTGGGCTCGAACCCAGCACCTCCCGTCTTCCAGCTTCGAGAGCAGAACCTCCCAGCCACTGGTGGGGCTATGAGTGGGGGAGGTGAGGGGGGCTTCAGTTTTCAAAAGAAAATACAAACTGTACATTCTTCCAACTCGCTACATCTATCGCTAATGTATAAGGACAGCAACTTACATGTATTTATAGAAACTTTGACCAATAGTTGCTTGAGGGGAATGAGAAGATGTGATACATGAAATTAACAAAAACAAAATTTTACATACAGATCTTTTGAAGAAGTTGAAAAAAAAATCAAATTTGAAATGTTCGCATTATTTACAAAGTACGGGTTGAGGGAGGGGGGGGGGGGGGAGCAGAGTTAAGGCGGTTAACAGAAAATGTGCCTCAGTTTTTTTTTTTTAGATTTGGGACAAGAAAACATAATTTAAGCAACACGCAGTCAGTGCTCGAAATATTCCGGAGCAAACCGGAATTATATTCTGATTCGTGGAATTATGACAAATATTGTTCCGGTTCGTGATTGATATTTCCGTTCCAACGTTCATCCGAAAAAAAAAAATGGATAGAATGTTCGGCGATACACTTAACATCATTGTGATAAACACCACCCATACCACGGCCATGAAGCTATTGTGATAGTTCCTCACCAAATGAACGGCTCACGACACAAATGAGTATTAAATTTTAGTGACCAAATAAATGTGATAGACCACACATCTAAGCTTTTTAAATGTCATCTTTAACGAAGATGGAAGCAGATAAATTTAGGCCGTACTGGAGACAGTATCGTAGCAATTTAAAAATCATATGGGGGAGGGGGGGGTGCTCAAATAGTTTTTAACTCAGTATGCTCAAAATAACTAAGAAACTGAGAAAACCAATTAATGATAAAGCATCTTATTAATAAGTAATTATATAGATTAATTAATTATTTAATTTCATTCATAATTAAAAATGTGTATGCGAAATATTTCAAAGTAAACATCGTGGAATAAATTAAATTTTACAATTTTGTGAAATATGACAGTAGAGTTCGAAAAAAATATTTCTGTAAAAAAGAAACAAAATGCACTTGCAAATTTTGGTATCATAACACAAAGTAGTGCGCTTCGCTGACATTGTGTTCAAAATAGATTCGGCATCTACTTGTATTTCTCCGCAATTGTTTTTTCCGCGATTCTTTGTGAAAATTCGTGTTTTTCGCGATCCTTTGACGAAATTTGCGTTTTTTCAATCATCTGACGAAATTCGCGTTTTTTAGAGATCCTTTGACGAAATTAGAGATTTTTTTTCGTTATTCTTTGACGAAATTGGGGATTTTTTTCTGCGAACGATTGACAAAATTCATTTTTTTTCTTCGACCACTTGTCGAAATTTGCGATATATTTTGTCTAAATTTTCGGACTAATGGCCGATTTTTTTAAATTTTCGGAACCGAAAGCCTTAAATTGTCGGAAAATTCGGAACAGAACTCCTGAATTTATTTCAAATGGGGAGGGGGGGGGGGCTTGAGCCCCTGAGCCCGCCCCTTTCCTACGCCACTGCCGGAGACAATATGTAGCTTATTGCGTTATCTGTAACATTTTTTCTTTATTATTTAGAATCTTGAATGCATTTTTAAAATTACCTTTGCATGGTTAGAATTGAAATTGTCTATGCTTTCAAAAAAAGAAAAACAAATTAGAAAACAGGAATTTTGCTTTTTCATGATATAGTGTTGGACCCGATGAAAAAAATAATATATTTATATAAATAAAGATACAATAGAGTCCCGCTTACCGAGTTAATATGGACCAAGCTCACCTTGGATAAGCAAAAAACTCGGATTAACCGGATTTACACAAATCGTCAGCCACTAAAGAGATGAAATGTAAAATTTCACTTAATTCATTAATTAGTTCATAGTTTTTTTCAATCGAACTTATACCTTTGGAATAGATAATTTTCGTCTGATGGACTGATGGCTTTCATTGTTATGAAATAACTATTATAAACGAAGTGTTAGGTGAAGATGAAAGAGCAGTCGTAAAAACTCTGATTTTCTTGCCAGAATGGAGAAAAAATGGTAAAAAAAATTATGGACATTTTTTTTCCCTATTCTGATCAGAAAATCAGAGTTCTAACTTTTTACGGCTGCACTTTCATCTTTATCTAACACTTCATTTATAATAGCTGTTTTATAATAACGGAAACCATCAGTCCATCAGAACAAAATAACTCGGTTAAAGCGAAAACCCGGTTAAGCGGAACTCTACTGTAGTACAAAACATATTTCAGTTGTAAGACTTAAAACACACGCTTTTATTTTATATAAAAGGACGTCATTCGCATCCTCTGAAGAATTCTTCATTTACCATGTTAACAACATCTATAGAAAAGTATTCATATGACGTCACTAACGCTAAATAATACACCCCCCCCCCCCCCAAAAAAAAAAAAATAAATAAAAAATAAATAAATAAAAACAGAAACTCGACCAAAAAAAAAAAATCGGCTATCTAATGATTCACATGGCTTCATTTGTTTGTAATATAGATAATTAAATTTAGTTTATAGCTCATGTTTTATCAGAAATCATTCATTTTTTTTTTTTCAAATTAGCACGCATTTTAATTACATTTTTTTTTTCAGTTTTTATGAGCAAATGGCAACAAAAAGATATAATTGCTATTTTTCCACTATTATTCCTTGATTTTTTATAGAAATGGAATACTTGAGTTGCCAAAATTAAACAAATGGTGGAAAAAACTTCCAAAAAAATATAATATTTTAAAAATAAATGGCGTTGCAGTATTCAAACAAATTGCAATAAAAAGTACTTTTTTTTTTCGAATACGACGGTATAAAAATTGAAAATGTGCGATGCTTAGAAATTTAAAAAATGCAGTAGTGTATTTAACAGTACAATGATACATCTGCTTTGTTTTACGGCTAGCTTATACAACGCAACATTATTTTTTGGAGACGGCATAAAATAAACTGAGAGGATGAAATAGCATTCCGGGGCTAAAAATTAGCCAACAATAATTTTGAAATGGTGTTCCTTTTCGTGAAATTTTCCGGTTCTGCATGAAGCAAAAATAAAAATGTTTTTCCAAAGGTGCTTTGATATAAAATTTGGAATCTAAAACTTATTGGTTAGAATTGCTTGGGGTAAGAAAATGTGGATGTTCAGCAAAGCAATGGAAAATTTCCAGATAAAATTAAAGGGTATTTTGTAAATATAAAAGCATGACACTTGCAGGCATGACCATTTAAATAATTTAAAATCAAATAGATTTTTTCTATTTTTCAAGATATGAATTACATTTTAAGTTATAAGTGGTCGTTTTCCTATTATGACTTTTGTTGGGCTGTCGAGTACAAAAAATCGATTCTAATCGCCAATTTTGACAGCATTTTCTAAAAATTATTTATCGAAAAATAGAAAAAATGTTCGACTTAATTCTTTCTGAATAAGAGCACCTGCCAATTTCATGTGTTTACGAAAAGACAAGAATTCAGGAATATGTCAAAAAATAGTCACTTTAGATTCCAACATGATTGAAAAGATTGAGAAGTGCGATTTCTGTCTGGGCAAATGGGTCATTTGCCCAAACAACCATAATTTAAGGTCCCAAACTTAGAAGTAGTTACAGTTTTAATAGGTATACTTTTTTTCTTTTTTACTTTATTCAAAAGTATACTTAAGAACCATATCTTTAAAAAAAAATCTTATCTCCATTATTAAATTTGTTTTAATCATACTGTTGTGTGTTGGGGGGGGGGGGGGATGTAAATTAATTGTTAATTTTTCGTGGTTAAACTATTGATTTTTCCAGCATTTGAACATTTAAAAAAACAGGGTTTTGATTAATCACTGTTAGAAGTTCTCTGGTTATCCCCCCCCCCCCCCCGCCAAGTCTGCATTGATAATGTAGACTTTTATCCCAGGTTTTCCAACAAAACAAAATTTTGGTGGAGGTACTACTTCAGCTGTTTTGCCAATCTTACACCAGTTTCTTACATCCTCTATATCTATATCATCCTCACCCTCAGAATCCGATGAAGGGGATAAAAATGCTTCATCTGAAGAGTCAATCAAACTTTCTTCTTCTGAATCAGAATGCATTTTATAGCGATATCACGATATTATTATTATTTTTTCTTTAGTTAAGAGAAAAAAGATTTTTTTTCAACGTTATAGCTGGAAACAATTTTGTGCATTCATAAACCGTGTAAAAACCGAACTATTGTGAAAGTAATACTGACTCTTTTTTTTCTCGATACAGTGCAATAGCTAATCTGAAAAAGGCATTCTTAGAAGATCTCTTCCCTGTTTACCTCCCTTATTTATTTTGTCACGGGTGGGGCCTCCTGAGAAGTTTATTGCTTTGCGGTATAGTACCTTTCAAAACACGGGGGTTGGGAGGAATGTACAGTAAGTAAGACAACCGCACTGTCAGTTCTATGGAACAAAGTGTCACTATGTTTTAAACACTACCCCCACTTTTGTTTTTTGAAGGTGTTTTTTTAGTCAGATGCAGGTTATTTTATGAAAGAATTTCGGCTTTCCTACTAAAAGAGCTACCCTAGATTGGTATTTTAGTATTGTTTGGTATATAGTATCATTTGACTATTTGATCGTTGCAATTTCAATCTGTGTTAATACCATGATTTTAAAATTTTCTCCCACAGGTGAATTATAGTAATAACACCATTTTAATCATTTTATATCTCAATGTCTCTAAAAAAACATGTACCGTAAAGTACCGAAAGTAAGCCCCTTTAGCAGACAAGATATTTTAATGATTATAGGAGGGGCTTATAATTGGAACTGTAGAAATTGAAAAAATGGGTGAAAAGGCAGGCCGGGGGGGGGGGGGGTGCGGTATATTTGGAATTTATGAAATTTCACTGGATCTTTACAATTTTCAAAATAAAATCAGATCAAATTAATATTGTTTGGTTTTAATATCCCCTCCCGTAGGAGCTAAATAGTTTCCATTAATAAATATAATAAATTAATAAAACAAACTCGTATAAAATAATTAAATTAGATATCAAAGAAATATGAACAGCAATTATAAAACTTAAACTCTATATAAATATTATTTATTAAATCTTAGTGCATAAAAATGAAGGAAAAGATTAATAGTAAACTTCGAAAAAAAATATTCTTTTCAAAGGTATTGTAGCGTGCATAGCGAAGTATGCCATTCAATGATACTTCATAAGATATATTCATTAGGGAGATATGGAAACAAAAAACTTAAAGAATTTCCATTAAAAAACTTGAAGATGAGGTCTTAGAAATGGCACATTTTCAAAAAAGGAATAATTCACATATATGAGTAGGGCCTCGGACTTTCGGTATTTCGGCCGCTTACTTTCGGTACTTTACGATATATATACACGGTATAGTTTTAAAGTTACACTAAAATTTGAATAAAATTTGAGCAGCAATTATAAATTAGAAAATATTTTTAAAGTGTAACATTAATTTGGGTTTTTGATATTTTAATTATTATTACACAGCAAAAGTGATGCAAGTAAGAAAAAAGAAATTAAAAAAAACGCTTTTAAGTATTTAGTATTATAGTTAAATGAAAAAACATTGAAATACTTTTTAAAAAGAAAAGAAAACAAAATAAATAAATAAAAAGAAAAGAACGCATGTATTCATTCAAACAATAAATGCAACATTGCAAATTTTTTGAAATACTAATAATTATTATAATGGAATATAATCTTATGGCAAAGAATGATAAAATAAAATAAGTAAACACTGATATTCTATGAATTTTTCTAATTCCACACAAAAAACTATAACTCTTGTACTGTATCTATTCTATGAATTCACCATAGTATCTGTTTTGAAATATAATGCTATTCTTATCCATTTACAGAAAACTTAATTCTCTAAGGTATTTTTCAACCAAAATTCTAAAAGCATTCGACTACAATAAACTACTTGACAATAGTCCACGCCTATTATGTAGTGGAAAGAAGGAGTGGTTGATAAACGCCTTCTTTAACTCCCAGTCTCCAACAATGGGGGGAAGCACAAACGCGTATACGCGACGGTGACCATTTAGAGATAACAAATGCCGACCGTCTATACGCGTTCATAACGCTTTTAAAGCAGATATTTCTGGGCGTGTATAAGCGGCCATAACCCTTTAGAAGCACTTTATTTTGACCGCGGATACGCGTCTGTGACCACCGAAGGGTTAAATGATTTAATTGACGTGATTTATATAGAAGAAAGTTTTGTGATGGCCACAACATACTAGTTTAAGTTTGACTTACAAAAGTAAATAGTTGCGAAGTTTAGATTAAAGTTAGCAACTGTAAGATAATATAGTAATTTACAACATTTTAAATTACAGTATGGAACCATTTATCCGGAAACCAGTTGACCGGAAAACCAGTTATCCGGAATGATATTTCTAATAGACTTATTTCAGAATCTTTGCAGAAAAAAGTGTCATACACTGCCAGTTTGACATATGCACTGCTTGAAACAAATGTATAATTTGATGTCAACATCTAGTACTTGAAATGTAAACATATTTAGCTGTATTTTAGATGTTTTAATTTTTATGCAGAAGAAACAGAAGACTTTTTGTTCCCAAGGGATTCCCATAAATTATCTCCTTTCAAACTCTGGGTAACTTTTGATTTTTCTTACATTTGATTTTTAATCCAAATAATCTAATAATTTAAAATAAAAAAAAATCCCTGCCGTCCCGGCCTACAGGCAGAGGTAGATTTCGAAGTTAAGTATACTAATTTCACCAACAAAAACTAAATCATGATTAGATATAAATCCACTTTAACAGTTTTATCTGTCTGCTTTTGACGAGTTTTTTATTTCCTTTTTATAAAATAGCTGGTTTTGTGAGAATCATGTTAAGGCGATATTAAAAAAACTTTTTTCCATACTCAACAACTCGAAATTTTCTGGCACATTTTCAGATTAATTTTTAATAAAAAAAAATATGAAACATGCTGACGTGATTTTTAAAAGATTTATAAGCGACCTGTGTTTTTATTTTTCTTTCAATTAATTAAAACTTGATTAATAAACAATTATTTTCTCAGTAGGGCAATATTTTTCGTTTCTAACACATCGCTTCGGGAAATTCTGTTCAAAATGCCCACTTTGACATCATTTTTGAAATATATTCTGCCTCTATCAAAAAATCAATCATTACTGTACATTATATAGTTTCTGAATAAGAGAATCTAGCAATTGGATGCGTTTGAGAGCAAAAATGAATTTAAAAATGAGTAAGAAAATAGACAGTTTGGATTTGAATGCGCCCTTAATAAGATGATTTTTTTCGTCAACCGCTGTGTATTTTTAATTTGTTTTTGCTTTAAGAATTGGTCCTATCAAAAACTTGCGAATATAAAAGTTGTAGATATTATTAAGGAGATGTATAATAAAATTAATTGTATTTGATATATTGAGAACTGACGAAGTTAGGAACTTTTTTCTCAACAAAAACCCTATTTTTTGCGCCCCTTGAGTCCATTTTAATTTTATCAAAAATCTGTGATACATAAATTTTTGGTCCTATTTTTAGAAGTAATAAAAACTTTAAACTGATTTGATATGTACAAAAATTAAGAAGTTATGGGGTTTTTTCGGTTTTCACAAAACCCCTCCCTATTTCCATCCCCTTTGTCCGCTTTTGCCCATTAACGAACTTTACCGAGATTTTATGTCCCTTGATTTTATGTATCAGTTTGGAAGAGATTTGTGCAGAATTGCGGAAGTTATCGTGTCCAGAAGAAAGTGATAACACAATTGCTTCGGGAAATTCCGTTCAAAATGCCTACTTTGACATAATTTTTTGAGATATATTCTGCCTCTATCAAAAAATCGATCATTACGGTACATTATATAGTTTCTGAATAAGCGAATATACCAATTAAATGCGTTTGAGAGGAAAAATGAATTTAAAAATGAGTAAGAAAATAAGCAGTTTGGATTTGAGTGCATCCTTAATGCAATGATTTTTCCAACACAATCCGCTTCGGGAAATTCGATTCAAAATGCCCACTTTAACAGCATTTTTTTAAGTATATTCTGCCTCTATCAAAAAATCGACCATTACGGTACATTATATAGTTTCTGAGTAAGAAAACGTTCCAATTGCCTTTGAGAGCAAAAATGAATTGTAAAATGAGTCAGAAAATACGCAGTTTGGATTTGAATACACCCTTACTTAGATGATTTTTTTCTTCAACCACTATGTATTTTTAATTTGTTTTTGCTGTAAGAATTGGTCCTATCCAAAACTTGTCTATATAGATGTTGTAGACAATATTAAGAAGATATATGATAAATTCATGGGGATTTTATATCTTTTGAATTGACGGAGTTATGGATTTTTTACTTCTTCAAACCCCCTTTTTGTTTTCGTTTTTAATTTTTTTTTTTTTTTTGCGGTACGAATTTGTCCTATCAAAAACTTGTGAATATGAAAGTTGTAGATAATATTAAGGAGATTTATAATAAATTGATTGGAATTGATATCTTGAGAATTGACGAAGTTATGAATTTTTTCTCCCAAAAACCCTATTTTTTGCTCCCCTTGAGCCCATTTTTAACTTTATCAAAAATCTGTGATACATAAAATTTTGGCCCTATTTTTAGAAGTAATAAAATCTTTAAACTGATTTGATATGTACAAAAATTAAGAAGTTATGGGGGGTTTTCGGTTTTCACAAAACCCTTCCCTATTTCCATCCCCTTGGTCCGATTTTGCCCATTAACGAACCTGACCGAGATTTTATGCCCTTTGATTTTATGTATCAGTTTGGAAGAGATTGATACAGAATTACGAAAGTTATCGTGTCCAGAAGAAAGTGATATATATATATATATAGATAGATAGATATATAAAGTTTTTTACTGAGGGTGGTTTTGGGTTCTAGGGGTCATGATCGGTGTAGATCTGCAAAAATTTTTCAGAAATTCCAACATAGGAACGATCCCAATAGGTAGTATTTCATACGAAATCTACCTAATAATGCCACAACCAGATATATTCCATAAAACTTATCAATGGATGCTGCTTTAATACCCAACCAGTTAACCGGGAAAACCAGTTATCCGGAATACATCTGACCCCAACCATTCTGGATAAATGGTTCTGTACTTACTTGTAAAGAAATCTACGTTTTTTTAAACTAATTTTTATGTAAAAAGGTAATTAAAAAAATGCATATTAACGAAAGTAACACTATATTTTTATCCTTGGAGGATGTTTATTGAAATACTTACTTTTGTTATACGAAAAAAAAAAAAAAAAAAAAAAAAAAAATGATGAATAATAAGGTGTTTTTTTTTTTTTTTTTTTTTTTTTTTAAGGCCTAAATAAAATAGGGTAGATTTCTACTTAATGATCCGCAATGAAAAAATACGCTGATAAAAGCATTTTCTTAGGTAAATTAAAATATAAAAAACATATAAACTGCCGTACAACAGCTGTGATCAAAAATCCTCAGTTAAACTGACAGTTTTCCGGTCTATGTATCTTAAAAGTCTTTGCATTTTAATCAAATAATTTGTTTTCTTTTAACGAAATAGTTCAAAAATCCTATTCATATTTGTGTGTTATGTTTGGTCCTGGAGAAAGGGATAATAATAGGTACTTAACCTAAAAGTATATAATGAAAATTCAGTATGCAATTTCAGATGGGGGGGGGGGGGGGGCAAAAAATCCCATTTAATGATACCTCATTCATCGTTGTGCGCTACCTGTTAGTTGAGAAAAAAAGGCAACAGAAATAATATAGATGATTATTTCTCATAAAAATATAAAAAATGGTAATTTCATACAGGACATTTCTATAAGCAGGTAGCTTGTAATTCGAAGAACGGCTATTTATCTTCCTAAGTTTTCCTTTAAAACTTAACTCATTGAGTTCAGTTAAGGGGACGGTTTACCTTTTCAACGGTTTTTTTTTTTTTTTTTTTTTTTTTTTTTTTTTTTCTAAATACAGACTCAATTCATATTCAACTAAAAGTACATTTCGAAAAAAAAAATTAACTGCATACTTAATTAAAAATTTAAAAAAGTTAAAAAAAAATGAATTTAAAAAAATCCCTTTTTTTAGCTCACAGGCTATCAAAGCCTGAGAGCTTGTGTGCCCGCCAGTTCTGTATATACGTATGTATAATACTACGTATAATACTTACTACTATACTATGTATAATACTTACTTACGTACGTATGTATGTACGTACGTAACGCAATAACTCTTGATAGAAATATCCGATTTGCTTCAAATTTTTTCTAGGTTCATTCTGATAAGGCGCTTCCCTGATCAATTTTTGGGGTTCATTGGTTAAGGATAAAGGGGGAAAAGGGGGGCTACTCCCCCCCACACTTAATTTAGACAAATGGGTTTTTCATGCAGAAATATTCGGTTTGCTCCAAATTTGGTATGCCGGTTTATTATGTTAAGGATCTTCCCTGATTAGATTTGGAAGCTCATTACTTAAGTATAAAGGGGGGAAAGGGGGTCTACCTCCCATTAATTTAGATAAATAGGTTTTTCATGTAGAATTATTCGATTTGCTCCAAATTTGGTATACCGGTTTATTATGTTAAGGAGCTGCCTTGATTAGATTTGGAGGTTCATTTGAAGGTTACATATAAAGGGAGGAAAAAGGGGCTACCCCCCCCCCCCCCTTAATTCAGATAAATGGGTTTTTCACGCAGAGTTATTCGATTTGTTCCAAATTTGGGAGACCGGTTTATTATGTTAAGAAGCTGCCCTGATTAGATTTGGAGTTTTATTGGTTAAGTATAAAGGAGGGACGGGGGCTAGTCTCCCTTTAATTTAGATAAATCGGTTTTTCATACAGAAATATTCGATTTGCTTCAAATTTTTTATACCAGTTTATTCCAATATGGCTTCCTTCATTTGATTTGGAGTTTTATTGGTTAAGTATAAAAGGGGGAAAGAGGGGCAAGTGTCCCCTCCCCTTAATTTAGATAAATGGGTTTTCATGCAGAATTATCTAATTTAGTTTAATTTTTTTTTTCTAGGTTCATTCTGATAAGGAGCTTTTCTGATTAGATTTGTAGGTTCCTGGGTTCAGCATAAAAGGAGAAATGGGGGAGCTAATATCCCCCCCCCCCTTAATTTAGCGAAATGGTTTTTGCATGCAGAATTATCTGATTTGCTTCAAATTTGGTATGCCAGTTTATTATTTTAAGGAGCTTTCCTGATTAGATTTGGAGGTTCTTTGGTTAAGTATAACGGGGGAAACGGGGGTATTTTTCGAAGGGCATTTTTCTTTGAAATACGAGTATACTTTACAGTTAGTGTGTTACAATAAACGACCAAAACAGGATCCAAAAACAATATTAACATTTGTTGACTATTTTCGTATCCGTTTTGGTCGTTTATTGTGTTAAAATTAATGTTTTTTTCTGGAAAAGGCGCACCCTGGTGGACATTTTGAAACTATTTTTTTTTTTTTCGAAGTTCCGTGAGCGCATCACGTGTATAGTCTATCAATACAAAAACCCTTAACGGGTTAAAAGTTTGACGCAGCACTTTACTTTATGGCTATATGAATCTGAAATATGGGTCTTAAAAATTCTGATATCAAGTTTTAAGTGACGCTGTGCTATTAAAATGAATTTATATATATTTAATTTTTCTTTTTTGTTGTATTTATTTTTAATCAGTGATACTTTTTCATTCAAGATATGAGTTTTAAAAGATATGATATCAAAATTAAAGTGACGCTGTGATCTGACTTAGATTAGTTAAAAAATTACTTTACACATACTTGTGTTTTGTCTTCTGAAATATATTTAGAAATTGAAACATTTTTTTTTTCAATACACTATCAAATATGTCATACATTTTCTCAGCTGATGTTATGTATTAAATGTATTTAATTCAATAAATTTATTTATCTTTTGCGTCACGATATCCAGAACCATCGGTAAAATTTGTGTAAATGTTTTCTTTGCATCACACTATCTATTTGCATACTATTTACTTAGTTTAGATACTATGACGCAAAATAAACGTTTACACAAGTTTTACGGATGGTTCTGGATATCGTGACGCAAAAGATAAATAAATTTATTGAATTAAATACATTTAATACATAACATCAGCTGAGAAAATGTATGACATATTTGATAGTGTATTGAAAAAAAAAATGTTTCAATTTCTAAATATATTTCAGAAGACAAAACACAAGTATGTGTAAAGTAATTTTTTAACTAATCTAAGTCAGATCACAGCGTCACTTTAATTTTGATATCATATCTTTTAAAACTCATATCTTGAATGAAAAAGTATCACTGATTAAAAATAAATACAACAAAAAAGAAAAATTAAATATATATAAATTCATTTTAATAGCACAGCGTCACTTAAAACTTGATATCAGAATTTTTAAGACCCATATTTCAGATTCATATAGCCATAAAGTAAAGTGCTGCGTCAAACTTTTAACCCGTTAAGGGTTTTTGTATTGATATCATTACTTTTTTGAGGTTTAGGATCAAAAGATTAAAAAAGTACACCTTCATAGATAAAATTGGATTAAATTTTCCTAGAAACAAAATAAACTTAATGAAATACCAAAATTTTAGAAAAAGTGCATGAAAAATAGAATACTTTTAATTCATATCTTGGTACTACTTGCGGATTCGCCCGGAGTCCGCCTTGTTTCTTTGTTGATCATCGCCGATGTTAAATTTATTTATTTGGATTTATTTATTTTATGTTATGTTTGCTGTTGTTTATATTATGTTTGTTGTTGTTATGTTATTAAATTAAGCATAAAGTGATTATAAATGACCAACAAAGAAACAAGATAGCGGACTCCGGGTGAATTCGCAAGTAGTTCCCATATCTTTTTAAACTCATACTTTGAATTTATGAGAGATATGAATGATAAAGCATCAATGATTAAACTTTTATACATCTTTTTAAATTGAACATAATTTTTGCACATGCGATTATAAAAAAATAAAATGATGAAATATATACAGAGATTATAATTAATAGTAGGGATTGACCGAATACCGAATAGTTGATTCGGTATTCGGTGGTTCGGCATGTAAACTGAATATTCGGCTCCGGCCGAATACTTTTAAGTATTCGGCCGAATAATTGCAGATAAGTATTTTTTTAGAATTAGAAGAATTGTCTTTTACTTAGCAGTAGAATAGGCTAAACAATGAGGTTTAATATTATGTGCATGAGTTCAGAATTCAGCTTGCACTACAAAAAACAAGTCAAAGGCCATTTTTTATTTCAAAAAAACTTTTTCCTTCCTAAAATAGCCTACATAGGGATGAAATCAAAACAACTGCCAACTAGAGAAGAAGAAAAAAGTAAGGAAGATGCATCCCTTATTTAATTTTAATTACTTCTACATTAGTTTTTTTTTAAATTTAAATTTATTTAATATGTATTTTCTTTAATATACACATCAAATAAGTATATTAGAGTTCATATCTGTATATCTAAGGTTATTAAAGAAAATACACACATCCAATAAGTATACTCCAATGCTTATCCTATAGCTTTTATAACCGTTATATCAAAATCGTTCAAATTTGTAATCTTCATCACCACAGTGTTAAAATATTAATCAAAATATAAATATCTATCAATAATTTGATAGAAAATAGTTAAATGTACAAATTGATATGATACTTTTTGTATTTTGAGAACATTCCTATTCAATATGTTTATAATTAGACAGTCAGTAAATCAGCTTATTAACAACATTGTTTCTTTTTATTTGAATGAACTTTTGTTATTCTGGTAGTCATCCTTAATAATAGCCTGCATAGTTTAATACTTTCATAGGTTATTTTTGGGTATTGACTAGTGATAAAATAATAAAAAGTGATGGGTTAATAAATTTGTGAGTAGAAAGTCATTAAATTTTTTATTAATTAGATTTAAGAATAATTAATAATAGCCATCATAGTTTAATACTTTCATAGGTTATTTTTGGGTATTGACTAGTGATAAAATAATAAAAAGTGATGGGTTAATAAATTTGTGAGTAGAAAGTCATTAAATTTTTTATTAATTAGATTTAAGAATAAAAATGTAACTGAATTAAATTATTGAGAATTTCATTTCAATTAAAGTTTATTAAAAAAGCTAGTATATGCAAAAATGCGTATTAAAAATTTTCAAGTATTCGGTCGCCGAATACCGAATATTCGGCGTACACTTCGACCGAAGCTTCGGTATTCGGCAAAATTGCTGCTTCGGTCAATCCCTAATTAATAGCATAGCGTCACTCAAAATTTTATATCATTATTTTTAAGTTCCATATTTAAAATTCTTAGAGAATAAGATAAAGTGCTGCATCACTAACTTTTAACCCATTAAGGGTTTTTGTATTGATACTACTACTTACAGGGATGGGGAAT
Organism: Maratus speciosus; assembly: GCA_963932465.1. Lineage (NCBI taxonomy): Eukaryota > Metazoa > Arthropoda > Arachnida > Araneae > Salticidae > Maratus > Maratus speciosus. The sequence continues at coordinate 678,622,422 of OZ010788.1, forward strand.
TTTCAGAAAATCTTACCAAACAAAGATTTATTTTATGACCCAACAAGATACAACGTACAGTTCAAAAACAATGAGAAAACACACAGCAAAAATAGTTTACACTGTTACTAAGAAATTGTTACTATAGTAGTCACTGTAACTAAGAAATTATTAATTGTTATTAAAAAATATATACAACAGAGGAAAGTTTAGTATAAGATAGAACTTAGCACTATCGAAGTAAATTTGAAAAATATAACCAACTATTAAAAAAATGTTTTTGCCAGACCTTATATAGCCTGCAGTATTTTCAAAGATTGCCTAAAAATCCACTCGCCCTGCGAGGAAAGGTACTCGCCAGTGGCAAGCAAAATGATATATTTCCCATTCCTGACTATTTAAAGTGTTTTCAACTGGTTATAATTGCAAAAGAAGATCTTTAACATTATAAAGATTATAGTCTGATAATTTCAAAGAAATGTTAATAGTGTATTAATAATTTTAGTATAATGGCTGTGGTTATTGATAAAAGTTTCAAAACAAGTTATCTGACTGTTCTAGTAAAAGTTGCAAGGTAAGAGTAGTGTAAAATGATCATTGCATTCTTTTAACCAAGCATATACAGCATGGTAATTGTGAAAGTACTTTTGTATTTCAATGACATGTTTTGTAATTGTTTGTGGAGTTATATTGTCACCTAGAAGATTTAACCAATGAGTAGAGCAACCATATGCTTTAAGTATCAGTATCTCTTCATTCTTGCCTCATGTAGTTAAAATAAAATCCTTAAAACCCTGTTTTAAAATACTAGTATAATTTTTGCCAGCAACAAAAATTGTGACAAAAGGTATTTTTGATGTGATGGTCTTTTCCACTTCAGCACAAATTGGCCATCAATGGTTGAAGTTCACAATAATTTTCAGAAACAGATAGGTGAAATTTGTGATATTTACTTTTGCTAAGCAACGTAGATTATAGAAAATTGCAGACAATGGATGCACATATTATTAGTGACATTTTAGATACCGTGTCCTTGCACCATTTAAAAAAATAAAAAGCTAAACGTAATTAGAGATGAAAAAGCTGTATTTTATTTGGCGATAGATAATATTTTTTAATTGCCATGCGGCAGGGTTGGCCTTTTATGACTCATTCGAGACAAATTATTAATAATCTAAAATATTTCTATAGCAACAGTAAAAAAGTCTTAAAGATTCACTAGATGGAACCCGTCAAAACTTGATGGCACCAAACAAAAAAGTCTAACTCTTTAAAATGTTATTTACTGACATAACAACATCAATAAATCTCTCATTATTTGGTACTAATTTCATATAAAATACATTCATATCTACTACGATCATAAAATCCTTATTAGAATCGGTAGATAATAAACTATGTAGTGCATACAAATGCATTTTGTGTGCACTAATGTTAGATAATGACGAAAATGTATTGTACAATATTATCGGTATCATTACATCGGTACATAGATATCGGTATCATGCTGATCGATGGCAAAGCACTTTTAAGTAGGGATGGGCAATGTCTAGAATTAAATATCATGATAAATCAGCATCTTTATATCATATTCCGATATATCGATTTAGGAAAGTGCCCCCCGGGGAGGGGAGGGGAGCAAAGTGGTGGGCGGAGCACTGGAAGTGCATAAAATGATTAAGCAGTCACAGGCCTTTCCAACGATATGTCACATAACGGGTGTCAGCAAAATTTAGGAAAGTGCCCCCCATGGGGGAAAAGTGGTGAGCGGTGCACCGGAGGGCCATAAAATGATTAAGCGGTCACAGGCCTTTGCAACGATATGTCTTATGAGGGGTGATGGCAAAATATACAAAAAGACCCTCCCTCGGAGGGGGGGGGGGAGGGACAAGTGGGGAGAGGGACCCTGATGGTGCATAACATGAATAAGCAGTCACAGGCCTTTCCAATGATGTCACATGATGGGTGTCAGCAAAATTTAGAAAAGTGCCCCCCCAGGGGTGTCCAAGTGGTGGGCGATGCACCGGAAGGCCATAAAATGATTAAGCGGTCACTGGCCTTTGCAACGATATGTCACATGAGGGGTGACGGTAAAACTTAGAAAAAAGCCCTCCCGCAAGGGGGGGACAAGTGGGGAGAGGAATGCTGAAGGTGCATAACATGAATAAATGGTCACATGATGAGTGTCGGCAAAATTTAGGAAAGTGCCACCTTGGGGGGCAAAGTGGTGGGCGGAGCACCGGAAATGCATAAAATGATCAAGCGGTCACAGGTCTTTGCAAGATACGTCACATAAGGGGGGGGGGGCAAAATTTAGAAAAGGCCCTCCCATGGGGGGGGATAGGGATGCTGGAGGGGCATAACATGAATAAGCGGCAACAGGCCATTCCAATGATATGTCACATGAGGGGTCTCGGTAAAATTTAGAAAAGTGCCCCCCAGACGTGGAAGTGGGGGGTGGTCACCGGAGGTGCATAACATGAATAAGTGGTCACAGGCCTTTCCAATGATATGCCACATGAGGGGTCTCGGCCAAAGTTAGAAAAGTGGCCCTGAGGACCCAGCTATATAATTATTATTTCATTTGTCTAATTAAATCCACTGTTTGGCAGAAGTCGCACCGTTAATATCAAGAATACTGAAACCGAGGAATTGGTATTTTTAATACCACGGTTTAGACTTGAGAGGAGACACTCCGTTAGTATCATAATAATCGGAACAGACGATTCAGTATTTAATACCACGGTTTAGACTGGGTCGAATCTGAAGAAGTGCTGCTTAATGTTGCGGTTTAATGAAGAACCACGATAATCACGGTTTACATCACGATTATGATATTCATGATATACCGTTTTGTAAGGTTTTTTAATATCGTTATCACAATTACCATTTTATATCAATTTTATCAATATATCGCCCAGCTCTACTTTTAAGTTATTTGCATTAAAGTACATACAGATTTTTACCACAGAAAACAGCGAATGCTTACATGCATAAATATATAAATACATTGGCCCAGAAGCAGAATTTTCTGCGTCAGTCTGCAGCAAACAAAAATTTATCTGTGACCCAATAAGCCTACTATCATAAGAAATAACAGAAACACTTAAAGTAAGCAAAATTTCCATTTATAAAGAATATATATAATATAAGGATACAACAAATACCATAAATCTATAGACTTAAAGCAAATTTCAGCTATTTTTTAAGCCCAGCATTTATTTTTAAGTTGGTGGATTAATCTGCAAGGTTTAAAATAATCTGCAGCGCCCGCTTCCGTGCTGTACTGTTTCTGCTACTGGGTTGATTGGAATATATATATATATATATTTTAAACCCTCCGAGCATCTTGAAGGCATTCCGGCATTTTCATAAAAATGCTTATAAAAATAATTTTAATTAAAATTTTCTTTTCCTGTTTGTTTCTAAAATACACTTCATGCTTCTTTATTTGATAGACATCTTGAAATACAATTCTGCTGAAAATATTTTTGTCTACAACAGATTAAAGTTGTTTTTGGGAAACAGAAAAATATGCTCAAACCGCTCAGAGAGTTAAAATATATCTTAATTTATTTCTGAGTAATATTGCACTGAGTACTGTTTCGGCCAGGTGTCATGAACTGTGCAAATACCGAATTAAAAAAAAAAAAACTTGTGCACACATAAATGCACTCGCATATTAAAGTATAAATTTTTTAAATATAAATCAGTGTTGATTTCACCCCCCCCCCCCCCAGAAGATTTGAAATTTTGTGTTTTCAATGGTCAAAAAGTGCAATCCCTCCTGGAGAAAAGTGTCTGAATTCAACACTGATATAAACAATGATTAAAGTGATGACCTGTAATATGCAAAATGCTTAAAAACAAACAGTGTCGATTAATTTTCTTGTTTATACAGTACATACAGTGTTTAGTTTTGCTTGCTACTTTTTCGGCCAGATGTCACGCACTCTGCAAATACACAATTAAAAAAAAAAAAAAAAAAAAATCACTGGTGCACACATATGTGCACTTGCATATTAATGTATACATTTTAAAAATATAAACAATCAGTCAAGAAACAGTACAAAGTCTCTTAATTTTTAATCTGCATTACAACAGTTCTTTAATTATGTTAGCTTACTTATCATAGAGTACTTTTTTAAATACACGACTTGATTAAAATGTTTTGCATTACAGTTTAATTGCTACAAACCTACAAACTGGTTAATTTATTTAATAGAAAACTTACCAATTGCTGAATAATGATCACCATCTTGCTGGGAAAAAAATAGTGTAACCAGTTTTGTGCTTCACACACTAATTGAGGAAGCATGTAAAACAATTTACTACACTAACTGAAAGATATCTGCATTAGAGTCCTGCATCAGATCGGGTTACTTGCTTTTACCCGAACCGACTCTTGGTTCGGATCGGATCAATAGTAGATTTTTTGTTGCAGGCCGGGTTCACTTTCATTGTTTCGGTTTGGGTTTTGACTCTAATTGGTCGACCTGAATTTCAAATGATATCCAAAGTATTTTTTCAGGTTGAAGATCTATGTACAGGGGTGGGGAATTTCTAGAAAATCTTACCAGCCAAGGATTTATTTCACCAGCCAGTAAAATGCAATCTACAGTTGAAAATTTTTATGACAAAATTATGCAACTCAAAAATAGTTGGTTACTATTACTATAATGCATTCTCATATTTTTCTTCCCTATAAATTTTAAAAAAATAAACAAGAGATTAAAGTTTAATATAAAATAGAACTTAGTACCATGTTTACATCGCAATAATTAGGAAAGTTGAAAAATATAGCTAACTAATAAAAAAAAAAGTTTTCGGTATATCTCTATAGTTTGCAGTTTTCAAAAACTACCTAAAAATTCACTCGCCCTGTTAGAAAATTCACTCGCCAATGGCGAGTAAAATGTTGCATTTCCCTACCCCTGTCTATGTACAATAAGACCTCCATAATGGCTTTTCTTTCAAAAGGCAGACATTTCTATTTAACAAACACTTTTTAATTCCTAAACTTTATATATTTGAACTTTTATATAAGTTTGAATAACAGGCACCTCTCAATTTAAACACATGTAACATGTGTACATAAACTATCAAAAATATGATACATGTGGTTTTTGTGTGTATCAAAAACAAAATATTGATAATATTTTTCATATTTTGAAAATTATTTTTGCAGGTTCGGGTCGTATTGACTTAAAATCAGACATGGTACAGGCTCAGCAAAAAAAAAAAAAAAAGCTGAACTTTCACAGCCTCACAGACTTTTTACGAAATTCGAAATTTTCCGTAACATTTTGAGGAAATTTTCATTTATTCTGCGATCCCTTGACAAAATTAGTCTTTTTCTGCGACCATTTGACGAATCTTACCACAGGAATCTTATTAATGCATGAATTTTGTCTATCATCACTGTAGATTATAAATGTATGTAGAGACATTTCTAAATCGCTCTTGTGAAGGAAAAGAAAATCAAAAAATTCACAAGTTGGTTACAAGAAATTCTTCAGTTAGTCATGAAGAAAAAAAAAAATCGATTAATTTGCCCATCTACTGCTTAAAAAAATCACAAAATTCATCAATCAGTCACAGATGAAAAAGAAAAATCGACAGTCGGTTGTTAGGGGAAAAATCATAAAATTTGTCAAGTGGTCACATAAAAAACACACAAAAATTGCCAATCGGTAGGAGAAAACATACGATTCATTCATAATTAATATCCATTATGAGGTTTTTAGGTTAAGAAGGAATGATTTTTTTTTCTTTTTCAGAACTGAATGGCTGAAATTTCAGAACAGAATCACCCCTTGCTCTTGAAAATAAAAGTGATGTTCTCAGAAAATCATTGGCAAAAAAATAATCCCCCCCCCCCCCTGAAATCATGCCATGTTGGACAGCGCTGATAAAATACATTAAATGTTTTCCCACCAATCAAAACACTCATAATTTTATTGGCAGTGTATGTGAATGAATCCTTACTTTGGAAAAAAGCTTTTTAAAATAGGATTACACATATTATGTATTTTGAAATTTATTTATTCTGACTTTTTGGGAATTAATCGTGAACTTTTCTTTTGATTTAGTAATCTTAATGGTCTTCAGATTTTCAAGTGGAAGCTGTTTAGAAATCTATTGGTATGCATCATATGATAGGGCATAGAGAATGTCACTTTGGTGGTTTTTAACACAAATCGCAACCGTCTGTCAACAAACATTGAAAAAACAATGATAACTTAGTTTAAAATATTTTTTGAGTTATGGGGATCCCACAATAAACAATTTAATTAATTTGTAATTCTGACTTTGAATTTTAAATTTACTTTAGTGAAAGCATTGAAAAATCCATTTATTTGTTCCCATCAGAAACATTATAATCTGTTCTAGCTAAATAGTTTTAAGTTTTTTTAGTACCTTTTTTCGCGAAAAATCAATCGGCAAAATTAAGAACTTCATTTTGTTTAAATTTGTTAATATTTAAAGATATTTTAGTTAAAACATTGTGATTAAACATTCATTGTAAGATATCTGCTTTAAAAATTTATATTTGTCTCAGCCTTTCCAAGTATTAAAATTTTCAGGCTTAATTTAACATATAATTTTTTATTAATGATTCAATTGTTAAAATTATCATTTTAGTTACATTTTCTAAAGAGTCAAGAACATATTTTTTGTTACTCGATATGTAATCAAAACGAAAGTTTAAGTTACTGCTGGATATTAAAACATTCCTATCGTAATCGATATGTAAACAAAAGTTTTCAGAAATTTCTGTTGCCCTTTTCAGAAGAAGCTATTCAACTATGAAGCCATAAGGTATTATAAAAATAATTATTGATGCTGGATATTAAAACATTAATAGATATTTCAAGAGAAAATAAAAGGTTCGTAATATCTACAAAACGATAGCGTGGTTAGGTTAAATCGGCAGAAAATAAAAAAGGACACATTAAATCTAAGTAAATCAAAAGAAAAGTTAAAAATGGAATCGTAAATCAGATTAAAAAACAAATAATAAATTAACAAAATACCTAATAAAGTGTAATCCAATAATTATTTATGCAAAGCAATGAGAAATAGCAATGGTTGAGTTGAGTCACAAGTCGAAAACCTCGAGTCACGATCATAAACAAAAAATTAAAAATAATTTTTTTTGAAAATTGAAAAAGAATGATAAATAACAATTATATTGAATACATATAATTAAAAATAAAATTCTCCTTTTTTAAAAATGAATCTAAATACTTTTTCGACAAAAAGCAGTAATATGGAATAATAATTTCTTCATAACAAAAGAGAAAGATAATATCAATCGAAATTTCATTTAATATATTTAATATTTTAAAACACATAATAATTAACATTTAAAATTTTAATATTTAAAAAAAAAAAAAAAAGATTTACTGCCTACATTCAGATTGTTAACTCAACTTAGAATACCTAAAATGACTTTGCAAATCTTCTGATTTTATATTTTATACTCACAGCAGATGGATTAAGACTCCTCCTACATACGAAGTGACGTCAAACCTATTCACCAATCACAGACGAGAAAAGTAAAAAAAGCGATTTTTTAAAATAACGATTTTTAAAATAAAACGAGTTTTCCCAGAAAAAAGAAAAGTGTTATTCACCTCGTATTAATCAGATTTATATTATAATATCAATTTGAAGAAAATCGTTAGAAGCGTTTTCGAGATTTTCATATTAGGAACTTCCTCGATAATCATACCAACGTTTTCACTTTAAAAATGGCTATTTAAATCTCAAAATATACTGCACGTAGAAATGTAAAAATTTCAGTATACGATTAGACTGCAGATATAAGACTGTTCTAGAAAATTCAGAACAATAGGACCTATATCTGCTGAGTTATTAAAAGGCGGCTTTTCGCGTTTTCTTTGATCTCAAGTTAGCTGTATATATAGAGTTCCGCCATCTACGAATTCTACGATACGATACGATACGATTTTAACGATACGATACGATACGATTTTAGGCTTAAGGCTGCGTCACTCGGAATACTACCGTCTTCCATGATATACCAAATTTCGCTGCATTCCGTTCACCCGTTTTCGCTGCAGCATTCTGTTTATAGGGGAAGTTTAATTATAACCACCCTGTGTATATATATATATACATATTGACCAAAATAACTATTGTCATATTATATTACAATAACTTACAATGGTATTGCATCTGAAAATTTATTTAAATTGTAACATCAGTTTAATTTAATTTTGTAACATTTAACATCTGCCGACTTCTGCTAAACTGACGCTGTAACACGGAGGGTTAAAAAGAAAGTGTAGAAAGTTCAAAGCTCCTAAGAAAACTATCGAGTAAACTTAATGTATAAAACAGTAAAGAAATTTAACCTACTAAATATGTCTAAATGTTAATAAAGTGACCCGGAAATTTCTTTAGAATTCCGAACTAAGGCATTCACTTTAGTTAAGTTTGACCTATTGCTTAAATATTTAACCTTTTAATTAAAAAATTGATACATTCTGGCAACCCTAGTTCTTTCACTTCAACGATTATGTCCCCATCTCCTAGAATTGTAATGTTCCACTTTGGCATTATGATAAAAGCTGTAATAGTTGAAGGATTGATCCTAACCAGTGTTGGGGAATTTCTCGGATTTTGTGTTCTAAACCCATTTTCAGTCAATTGCTAGCCCAGTGACAAAATAGCTTCAGGATCTATTGGAAAAGAGGATTTACTTTCTGACATTTTGGTTCAAAAACCACGAAATGGGGGAACTTCGACTCATTCAACCCAAAACTAACTTTCTGACTCTGCAAAAGGCGTAAAGGATGTTGTAGTAGCGATTTGGAATCCAATAGCATTTTTTATTTTTGATTAATTAGATACTTATCGAGTCATAAGCGATTCTTCCCCTTTCTTGCGCTACTGCATCGGAAATTCGATTCAAAATGCCCACTTTGACAGTATTTTCTGAAAGATCGTCTGCCTTTACCAAAAAATGGAAAATGCCACTTGATTCATAAGTTTCCGAATAAGAAACTTAACCCATTTCATAGTTTTCAAACAAAAATGAAAGTAGTAGTCAGAAAGTAACCCCTTTGGATTTGAGAACAGCCTTAATTAAAAAAAAAAAAAAATCACTTAATTTGTTGTTAAAAATTGGGGAATAACCTGACAATAAAAGTTGAGTATATTGCGATACAGTTTTCAAACAAATTGCATTTGAAAGTACATTTTATCCCTATTCGGTGGTGTTTAAATTGAAAATGTGCGATGTTTAGAAGTTTTAAAAAATTTTAAAGGTTTCAATAAAAGCGAAATTTGCTTGTCTGCGGTTACCATTCGTAAAATGACGTCACGGACACATTTGTTCTTTATAATGTAGATAGCTATGTCTATTTTTTTTTAATGTAAAAAATAAAATTGGTATTAAAGATATAATTGTAGACTACTTTTCATAGTTGCAGGGTTGGATTTTGGAAAAATTTTCTCGTGTTCTGGTTGCGTATCTCGCCCGAGCCATTCAGGGCTTTAAACCAAAATCGTTTCGATAGAAATATTTTTTTTTTTTCTCAGAGAGAACCTTGACCCATTTTAGACCAAGCATAGAAACTTTATAAAATGTGTAATTTTTATGACCTTTGTTTTATTATTATTTTATTTACAGAACTTGCAACTTTAATCCTTTATGAAAACACATGATTAATCTCAAGTAGAATCATTATACATTTTCAAAAAGTCGAATTTGTCGATAAGACTAGCGTATTTTGAAAATTTCTCAACAGAAAGTGTTTGCTCCAAAGGAATTACTGATATTTTATAGATGTCTCCAGAACACTTAAAAATAGCAGAAAAATAAAATGAGTGAAAAATATTCTTCACAGTGTTAATAAAAAAATATTTGTTGAAATGGTCCTTTGGCCGAAAATGGGTAGAAGCAAGAACTTCCAAACATACTCAAATGAAATTGGAAAAATAAAAATTCAAATCCTGCCGTTCTCTTAAATAAGAATTTGAGTGAAAAATCTGAAATGTGCCTTTTCTGCAATTTAATTTCGCACCTGGCTTTTCGTAAGATTTGTGTGAATTTTTCAAGTTTGTTTGGACTTTAAAAGCAATAATATCACTGAATACATAATTTTGAAAGCGGTCGCAGACGATTAGCCGAAAACCAAATAGCCGACAAGACATTTAGCAGACAGCACTTAGACGACAGGACGTTTAGCCGACAAGTACATTTAGTCGACACGTACATTTAGCAGACAGGACATGTAGCCGACAAGTACATTTAGCCGACAGGACAAGTAGCCGAAACGTACGTATAGCATACAGGACAATTTGCCGCACGGACATTTAGCAGACAGACAATTGGACGACAGGCAATTGGCCGAACGTGACATTTAGCCGACAGGACATTTAGCCGACAGGACATTTAGCCGACAAGGCAATTAGCCGACAGGACATTTGGCCGACAAGACAATTAGCCGACAGGACATTTGGCCGACAAGACAATTAGCCGACAGGACAATTAGCCGACAGGACAATTAGGCGACAGGACAATTAGCCGACAGGACATTTAGCCGACAAGACAATTAGCCGACAGGACAATTAGCCGACAAGACAATTAGCCGACAAGACGGTTAGCCGACAGGACGATAAGCCGACAAGACGGTTAGCCGACAAGAAAAATTAGACGACAGGATATTTAGTGGAGAGGACGATTAGCCTAGTTAGGTTATGGTTAGGACACTTTTAGGTTACGGATAGATTATAATTTGTTTACGGTTACGTTAAACTTAGTTTACAGTTACGTTACGGTTAGGTTACAGTTAGATTACGGTTATGTCACAGTTATGTTACTTTTAGGTAACAATTAGGTTACGTTTAAGTTACAGATAGGTTAAGGTTATGTTACGAATAGGTTATAGTTAGATTACGGTTAAGTTACGGATAGGTTACAGTTAGATTACGTTTCTGCTACGATTAGGTTACGGATAGGATACAGTTCCGTTACAGTTTGGTTACAAATAGGATTACGGATAGGTTACAGTTAGATTACGGTTAGGTTCCGGATAGGTTACAGTAGGTTACGGATAGATTCCAATTAGGTTACGGTTAGGCTACCGCCAGGCTACAGTTAGGATACGGTTAGGTTACATTTAGGTTACAGTTAGGTTATAGTTACATCACAGTTAGGACACGGTTAGGTTATAATTATGTTACGGTTAGCGTACCGTCATGTTACGTTTATTTTACAGATAGATTACTGTTAGGTTACAGTTATGTTACATTTAGGTTATGGTTAGGTTATAAGTAGGTTACGGTTACGTTACGGTTAGGTTACAATTATGTTATGGTTAGGTTACGGTTATGTTCCGTTACAGATAGGTTACGGTTAGATTATGGATAAGTTACAGTTAGGTTACGGGGGGTCTATGTCAATTAGCCGAAAACCAAATAGCCGACAAGACATTTAGCAGACACCAATTAGCCGACAGGACGCTTAGCCGACAAGTGCATTTAGCCGAAACGTACATTTAGCCGAAACGTACATTTTCCCGACAGGACAATTAGCCGACAACGACAGTTAACCGACAAGACATATAGCCGACAGAGACATTTAGCCGACAGGACAATTAGTCGACATGGACAATTAGCCGACAGGTCAAATAGCCGACATGACGTTTAGCCGACGAGGCATTTAGCCGACATGACAATTAGCCGACAGGTCAAATAGCCGACATGACAATTAGCCGACAGCTCAAATAGCCGACAGAACATTTAGCCGACAGGTCAAATAGCCGACCTGACAATTACCCGACAGGATAATTAGCAGACAGGTCAAACAGCCGACAGATCAATTAGCAGACATGACAATTAGCCGACAGGACAATTAGCAGACAGGTCAAATAGCCGACATGATATTTATCCGAAACATACATTTTCCGAAAGAATTTAGAAGACTCATTGATATGGGTCGGTGATATACCAACAATGTCAACCTCAATAACTCGTCACCATCATAAATCAACTTTTTAGCTCACAGGCTATCAAAGTCAGAGAGCTGATGTGCCCGCCGTTCTGTATGTATGTAAGTATATACGTACGTATTCACGTAACGAGGTAACTCTTGATAGAAACATCCGATTTGCTTCAATTTTTTTTCTAGGTTCATTCTGGAAAGGTGCTTCGCTGATTAGTTTTGGGGGCTCATTGGCTAATGATAAAGGGGGAAAAGGGGCTAATCCCTCCCCTTAATTTAGATAAATGGGTTTTTCATGCAGAATTATTCGATTTGCTCTAAATCTGATATACCGGTTTATTATGTTAAGGAGCTTCCCTGATTAGATTTAGAAGTTCATTAGTTAAGTATAAAGGGGGGGGGGAAAGAGGGCTACCCCCCTTAATTTAGATAAATGTTTTTTTTCATTCAGAATTATTCGATTTGCTCCAAATTCGGTGCACCGGTTTATTATGTTAAGGAGCTTCCCTAATTAGATTTGGAGGTTCATTAGTTAAGAATAAAGGGGAATAGGGGCGCTAGTCCCCCCACCCCTTAATTTAGATAAATGGGTTTTTCATGCAGAGTTATTCGATTTGCTCCAAATTTGCTATATCGGTTTATCATGTTAAGGAGTTGCATTGATTAGGTTTAGTGGTTCATTAGTTAGGAATAAAGGGGGATAGGGGAGCTAGTCCCCTCCACCTCTTAATTTAGATAAATGGGTTTTTCATGCAGAATTATTTGATTTGCTCCAAATTTGGTATACCGGTTTATTATGCTAAAGAGCTGCCTTGATTAGATTTGGAAGTTCCTTAGTTAAGTATAAAGGGTGGAAAGGGGGGTAGATCTCCGCCCTTCATTTAGATAAATGGGTTTTTCATGCAGAATTATTCGATTTGCTCCAAATTTGGTATACCGGTTTATTATGTTAAGGAGCTGACGTGATTAGATTTGGAGGTTCATTAGTTTAGTATAAAGGGGGGCTAGATCCCCCACCCTTAATTTAGATAAATGGTTTTTTCATGCGGAGTTATTCGATTTGTTCCAAATTTGGGAGACCGGTTTATTATGTTAAGAAGCTGCCCTGATTAGATTTGGAGGTTTATTGGTTAAGTATAAATGGGGGAAACAGATTTACCCCACTTAATTTAAATAAATGTTTTTTTTTTCGTTCAGAATTATTCGATTTGCTCCAAATTCGGTGCACCGGTTTATTATGTTAAGGATCTTCCCTGATTAGATTTGGAGGTTCATTAGTTAAGAATAAAGGGGGATAGGGGTGCTAGTCCCCCCACCCCTTAATTTAGATAAATGGGTTTTTCATTCAGAGTTATTCGATTTGCTCCAAATTTGGTATACCGGTTTATTATGCTAAAGAGCTGCTTTGATTAGATTTGGAAGTTCCTTAGGTAAGTATAAAGGGTGGAAAGGGGGGGGGGGTAGATCTCCGCCCTTAATTTAGATAAATGGGTTTTTGATGCAGAATTATTCGATTTGCTCCAAATTTGGTATACCGGTTTATTATGTTAAGTAACTGACGTGATTATATTTGGAGGTTCATTAGTTTAGTATAAAGGGGGGCTAGATCCCCCACCCTTAATTTAGATAAATGGATTTTTCATGCAGAATTATTCGATTTGCTCCAAATTCGGTATACCGGTTTATTATGTTAAGAAGCTGCCCTGATTAGATTTGGAGGTTTATTGGTTAAGTATAAATGGGGAAGGGGACGGAGGATTGTCCCTCCTTTTTAGATAAATGGGTTTTTCATGCAGAAGTATTCGATTTTCTTCAAATTTGGTATACCGGTTTATTCCGATATTTCGCTTCCTTCATTAGATTTGGAGGTTCATTAGTTAAGTATAAAAGGGGGAAAGGGCGGAAAGTCCCCCCCTCTTAATTTAGATAAATGGGTTTTCATGCAGAATTATGTAATTTACCTTAATTTTTTTTTCTAGGTTCATTCTGATAAGGAGCTTTCTTGATTACATTTGAAGGTTCATTGGTTAGGCATAAAGGGGGAAATCGGGGGAGCTAATACCGCCCTTAATTAAGCGAGATGGTTTTTTCATGCTGAATTACCTGATTTGCTTCAAATTTGGTATACCAGTTTATTGTGTTAAGGAGCTTCTCTGATTACATTTGGAAGTTCATTGGTTAAGTATAAAGGGGGGAAATGTGGGCTAATCCCCCTTCATTTATATTTTGAGGGGGGATTATTCTTTGAAATAAGAGTATAATATACAATTAGTGTGAATATCCTGTGAGCTCAATGCCATCAGTTTAACTGGGCACTTTTATTTTTATTTTTTTCTCTCTAGAGTGGCGCAACCAGGATATTCACCATCACCTTTATCTGGGAAGGATTTTGAATCTTTACTACTCATAAACTTAGAAAAAAAATCATTGCGTTATATGATTATAAATTAGATTTTAGTAATTTCGTGTCATCTAAAAACCAACGCAATAAAAAACATAAGTAACCATTGTAAACTTAAGATTCAGATGACCGAAGTCTTGTTTTAGGTCGATTTTATATCACCGTTCAGGCTCGGGCTTATTCTTTTTTAAACTGTAAAATTTTAATTGTTCTCGTGTCTCGTATGAAAAAAAGTAAAAAAATATTTCTTTAACTGTAGGAAGTGATCACATACTTATTAGTAGCAAATTTATATCAAATAAAATTTATCTAAATACATTGTGTTGTTAATGCTTTTTAAGCTGCGTTATTATCTAAAATCTGTTTATATTTCTGAAATAAATTTAGTATTTATCTTTTTCTCTCTGCTAAAAAGCCTTTTATTTAAGTAAAGGCAATTTAATTACTACTTTCATTATCATTAATCTTTCAGATTCTCGTGGTTTCAATAAATAACTGAGGCATCTGCCTGTTATCACTCTATCTTATTTCTTTTTCTTTGTTTTTTCATAAACAAAATGATCACAGAAGTCCCGTTTCTCTGTTCTAGTATAAGAACAAGAAAGCTATTAAAAAAAAAAAAAAAAAAAAAAGAAAGAAAGAAAGAAAAAAAGAAAAAGAAAGAAAATCGTGATATTTGCAAATGGTGTCCCACGTCCGACACTGTCATGACGACACTGATCAGTCAATAAATGTTTAGAGTTTTTAGATTACTGCTGGAAAAAAAACTCCATATAATCAAAGGATATATTTTTATTTATTTGTTAACCAGAGAAAAGTTATTTCACCGTTAATGATTCTAGGATGAGAACTTTTTGTTGCTGTTAACAGCTGAAAGTTTGGTAAACATTAAAAAGAAAGATATTTATAAACTGTAAATGGAGAGAAGGAGATATATATTTTAAAAAAGGAAAGAAATTTTAGTTAAATATATTTTTAAAAAGATAATTTTGCTTATTCATTGGGGGGATAATTAGTATGTGGTATGTGATGATTGGTTAATTACATCATCACAGCTATTTTAAACGAAGATTTGCAATAATTGCACTTCCTCCACTCTTATAGGAGGAGGCCCTAAAAAGACTGAAAAAACCATGTAACTTTTTAAAATAAATTTAGAGCCTTCAAAATTTCGCTCATCTGCACATTTTAAAGAAGAATAACGTTTATAGGAAGTAACTCCCCCATCTGTTTGGTTGAAGGAAATAAGAGTAGAAAGTACATCTTTTCCGGATGAAAAAAAATTATTTCTTCCATTTTTTTTTTTTTTAATTCTGACCGAGATCTTTCTTAAAAAATAAATTTAAATATCTACCCTATATATATAAAATCCTAATGAAACGAATTTATGAAACGGAAGTATGAATCGACTGATTAAACAACTGATTATGTTTCACGTCGATTTCTCCTAAAATATGGAATACTTTGCGATGACATTAACACCAAATATCAATATTGATCCGCAGATTTCAAAACTGGTATTAGAATTTTTTAATTCGAATTAGTTTTCGAAATATAAATTTTTTTCTAATTTTATATACATATTTCTAATGATGGCAACTCAAATTTTAATCAAACAGATATCTTTTTTTTTTCATATTTCAGAAAAGGTTACCTTAAATGTATGCTAAGAAATGTATCATGCTACTTTTATTCATAATTCATTTTACTTGAACTATCTTTCGCCAAATCGAAAGATCCTGATAGAGAAATCAATTCTGACGGTATTTTTATGTTAGCGAGACGCAGGTGATGATTCGCCAAACATTTTTCCGTCGCATTTCTTCATATTTTATTCATTTCATTTAAAATATAATCCTTTCATTCGTTTTATTTAAAATACACAACTTTCATTTAAAATTGACGGCTTTCACTTCTTTCTTTTTTAAAAAAACAAAACGAAACGAAAAAAATTAGGCACAGATGTTATCTGCGAACCGGGGTACCAAATTGACGCCAAAATGGCATTATTGTGATTGATATGGTAACACGGCTATTGTTGTTTATTTGATAATAAATGTTTATTTACTTTTATTTCTTTTTTTAAATCCTTCTATATATAAAAAAAAAGTTTTGATTTGGAAATGGACCAATGAAAATCTGCGTAGATATTCCGGGTAGATCGGCATCCAATTTGAATGTTTAAGCATGGCCTTTCATCGTTAATATTAAAAAAAAAAACTGTTGCATACAAAAATATGAAAATCAGTGATGTTATAGAGAAATGTTTGATAAACCCGCTGATGCAGACAGTTTTCAAATCGAAGAATTATTTTAAGAGATATTTAATGATAAAGTTGGACAAAATCGTTCCATTAAAAAAGTTTTATTGGAGCAAAAACTATACATGAGAATTTAATCATTTTTAGATCATTTTATACATTATAAGTTTCCGGTGTGCAGATTGCATTTATTTGTCTTATTTGACTCATTTTTTGAGGTTTCATTTCCATTTTAAATTCAAATTTTCAGCATTTCGAGAGATATTTTTTTACAAATTTTAGAAAATGTTATTAATTTAAACTGTTGCAAATTGTATAAACAGCGCAAACAATGTTTACTTCAAATTAAAAATTTATTTACACGTGACAATTACAAACAGAAAAAAACAACAACTTTAAAATTAGAATTAAATGATTACATGTTAAAAGCAGGAAAATTACGTCATAAGAACCATATTTACACTTGAATTTTAAAAGAGAAACAGAATCTTAAAATAAAAAAAATCATTATTATGCGTTAAAACTTGTAAATGAAGGAAATTACGTCATATTTAAAATGGCCAAAAAATATGGCAAAACAATTTAAATTGAAAAATATATTTGCGCGAGATATTTTGAAATAATATTTTCAACCATTATCGTGAATTCGAAGACAGCGCAAATAATATTTCCTTCTAACAACAAAAGTATTTTCACGTGAATATTAATAAGAGAAATAAAACTTTGGTGTAAATTACGTCAGATTTGAAACGATACATTTAAAATGAATTATTTAAAAGAACTATCTTATAGCGCTGTTAAAAAATACCTGGAGACAATGACACTGTTTACTTAATTCATTTTAAATTAGCTTATTTTCAAATGTTTAACTAATTTTTTTAATTAAATACGAAAACAGCCATTGTATCTCTTAACAGCAACAGATTTGATCTTAAAAATCCCCAATCCAAGGAAAACGAATGGAAATCCGTTTACATAGAGATCGCTACCGTTTTTTTTTTTTTTTTAATTCAATATTTTTAAAACCGATCAAATTAGCGTGCTTTTTGGATTTTGGTGTGCCTGAACGGGGATTGGCGAGATTAGCTCGTAGGGGGAGCCCCCTAGTTATATAAATTATTTTGCTCTATGATTATTAATTATTTTTTTTATATTTCCTTTAGAAAGTAATAGAAAATAATTAAAAAATACGGCACTACTTAGTAATTCCGTCGACCAATTTCGCCAAATTATATAAATGGCCAAATCACTCGCCAAATTATACAAATTGACATAATTTTTATTTTAAATAACGAAAGAACAAAAAAAATTAGTATAACATTTATAAATATACAAATAAAACGTCGAAATAAAATCACTTGATGACGTAAACACGTGTAACTTGCTTAAAGTCAAGTGAATGTGACATTTACGATCAACCATTATTGGCATTTAATCTTATAGTTTGGCGATAGATTTTTGGTCGACGGGATATCTAAGGAATACCAAAAATGCATATGTAACTGGTATTTGAAAACGAGGTTTTCGCCAAATTTTCGTAAAAAAATAAAAATCACGCCAAACCTGCGGTGCGTATCTGGCCAAATATTAACACTCGAAAAAAAAAAAAAAAAAATACTAACTGGCGAGTTTTAAAAAAGCTATTGGAGAGATTTGCATCCGGTTAGCGTAACAGTACCTAGAATTCTTTGCGACAATGGCAACTTTTATGTAGTTTTATTCGAAAAAAAAATTTTGATTTTTTAATCAAAATGGAAAACTTACGGTCCCATATTGGCGCGATTTTTTTCTGACGCCAATGTCATATACGGAACGGGCACATAACTGGCGCCAAAGTATCGTTATTTTGCTTGATATGGTAAGCCGGATGTTGCTGTTTATGCTGTTGATGCGTTCCTCAAATTGGCGTCGTTAAAAAATCGTGCCAATATGGGACATATATGACATCTTTGCCAAACTTTCATATGAACGGCGAAGGGATCAGACCGTATTTGTTTATGGCAGTTGATGACTTGAACTATTATAATATAGATGAAATGATGGCGATAGAATAATATTTGGCGACTTATCACCTGTGCCTGGCTAACATTAAAGTATCAAAATGGCACATAGAGTATAAAAAGCGAAGTGGTCCGCCCTGAACTGTTGATGATAGTCACATGACTTTGGATATTGTTATAGAGATTGTTTTAAAATACCGGGAGACAAAGACTCCGTATACATAATTTATTTTATTTTAGCTTCTTTTCAAATGTTTAACTGTTCCTCTTTAATCAAAAACAAAAACAACCGTTGGATGTCTTAACAGCAACTGAATCGCCCTTAAATTTTTTGCAATCAAAGGGAATTGAATGGAAACCCGTTTACAGGGAGATCTACACAGGTTTTTTCAGTATAATTCAATCGTCTCTAATAAAACCCATTTTTAAAACCCATCAGATTAGCGTGTTTTTAGATTCTGCGGTGCCTGAACGGGGGTTGGCGAGCGTAGCTTTCAGGGGGCAGAGCCCCCTAGTACTAATATAAATTATTATTAAAATTACATCTTAAATATAATAATTTTAAAAGTTAAAAAACTTTATTATGCGACTCAGATGTAGCTTACTTCTGGGCCCCTGACATTGTCTAGGACCCCCATAAATGGGGGTTAGGGGTGAGAGGTAGTCGTTACGGCCCTGCTGATTCGCTACGTTTTGGAATTGCTATTTTTGAGCTTATCTGTGAACACAGAAATATCGATTCAAGTATCAATTCTAGAATTTGGGAATCTATTCTTACTGTGATCGATTCTGTTTTATATGATGTCGATTTTAATCGATTCTCAAATTTTCCAGAATCGCCCATCACTAGCTACAATAAAAGGCCCAAAAGAGGCCAACTGATAGTTAAGAGCAGGGCCCTAACATGAAAATATGTTAAAAAGTCTTAGATCTTCAATTATTCAAAATTAACCATAGAGTTACGAATTATTCCTTAGAATAATAATTTAAAGAAATGCGCCAAAAATTGGGTAAATGCTTAAATGATTGTCCTGGGACCCAAATAAAATATGAGGTGTTGGTCCTGGGAGAAGAGTCCAAAACTCAGTTTTAAAATTATGCACTGAGAAGGTGAGAAAATTAGAGTGTGAAAAATGCATGGCGCACAAAAAATTCTAGGGACCTACGGGATCCTAAGAGGGGGAGAATGGAGCAAGGGCCTTAACTGGGTTTCAGAAATGGGAGAATAACTAAATGAAAAAAGGATACCAAAAATGAAGATCGGATTAAAAGGAAGCAATTTATTAACAATTTAGGGCGCAAAAACTTCAAGAGGTGCTGTAATGGGTCCCAGGCTGCCAGGGCCTTAACTGGAATGTAGAAATGAGGGAATAACTAAATGGAGAATTGGCCCCAAAAACGAAGAAGATCGGATATAAAGGGGGTAAGTTATTAACAATTTAGAGCATAAAAACTTAAAGAGGCACAGGGGCCCCGACCCTTAAAAAAAGAAAAATCTGATTGTCAGGTGCATCAGGACATGTCTTGGACTGTTCTCACCTAAATGTTCAGACTTCTACGTGCGGTAGATTTTGCTAGTCATCAAACGCAGACACACAGACACTCACACACTCACATACACACAAATAGAGCGAAACTTTCTTTTATTGGTATACGTTTTATTCAATTTTCTTCGCTAAAAACTGGGTTGTCGTTAAATCCGATCTCGCTGAAAACTTATTCTACAGTTATATACAAACACACTTTTAGTAGCTGACGAGTTATTGAGGTTTTAATGCATATGTATAAAATATTAATGATGATTGAGTAAAAGCGCTGATTTATGAAATTGATGAGCTGTCGATATTATAGTGCCCCCATGTCAGTAACAAATAAATATTATTTCTTTCAACAAAAACAAAGGTTTATAAGGCTGGCGAATCACTGATCTTTTAATATATAAATTAAATAAGTTCGATGCGCAAAAAGACGAATTTGTGAGAATGTCAAGTTATCAAGATTGGATATATATAATTCATTAATGACATTCGACTTAATAAATTCCCAGATGATTAAGGATGACGACTTTTCGAGGTTTTTTTGGAAATCATACAGAATTTATATCAAACTGATTGAAATATAAATTTAAAGAGAAGGCGAAGTAACTAGATTTTTGCGTTTAGAGAGATCGTTTGGGGATAACTTGTTATTTTGATTTTATTGCGGATGTAAAGAAAATTAATTATATTCTATTGCATAGAAGCACTGCTTTATGAGGATATAGAGTTATCAAGGTTTTAACCACAATGACCAATGATAATTGTTTAAATAAAAACATAGATTTATAAGCTTGAGGATTCATCAAGGTTTAGCCGTATAACTTGTATTCGATATATAATAAAACAGATTAATGAATCTTCAAGTTATCCAGTTTTTAGAGCAAATGTATAAATAATAATATTAAATAAATATACTTATTTATGAGGATGTCGAGTTATCGAGGCTTAAACATATAAGCGTAATAATAATAACGTTTTATTAAACTAGCTGGCTTCGCCCTCTAGTGCGCTCATAATTACATCGGGGCCTCTAATTTATGCTAACATCGAATAAAACGAATGTCGAATTCATATGAAAATTTTCGTTAGGTGCAGTAGCGTAGCTACGTTGTTTGCCGCCCGGGATTTCATCCGTTTATTAAAAAATATTGCGTTAATTATAAAAGTAGTCCGTGAAATTTACAAAGGTGGGGGGGGGGGGGCAACCTTCCACCGCTTAGGTGTGTATTCTTTCCTCGGGTTCTAGGGGCCTGATTTCAACGGGAATTGGTTCATTTAAGTTAGATTACAATTCAGCTACTTTCTGTATTATGAAAGTTTATCTTAGACTTCAGTTACCAACATTTTCGAACATTAATGATGCATTCATTTTTCGGGTTCTATGGGCTTGATTACAATGAAGTTTAGCTCACTCGTCTTGGTTTTCGATTATCTGCGGCACGTGCGGAGCACTTCCGGTACATACTGCTTTAGGTAGCGGGGACCCAGATCACAGGTTCGTTCGGTAAGAGATTTGTTGGAAACACACGAGAGGCTGTGGAAGGTAATGGGACTTCCGAAACTAGGTTCATTTAAAAGATTTTCAAAGGATATAAAATCATACAAACTTGAGTTTTATTTAAGGTTATTATGATGGGCCTGGACAACGCCGGTTGGTCAGCTAGTGTGATATAAAATTACACTGTATAAAATTCGGTTGTAACCAGGGCTTAATTTGCGCCGGAGCCCACCAGAGCACGGCTCCGGTACTTTTCTGTTTTTAGTAAATATTTAAATATTGCTCGGAATTCACGGAGCTCATAAATACAGGGCTCCGGAGCCCAGTGCAATAGCGCTTCCGAAAAACCGAAGCTTAAATTACTTTTTCCTTTCCTTCTCATCTCCAAGCTTTTGCATTCTTTTTACAAAAACACTTATATGTGACGTAATGTGTCACCAGGGGCGTAGCTACAGATATTTTTTCGGGGTGGGGGGTGGGGTGGGGGGGGGGGGGGAGTTCAAAAATTTCCCAACTTGAAACAAATTCCTCCAACATTCAACTAAAGTGATATGCACAAAGTGTGTAATAATGATGATGAAGCTTATGCATAAAAAATTTCTTTCCAAAGAAAAATTTTGAAACTAGAAATATAGAAATTCTATTTATTGGTTTGTTTAATAAAAAAACAAACACGCGTTTTACTTTCTTCTGTCCTTACAAGACGAAAGCATTGAATTCGTAAAAAAATTCTACAACTTGTTTTCGATGGTTTGATACGTTTTAGAAGGTCCAGAACGTGATTTGACTGTTTTTAGAAAATGTCTGTCTGTGTGAATGTGACACAAATTTTGTGGGTGCTCTATCTCAAGAACTAATTCGCGGAATTTTATAAAACTTTAGATTAAGTTATACCTCGATAAAAATTAATGCTGATTAGTTTTGGGTGTAAATTACCCAAAAGGTGGTGCTGCTATGCTGTATTTTTCACGATTTACATGATTTTAGCGATAGTTATATCTCAAAAACTGTTGCACAGAATTTGATTAAATTTCATATTCTGTTAAACCTTGGCATAATTTAGTGCTTATTAGGTTTTTAGCTCACAGGCTATCAAAGCCTGAGAGCTAATGTGCCCGCCCGTTCTGTATGTATGTATGTATGTATGTATGTATGTATGTATGTACGTACGTATGTACGTAACGCGATAACTCTTGATAGAAACATCCGATTTGCTTCAAAATTTTTTCCTAGGTTCACTGTGATAAGGCGCTTCCCTGATTAGTTTTTGGAGTTCATTGGTTAAGGATAGAGGGGGAAAAACGGGGTTAGTTCTCACCCCCCCCTTAATTCAGATAAATGGGTTTTTCATGCAGAATGATTCGATTTGCTCCGAATTTGATATACCGGTTTATTATGTTAAGGAACTTCCCTGATTAGTTTTGGGAGCTCATTGGTTAAGGATAAAGGGGGAAAAACGGGGTTAGTCCCACCCCCCCCCCCCCCGCCTTAATTCAGATAAATGTGTTTTTCATGCAGAATGATTCGATTTGCTCCGAATTTGGTATAGCGGTTTATTATGTTAAGCAACTTCCCTGATTAGTTTTGGGGGTTCATTGGTTAAGGGTAAAGGGGGAAAAACGGTGTTAGTCCAACCCCCTTAATTCAGATAAATGGGTTTTTCATGCAGAATCATTCGATTTGCTCCGAATTTGGTATACCGGTTTATTATGTTAAGGAACTTCCCTGATTAGTTTTGGGAGTTCATTGGTTAAGGATAAAGGGGAAAAAACGGGGTTAGTCCACCCCCCCCCCCTTAATTCAGATAAATGTGTTTTTCATGCAGAATGATTCGATTTGCTCCGAATTTGGTATACCGGTTTATTATGTTAAGGAACTTCCCTGATTAGTTTTGGGGGTTCATTGGTTAAGGATAAAGGGGGAAAAACGGGGTTAGTCCACCCCCCTTAATTCAGATAGATGTGTTTTTCATGCAGAATGATTAGATTTGCTCCGAATTTGGTATAGCGGTTTATTATGTTAAGGAACTTCCCTGATTAGTTTTGGGGGTTCATTGGTTAAGGGTAAAGGGGGAAAAACGGGGTTAGTCCACCCCCCTCAATTCAGATAAATGGGTTTTTCATGCAGAATCATTCAATTTGCTCCGAATTTGGTATACCGGTTTTTTATGCTAAGGAACTTTCCTGATTAGTTTTGGGGGTTCATTGGTTAAGGATAAAGGGGGAAAAGGGGGGTTAGTCCACCCCCTTAATTCAGATAATAGGGTTTTTCATGCGGAATCATTCGATTTGCTCCGAATTTGGTATACCGGTTTATTATGTTAAGGAACTTCCCTGATTAGTTTTAGGAGTTCATTGGTTAAGGATAAAGGGGGAAAAACGGGGTTAGTCCACCCCGCCTTAATTCAGATAAATGGGTTTTTCATGCAGAATGGTTCGATTTGCTCCGAATTTGGTATACCGGTTTATTATGTTAAGGAACTTCCCTGATTAGTTTTGGGGGTTCATTGGTTAAGGATAAAGGAGGAAAAACGGGGTTAGTCCACCCCCCTTAATTCAGATAAATGTGTTTTTCATGCAGAATGATTCGATTTGCTCTGAATTTGGTATACCGGTTTATTATGTTAAGGAACTTCCCTTATTAGTTTTGGGGATTCATTGGTTAAGGATAAAGGGGGGAAAAACAGGGTTAGCCCACCCCCCTTAATTCAGATAAATGTGTTTTTCATGCAGAATGATTCGATTTGCTCCGAATTTAGTATACCGGTTTATTATGTTAAGGAACTTCCCTGATTAGTTTTGGGGTTCATTGGTTAAGGGTAAAGGGGGGAAAAGGGAGGTTAGCCCGCCCCTCTTAATTTAGATAAATGGGTTTTTCATGCAGAATGATTCGATTTGCTCCGAAGTTGGTATACCGGTTTATTATGTTAAGGAGCTTCCCTGATTCGTTTTGGCGATTAATTGGTTAAGGATAAAGTGGGGTTAGTCCACCCCCTTAATTTAGATAAATGTTTTTTTTTTTTGCAAGATTATTCGATTTGCTCCAAATTTGGTATAGCGGTTTATTATGATAAGGAGCTTCCCTGATTAGATTTGGAGGTTCACTGGTTAAGTATAAAGGGGGAAACGGGGGCTAATTCCCTTTCACTTATTTTTTTGAGTGGCATTATTCTTTAAAATAAGAGTATAATATACAATTAGTGTGAATAGTCTGTGAGCTCAATGCCATCAGTTTAGCTGGGCACTTTTCTTTTTTATTGTATATATCTGTGGCACTGCTGTGCAGCATTTTTCACGATTTTCGCGTTAGTTATATCTGAAAAATTAATGCACGGAAATTTAGTCAAACTTCATATTTGGTTGCACTTCCTTATTGGGCTTGGGTGTATACTGTCCAAAGATATCGTTTTTGAGCTCTTTGGGTTTGGAATTTTGGTTGCAGACATCTAAGAGCATGGGTGTCGAAATTCAATGATTCGTTAGAAAAATGCGATGCTTCTGTCTCCTTTTTAAATGCACACAATTAAACGAATTATAAATTAAATGCACACAATTAAACCTTTAGAATTCATTATTATGGGCATAGAATTGTTATTTAATTTTAACATTGTGATTGCAAATTTTGAAGTATTAACATGTATGGGATAGAATAAGGTTTTGGGATTGGCGCATCCAAATAGTTTTCATTTAACATCAATTCTTTTGGTCTTCAAAGAAGCTAACCCTGATGAAGCTAACCTGACATCGTCCAGTTTAATAAAATCCACTATTTCACTTTCAGATTTTAAAAGCATTAGGCTGTCAAGTCTGTCAGGTCTCATTGTAGCTTGCAATATATATTTTTTAAATTTTTATTTGACTAAAGATTCTTTCATTAGATGCAACGCCAGAAAGATAAGCTGCTGTGAATGTTAAGGTACGAGTATATAGTTTGACACTGTGACCCAAATAGTCTTTGAATTTCATGGCATGAACAAAAGGTTTGTTAAGTGAGTTGGGATTTGGTTTATTTCTATTTGACTCTGCAAGTCATGCACATCCGGTTTCTCATTTCCAGGTGGAAACATTATTAACTTTTCTAAGTTAGTGATACTCAAATTTGCCTTGCACAATTGTAATTTAAATATGGAATATATTGGTGCAATATTCTCCTGATATAGGGAACATTGTCATTTAAGCCCATTACTAAATTGCCGAAATTTTCTTGTATTTCTTATAACTCTTCCCTGTAAAACTTATGTGTATCAATGTCCATTGCTATGCTATTATTTTTATCTATTCCATTTGGTGAAACCGTTTTCCCACGGTGCTTTCAGAAGTCAGCTTCTTCAATCACATCCTAATATTCATAATTGTTTATGAACTTGTCTATAAGGAAATCTTTATTTCTTCAAAATTTTATTCAAGTGCAACCTGTCAGTGTTTATGTCAATCTGTATGTCGATTTTTTTTCTTCAGTTGATGGACTGCTTTCATGGTCATATTTCTATTCCAAATTCAAATCATCCACTTTTTTACCTTTTTCATCCTCGAATGGATTTTTAGATGCTCCAAAATCTTGCACGAAAGCTCTTTTCCTATTATGAAGGGTTCTTTCGTGCTAAGATTTATAGTCATTTTTTAGAACAGCTTTAAACACACAACACTGGATTTTTGGTTTAAAATTTCATAAACACCTACAAATATAAATGAACAGAACATATATATATATTCCGCACACAAATAAAGGTAAAATGTGGCAAATTTATCTGAACTAATTTATCTGAACTAATGAACTAATGACTTCTTATGTTCACATTTGCTCATATAATGCTTTTGTCTTGACAGCGAAGGGTTACCTAATTTTCGGAGCAAAAAATCACGAGAATAAGTAAAATATTGTCCAAAAATTGCTTTCTTGCCCAGCTGTGTTTCAAGTAGGTGACTACATTCCTTTGTGTTATGCTACAAGTGATCTCCAATTTTCAAAAGAAGCTGCAATCCCTTTGGATTAAAATAACTGGATTCTCTTTTGGGAGGGGAAAGGGAGGAAGGGTGAAATTTTTGTGAAAGGAACAAAGTTTTGAAGGAAATAAAGGAACTGGATAGTCAGCTATTGGTGGATAGCAATAGAGAAATTTAGGTCTGGTAGATGTATAATATTTTTGTAGAACTGAAAAATACAATGATAGATTGAGTGTGGCTCATTTCTTTTTGTATTTCTTTTGATAATTTAACTTGCTTAGAGTCACAGTACTCAGTCAGAAACATAATCACCAAAACAATAAAAATTTCACAATGTCTCAAAAATTCAGAATTTCCCAACTCTAAGCTCAAATTTCCCAACTTCACAAATATTGGGGGAGGGAGGCTCCCCCCCCATACCCCCCCCATGGCGACGCCCCTGTGTGTCACATGCGTAGGAGATGGAGATAAAACGGACTCAAATTTTATATCAGTTTTTAGGCTCAGACTGACTCGAGCTCAACCTGTATTGCATTTAAAATTTTATTTATTCATGTATTGAAAAAAAAATCCTCTTTTAAAATTACGTATTATATTCCATTTCAAATCATTTTAATGCTATTTTGATCAGAATGAAGGGGAAACAGAAATCGTGTTTTTCTATTTCAAATTTATATCGGCGACGTGTTGATACGGCGCCACTCAAGAGACTGAACAATAAATTTGCTTTCAGTTCGATTTTCTTTTGTGACAGTAGGATATTTTTTCATTGGCTGGGTTTCCTTTTTATTATTTCGATATCTAACCTGAAAAGAACATTTTCTGTTTTATCCAACAAGCATCAGCTTGACGTTTTGTTTGTTCGAGGTTTTTTGTCTTCTATTGCGTACGAGTATAAAAATCACGTCAGTGATTTTTTTATCTATTTTGTATCATGAACAGTACCCACGCTAAGGCTCTTTGCACCTATACGAAATCACTTTTCTTTGTAAGTAGATATAATTACCATGTATTGTTATTCTGATAGAAAGCAATCGAGCTGTGCTTCCCCTTTTTCTATAAAAGCATAGATTCTTTCCGATAACGTTGTAAAATTTTTAATTTTACTTGATATTTAGGGACTCACCGCAAAAGATTGTTATGCGGAAGGAATTGATTATAGTTTATTATATGCACCTTTTACAGGAAATTGTAAAACATTGTTCTATTCTTCAGCATATAAATATTCATTTCTGTAAATTTCATTCATTTCTTCTTATAAATGCATAGCTGCGAACTATCCCTTTTTTGTGTTAACACCATTTCCTAATCATAATCGTTACCCTATTTAATCGCAGAATTCTGCAATGAATTAACATAAAAAATAGGCACGGATTTTTACTATTCAGAAGAAGTGATAACTAAAAAGTGGAATAGTTGACAGCTAAGTATATGCTGATAGATATATTTAAAATTTTTATTTTGCTAAAGAAATAAAATGCTTTAAATTTTGCAATTAATGTACGAAATATAAATATGCAGATTACAGGGGCAGGGGGAGGGGGTAGAACGGTACAGTTTTTGTACCGGTAGTGCAGAATATTAGGGCTCTGGAATTTTTTTTGTTAGAATTTAAGCCCTGGGCGCAGTAATCTAATTGTAACGTAATCTTAATCTAACTCTACCATAAACATTACCGAACTGTACCCTAGCTGTAACATGTTACCTAACCGTAACCTAACGGTAACTTAACAGTAACATACCTTCAACCTAACTATAAACAAATTATCACCTAACCGTAACCTAACTGTAACCTAATTGCAACTTAACCTTAATCTAATTATGACATTTCCGTAACCTAACTGTAACGTAACTATAAACTATCGGTAACTTAACCGTAACGTAAACTAATTATAAGCTAAATGTAACGTGACTGTAACCTACCTGTAACCTATCCATAATCCAACCGTAAACTATCTGTAACGGAAATGGAACACAACCGTAACCTAACAATGAGCTATCTGTAACGGAAATGGAATATAATCGTAACCTAACCGTAATCTATCTGTAACGGAAATGGAACATAACCGTAACCTAACCGTAACCTACTTATAACCTAACCCTAACCTAACTGTAACATAACTGTAACCTAACCGTAATCTATCTGTAAAATAAACGCATCATAACGGTACGCTAACCGTAAACTAATTATAACCTAACCGTATCCTAACTGTGATGTAACTATAACCTAACTGTAACTTAAATCTAACCTAACTGTAGCCTGGAGGTAACCTAACCTTAACCTAATTGTAACCTAGCCGTAACGTACTGTAACCTATCCGTAACCTAACCGTAATCTAACTGTAACCTATTCGTAATCTTAATTGTAACCAAACTGTAACGTAACTGTATCCTTATTGTAACCTAATCGTAGCATAAACGTAATCTAACTGTAACCTATCCGTAACCTAGCTGTAACCTATTCGTAACTTAACCCTAATCTAACTGTAACCTATCCGTAACCTAACCTTAACCTATTTATAACTTAAATGTAACCTAATTGTTACCTAAATTTAATCTAACTGTGACGTAACTGTAACCTAACCGTAACCTAACTGTAACCTAGGTTTAACGTAACTGTAAACTAATTATAACCTAACTGTATTCTAACTGTAACCTATCCGAAACCTAACAGTATCCAAACCAAAACCTAACTGGGCCAATCGTCCTCTCGGATAAATATCCTGTCGGGTAAATGTCCTGTCGGCTAATTGACCTGTCGGGTAAATGTCCTGTCGGGTAAATGTCCTGTCGGGTAAATGTCATGTCGGCTAATTGTCCTGTCGGCTAATTGTCTTGTCGGCTAATCATCCTGTCTGTTAAACGTCCTGTCGGCTACTTGTCCATGTCGACTAACTGTCCTATCGGCTATCTGTCTCTGTCGGCTATCTGTCTTGTCGGCTAACTGTCGCTGTCGGCTAATTGTCCTGTCGACTAAATGTACGTGTCGACTAAACGTCCTGTCGTCTAATTGTTGTCTGCTAAATGTCTTGTCGGCTATTTGGTTGTCTGCTAAATGACATAGACCCTTTTGAAAGGTCTGTTTATTTATAAAAGTGCCTCCCCATATTCGATAATTCTTTTCCAGTCACTGCATTTCATCTTTGTTATTGCCTTTTTGATTACTTTTTTGGGTACTCAAAAAGATGCGAAAGGGAAAACTTGATTTCAAAGGGGTTTTGTCCCCACATTATTGAATTCATTTTGCTTCACAAATGCATGTCATTTAGAAAATGTCAGCAAATCGCAATTGTCCAAAAGTTCACTTTTCCTCATTTTCTCTTTGCTGATGGCGCCATCTATTGAACATGGCACGAAATGAATGTAATGTGTTTAACAAAAAAAGTCATTTAAAAATAATCTATGAAAATGTTTAGTTATTTATTTTCCCCTTTAATTTTGAGAGGTCGTGGCCCCTTTTTCTGATTATAGGGTGATATATACAAATTAATTAAAAAATATAGGCATAAAAATTGTGATATTAGATTATATTTTGTCTTACTCAAAAAGGAAGATATACTTTAACCAATCTGTTAGTCATTATGGGTTATTAAAATATGTTTACCAACTTTTACTGATAAGATAAATATTTTTAAATATTTAAAAAATAGTTATGATGCTATATATTTTTTAAATAATTATTTTATATTTTATAAAGTTTAATTAATTTTTTATATTTCATTTGTTGAAAAACATGTATTTTTCAATTTCATTTTATTTTTACTCACAATGTGTTTTTTACGATTTTTTAAAAATTATTATTAAGGTCTTATTAAGCAGTCAAAGTTTAGATATGGATAATTTATATTTAATAAGAGCAAATCTGTTTGCCCACCCCCCCCCCTTTTTTTTCTTTTCAAAAATATATACAAAGTTGTAATGATATTGTAAATAAGTTAAACTTTATTTTTAGATAAATAGTGCTGTATCTCAAATATTAGCTAAAGATTTACCATTATTATAGTATTTTAGTAGGAACTTTAGATAGTTCCCCCTTAGTAGGATCCCCCAGTTTTACATCTCTGGGGAATTTCTTCCAATGAATGGTCATTATAATATTAGAGAAGGAGATGAGATGGGATTGGTGATGGAGATGAGATTTCCATTTTATATTATTTTTTAAAATATTGATAAGATTTTAAATATCATTATCATCATCAACAGTTTTCATTCCACTGCTGGATGTAGGTCTCCCCCAGATTTTTCCAATGTTTTCTGTCTAGTGCTTTAGTCATCCAATTTACACCGGCTACTTTTCTGATTTCATCACTCCATCTTACTTGAGGTCGTCTTCTTGGCCGTTTTACATCTCTGGGGAATTTCTTCCAATGAATGGTCATTATAATATTAGAGAAGCATGTTGTGTGTGTGTGTGTGGAAGCGGGGTGGGGGGGGGGGGTGGAGATGAGATTTCTATTTGCTTTTCTTCTGAGAAAAGTAAGATTGTTGAGTGAACTACGGACAGAGTAGTTACATAAACATTTTTAAATAGGTTTAAAAATAAATCGTTTTATATCGAGTTAAAGACAAATATATCACATAAACAAGAGATAAATGGAAGGGTGATTAATTCTCTATATAAGCAATTGCAAAATGGCAAAAAATGCGTTTGTGTAAATCTTGAATGCGATCATTGAAAGATGTTTTACTAAAAAATAACTGTCCACAACCTTTTAAATGGTGTTTTGTTTTTGTTTTTTCCTGTTTTTCATTAGTGAAAAATATTGAGTGAGAAATATGCCGTTTGCTTAAGAAATTTTTAGTGCAATTTTTTGACAGACATTATTTTTGAAATATGATGTGTCTGTATTTGGTCAGGGACGTAATCACTGAAGAAGCTTAACAGGCTACTTCACTTACGCGAAAACGTCCGCTCGCTACTGTTAATCCAATGGAAGGAATTCTTAAAGATATCTCGTTTGCATTTCAATATTTTTAAATATATATATATATATTGCATTGGATAACTGAGGTCGATCTCTACAAACACCGTTTTTAAACATTTTCGATTTTGTTTACGGTTTTTTTTTTTTTTTACTAGGATACTTTCGGAACCGTTTCCGAAAATGTAAGTATCATCTCTTAGAGCTGCCATTGGCGACTATTTTTATATTCTATTCGCACCACTAATTGTAAGAAATAAATTTTGTATTATATTTCTCATTCACATGTTGTCGAAGTCTATGAGAATGATTTTTGTTTTGAGAAAGGGGCTCTTTAAAAACCTTGCAAACAAAATCGAAAAAATAAAATAAAAAACGGTCTTTGTACCTCAGTTATCCAATGAAAAATAAATCATTTAAAAATATTGCAATGCAAACGAGATATTTAAAAAAAAATCCTCCCATAGGATTAACATTATCGAGCGGGTGTTTTCGCTTGAGTGAAGTATCCTTCAGTCCTCCCCTTTCAAAATTAAGAGAATTTTTAATCTAAAATTCACTTTAAAAGACTTCTTAAAATAGATTATATATTATTATAATAT
This sequence comes from Maratus speciosus, assembly GCA_963932465.1. Lineage (NCBI taxonomy): Eukaryota > Metazoa > Arthropoda > Arachnida > Araneae > Salticidae > Maratus > Maratus speciosus. Next base: position 678,654,546 of record OZ010788.1, read on the forward strand.
TTATATTATAATGCATTTTATATATTGTTATAATATAACATAAATTAATTTAAAATACTATTATCAACCGAATAATTTACTCAAGTCCATTCCATTCAAAAATAAAGGCAATTTTCTTTTAACCTAAACCTCACAGGAATTATATTAAAGAACCGTCTTGTCTTTTTTATGTACTAGAATATTAATTTATAGTTTTGAAATGAATATTAAAATTCATTTTATATTTACTATACTAATATTAATAATTAAAATAAGCGATTAATCAGTTTCAAAATAAGTATTTGGGGTGATGCCCATGATTTTTTCCTCACTTATTTCACAATTATTTAAGATACTGTAATAAATGGTTTGCGAACTGAAATTTTGCAGACTATGCCTCGCAGACTATGACTACGACATCCCATTGACATTCGGAAATCGTACTCTAAAAACAAAAAGTAGTAAATAAATCCGTAGTTCGCGCGCATGCGTGGAAGACATTTTGAGAAAAGTGAACTAGTGGACTTTCGGAGGGCTGCGATGTATCGGCTCTTTTTTTTTTCAACGCTTCCAAAATGGGTGTTTGGAAACGCAACAATCAGGACTGTCATGAGACAACCATCGCTTTTAATCTCAAGGTGGAGTCATTTTTCAAAAAAATGTCAACAAAAATGACTGGATTCCAAATCACCCTTGATAGCCCTTAAAAGAGGATGGCGGGGAAATTCTTGGATGAACTGTGAGATGTTAGCGTCTACCTATCTGCCCTTAATACTTTCTCTCTCCGACAGTTCAAACTTATTTTTAGGCTGTTATATTAAACAAGTTGGAAATTGCTCGTCAAACGTGGCAAATGAGGTGCGTTCGTACTATAACTAGTTTTATAAATGTTTTTTGCACCACATATTGTACTGAATGTATATTTTAGTGCACTTCAATAAGTGCATATCAATTTCATTCCGTTCGAAAGGCTATAACAGCATTAAAATGCACTTGAAATAATTTTTTTCTCCGTTGGCCGTCATGTAGCGGAAAACTCTTGGCTGTCCCTGTCATTAAACTATACATCCGATTTTCATAAAATTTGAAATGACTCGACAATATGTTGCAACAATTACATATTTAAAATTTCAGACCATTCGGAAGGCTTAGCATTCGCAGAAGCATTAAAATGCACTTGCAATAATTAAAATGCACTTGCAATAATTTATTCCTATTGGCCGTAATGTAACTGAAAACTTTTGACTGTCCCTGTCATTAAACTATACATCCGATTTTCATAAAATTGGAAACAACTCGACAAAATGTTGCAACAATTACATATTTAAAATTTCAGACCATTCGGAAGGCTGTTAGAAGCATTAAAATGCACTTGCAATAATTAAAATGCACTTGCAATAATTTATTCCAATTGGCCGTAATGTAACTGAAAACTTTTGACTGTCCCTGTAATTAAACTATACATCCGATTTTCATAAAATTGGAAATGACTCGACACAATATTGCAACAATTATATATTTAAAATTTCAGACCATTCGGTTGGGTAGTTTCTGCTCTGCAGACAGACGGACTGAACGACGACTATAGGTGCTACGTATTTATATAATTACGAACGCACCTAAAAATGGGTCCTGCTAATGCTATTAAAGATTAAATGTTCACTATTTGATAAATTATCAAGTGTTCTGAGTTGTTAAGAGTGTGGAAATAACCTGTTAATTACCTGTGCCAGAAAGAGTGGCAGTACCATGGATGAACGGTGGACGTCTGGCGTGTAGTACTTGAGGCCCATCTCTTTCAGATCTCTTGCTGTAAAACGGTGGATTGGATTCCGAAATTGGGTGCTCTACAAAAAACAGAAATGTTCATTTTTAGTTTAGAAACAAATCAGTATAGAAGTAAGGTTTATGGTACGGGCAGCTGACAACATGATTAAACACAGGGCTTAATAAAAAAAAGTATCAGAGCCTGTGATGGGGAAATCACTTTTCGTTTTTTGCATCCCGTTTTTACACGCCAGCGATGCTATTTTCTGTGCAACGTCTCATTTTCTCTCTCTGAATCGCAACAACATTTTCGACTGTGCCTGCTCTTCGTAGTTTTGTGCAATGCGCATGCGTCAGCAGCATATCACATCGCGGCTCATTCTTCATTTTTAGCTCTTCGCTGCTGCATCAAGGCTCCTCAGCAACCCACGTCATAAAAAGGGTGTGTTTCGCTAAGCCAATGAAATATAGTTGCTTTTCGTGGCGTTTTAATTTTGTACAGAAAGATGTTTAGGATTATTAAATTTATTCAGAGCTTTATCAATCAAAGAGAAATTACAACCATGAGAATGGTTGAGAGAGATGCAAGAGATGTGAGATATTTCATTATTCAGAGCAGAAGAGTCAGAACAAATGCACAACACCCTAAAAACAAAACAAAAGTATAAAATGATGTCATTTTCTGTTGAGGAGGATCGTTTGAAAAAGCATGAGGAGGGAGAGATACAGCGAAAAGTTTTCTATAAACAGAAGTAGAGGTCTAAGGTTATTCCTAAGTTCATCAATATATAATTAAGTTAATTAATTTACATCTTAAAAGAAAATTATTCCTATTCAAAAATCTAGCCCGCTTCAAATGAAGGTGCTTGAAATGATTAATAAGTGAGGAACCCATAACAAAAAGAAGGTAAACAAAGCCCCGAAATTAAATAAATAGAAAGAAAATAATAAAAATATATATATAAAAGTAAAAAGCAATAAAGATAAAAAAACTTAAAAAATAGGAAGAAAGAAAACCTTGTAACCTTGAACACATAACAAAGTAGGCAGTGTAGCAAACCTAAACAGTGAAATTAAGTTGAAACAGCATCAAAAACTGGCGATAAATCACAATTAAAATAATAAAACTTTATATAAATCGCCATAAAAACAAAGCTATGGTCAAAAGCCATAAAAGCTCTTCCTAAGGTCCGTAAACCTACTCTTTCCTTTCGCCTTATTATTTCCAATATTGGTACTGCTCCTTATAAACTTGCTAAGTTCCTTTCTAAGTTACTCGCTCCTTTATCTTCTGCTAACTTTCACACTGTGAAGAATTCTTTTGACTTTGTTGATAAAATTAAATGCATTTCTCCTTGCAATTATAAAATGGTCTCCTTTGATGTCAAATCTTTTTTCATTAACGTGCCTGATCAAGAGAGAATTGATTGTTTGGAAAGAAGGCTACGCGAATTTCATTACTCTTCCACTGAGATTGATCAAATCCTACAATTAGTTAGAATTCGTGCCAGGCAAACAGCCTTCATATTTAATAATTCTCTCTATTCTCAAACCTATGGGTAATCCACTTTCTGCTCTTTTATGTGATATTTATATGCATTTTGTTGAAGAAAATCTCTTCAGTTTACATATATTTCCTTTTGGGTTTAGATATGTTGATTTTAATTCCCTCTGAGCTGAATTTTTCTAATCTCCTTTTTCTTGTTAATTCTGTTGTTCCTTGTATTCAATTTACTCTCAAAGAAACTCGAAGAAAACAATTGTCTTCCTTTCCTTGATGTCTTGGTTTCGAAACACCCAAATCAGTTCTCTACTTCTGTTTATATAAAACCTTTCGCTGTATCTTTCGTCCTCCTCATGCTCTTTCAAACGATTCTCCTCAACAAAAAATGACACATTTTATACTTTTGTTTTTAGGGTGCATCTTTTCTGACTCTTCTGCTCTGAATAATGAAATTAAATATCACACATCTCTTGCCCTTTCTCGTGGTTATAATCCCTTTTTGATTGATAAATCTCTGAATACATTTAATAATCCTAAATGTCTTCTTTCTGACTCAAATAATCCTCCAAATTTTAACTCTATAGTTCTACCATTTTATTCTCCTCTCTGTTTGAAAATTTCTAAAATCTTTTCTTGTTTGAACTTCAAAGTTATCTTCAAACTTATGTTGAAGAGCCAAAACATTATGACCATTCACCTAATAGCGCATGTCTTGCCTTCGGCCCTAAAAAAGCTGCAACCAGCCTTGGCATGGGACACAAGTCCTTGGTAGATGGCCGAAGACAGATTGTAGCAGATGTTCAAGCAGCGGTCACGCCAATCCGAAATATTAGAGCATGGTTGTTTTTTAGCTCTGAGCTGCCGTTTCACGATAGCTCAAATCTGCTCTGTCGTATTAAGATTCATTGAGTTAGACTGCCAGGACATTAACTAGAATGCTGTGTTATGTTCTTGGAACCAACTCCCAGCACAATTTGAGCACAGTGACATGGGGCATTGTATCGGCAATGCTCCATGTAACTCCAACTGGAAGGCTTCATGCCATTCCAACCATGATTGTAATGGCATGAATCAAATTGGCATGAATTGAAAGCAATTGCATGGCCATGCCATGTAATTGCTGCTCCATGCCATTCCAACTGGAAGGCTTCATTTCCAGTTGGGAAGACAGATACCGTGTAAGGATGTAACTGTTGCGCAATGATGTTCAGGTAATCCGCGACCTCCATAGTTTGTTCTACAACAATCACAGGTCGGCCATTAGAACTGTTCCCAAACTATGATAATTCCTCCACCGGGCTGTGCATGACCTGCTACAGAAGGGAGAGTAACGGTTCGCCTGAAAGAAGGCGTACCTTGACACTGCTATTGACGTGTTGAAGAATGAATTGTGATTCATCCAACCAGGCAACCTTCTGCCAATGATCCCTGGTCCATTCACGATGTTCCCGATCCTAGTGTAGGAGTAGTTGGCGATGATGCCTTGTCAACAGAGGTACATGAGTGGGACCTTTACTGAGTAGCCAATAGTGTCAGCTGAACTGTTTGCTCGGAAACAATTCTCCTTAAACCTGTACTGTATCGGGCTGTCAGCCGAGCCAGTTTCTGTAGCCGGTTTTGCTTTACCAAGCAGGAGAGCCTCCAACGTCCTTTTCTCTTGATAACGCGTGGACGTCCAACGCCATGGCATCTGCTGATGCTTCCACCGCTATTCATCCACTTTACATAACTAACTTTACATAACATAAACCACTATAAAATTAACCACTTTACATAACATAAGTACTACTATGTCGCGAACAAACCTTGAGTCGTGCAGTTTTGGAGTTACTTGTTCTGAGCCATCGGGCCATTGAATTCTGCTCTCAATCAAAGTCGCTTAGATCATTGGCCTTTCCCATCACAGGCGCAAAAATGATTCCTCACACTCCCTAGCAGTGCCACACTCCTACCAGATTACGTGCCCTCCACGCCATCCAGGCAAGTACATTGCAAAATGTGAGGGTGGTCATAATGTTAAAAAGCAGAAAAAACAACGTTTAAAAATGAACAAATAATACATGAAAATTAGCAAACAGTTGTTTCGAATCTACTAGCGAGATTGTTCTTCAGTGCATGATAGGGAAAAAAGGAACAGCGTGCTAGAAAAAGCAAGGCAAAGCAAAATGATAAGACAGAGACGCGCTGGATTATAATCCAGCCCTATGCGGGTAGCGAAGGCGCCAAAAACATCCAATGAGAGAGAAGCAGCGGAAACGACTGGGTGGACAAGTAGCGACATCTACCGGAGAAGGAGAGAAAAAGAAACCAAAAAAAAATGGGAAATTAAATGAATGCTTTCCAAATACTTAGAAAATCAGGAGTACTAGATAAGTCATTGACTAAAGAGTGAGAATTTTTAATGATATGGTAAGCTTCCCAAAAATCAAGAGGAAAAATCGAACATATGTTGTGAAGACCAAGAATGTTGAGCAATAGAAGAACGCTTGAGCTCCGGATTTTTAACATAACCTTCATGCTCTTTTAAACGAAATCTAAGAGCACGTTTAGTTTGGCCAATATAAGAAAGGCCACACTGACAAGAGATTTGGTAAATACCCCAGTTATCTAGGCGATCAACGGGGTGTTTGCCATTTGGAAAAGTAATTTTATTAACAGAAGAAAAAATAACATTAAAATCAAACCTTCTTAAGATTTTAGCAACTTGCTGACTGATTGTAGGAAAAAATGGTAACACAACTGAAGTATTAGAGTTGGAATTAGAATGCTTTTCAGAATGGACGGATTTCGTCAATTTCTTATAAATAGAATCAATAATATTTGAGGAATAACCACGATCAACAGCAATAGCTTTGAGTTTTAAGTAACTGAAGAGTGGAATAAATATTGGTAACCCGAAAAACAAAAGCATTGAAAGCAGCGAATTTCTGGTTAGGGGGATGAGAAGAATACCTGTGAGGTGGGATACTGACAGCAAAAGGTTTACGAAGGCGGTAGTCTGAAAGCCATTTTCACAACGAATAACAAGGACATCCAGGAAAGAAAGACTGTTACTGGTCTCAATTTCAGAGGTAAATTGAATGCAGGGATCAATGGAATTCACAATAGAGAGAATATGATTAATATCCGATTTCATGTTTATGTCCTGGTTGAAATGAATTCGGATATTAATCATATTCTCTCTCTATTACGAATTCCATTGATCCCTTCATTCAATTTACCTCTGAAATTGAGACCAATAACTGTCTTTCTTTCCTGGATGTCCTTGTTATTCGTTGTGAAAATGGCTTTCATACTACCGTTTTTCATAAACCTTTCGCTGTCAGTCTCCCACTTCATAGGTATTCTTCTCATCCCCCTAACCAGAAATTCGCTGCTTTCAATACTTTTGTTTTTCGGGTTGCCAATATTTTTTCCACTCCTCAGTTACTTAGTGCTGAACTTAATTACCTCAAAGCTATTGCTGTTGATCGTGATTATTCCTCAAATATTATTGATTCTATTTATAAGAAATTGACAAAATCCGTTCATTCTGAAAAGCATTCTATTTCCAACTCTAATACTTCAGTTGTGTTACCATTTTTTCCTAAAATTACTCAGCAAGTTGTAAAACTCTTAAGAAGGTTTGATTTTAATGTTATTTTTTTTCCTGTTAATAAAATTACTTTTTCAAATCTCGAACCCCCCGTTGATCGCCTAGATAACTGGGGTATTTACCAAATCTCTTGTCAGTGTGGCCTTTCTTATATTGGCCAGACTAAACGTGCTCTTAGATTTCGTTTAAAAGAGCATGAAGGTTATGTTAAAAATCCGGAGCTCAAACTTTCTTCTATTGCTTAACATTCTTGGTCTTTTCAACATGGGTTCGATTTTTCCTCAACCATCATTATCCAAAAATGTTCTTCTAGCCTTGATCTTGATTTTTGGGAAGCTTACCATATCATTAAAAATTCTCACTCTTTAGCCAATGACTTATCTAGTACCCCTGATTTTCCAAGTATTTGGAAAGTATTCATTTAATTTCCCCTTTTTTGGTTTCTTTTTCTCTCCTTCTCCGATAGATGTCGCTACTTGTCCACTCAGTCGTTTCCACTGCTTCTCTCTCATTGGTTGTTTTTGGCGCCTTCACTACCCACATAGGGTATATAAGTCAGGGCGTCTCTGTCTATCATTTTACTCAGCCTTGATTTTTCTAGCACGCTGTTCTTTTTCCCCCCTATCTTGTACTAAAGAAGAATCTCGCTAGTAGATTCGAAACAGCTGTTTGCCGCTTTTCATGTATTATTTCTGCATTTTTAAACGTTGTTTTTCTGCTTTTTAATATTGTTGCACAAGGGCTTTATTTGCTATTTTTATGTGGTCATAAAGTTTTGGCTCTTCGGTGTATTTAATAAAATTGAATTCTGTTCTCTCAAAGATCCTATTCCTACTGAGCATTTATTTTATTCCTCGTTCTTGTAATTTAAGTTATATTGGTAAGAGAGCATTAAAGTTCAGATTAAGCGAGCACCAGAGGTATATATCTCTAATATCTAATCAAGAATTCTTCGGTTACTCCTCACTGTTGGACTTCTAGTCACTGTTTCAATTTCTTCATGGCCAGAATCTCTTCCACTCACTTGGATTTTCATGAATCGTATTTTATTAGGGTTCCATACTTAAAAAGTAAACACGGAACCATTATAAGATCACTCCTGTGTCTGTCTGTCTGTCCGTTTGTCACTGCCATTTTACTCATAAACTATGGAACGTGGAAAGTTCAAATTGGGGGAAGTAATAAAGACTATTGACCCACATATTTCCAGATTATTAAACATCCATAAATAAATGTAGTAAAAATGTAGAGGGGCTAATTATGCTACTTGAAAAAAAATGTTTTCTTTGTATAACGTGTGGGATAGTCTGAAAGCTTTCGTAACGCTGAATCACAAATATATTCCTCTTAATTTTAGGTATTATATTTTGAAAGATAGCGTCGAAAACGAAGCGCAAAAATATGTTCCCCCCATCTAATTCCGAATCTTCTGAAACTAAAATTATGAAAAAATTAGAGGTAGTAAGCGTTAATTTAAACGTTGAAGGAAAATTATAGCGATTACCCTAGGTCACATATGTTTGTGAGAAATCGCATTTTTCTGTTACACACAAATTTCTATTTACTAGCATCGAGCAAAAGTGTTGAGCAGCGCCGGAGGTACCTATCCTAGTAGAAGAATAAAATGTTAATGATTTTCGAAAAAAATCGTCAGTAATTAGCCGAGATATTAACCCTTAAAGATACGGAGAGTTTGGACATACAAAATGCCTGGAGCGGCATACTCTATGGCTAGTTAACAACTTTTAATTATATATATGTGTGTAATGTATCAGTAGCAGTATAAAAGCAATAAACGTCAAAGTGTTAAAAACAGACTAATTTAAGGGGTCTCAGGATTCTTAAAATTGGATAAAATGAAAAAAAGACCATTTTCAACATTTAATTTCTTAAAATGTATACGATTTTATAACACAATTTTTATTCGGATGAAAGATATAAGTATGTTCTTTCATTTCATGTACTTAAAAGACTGCAAGATGCAGAATTAGTATTTATAGGGGGCTCGAAACTGTTAGACATTTATCGAGCAGAAAATTGGCATAACAGCTTACGCGCAGGATTACAAAATAAATATTGCAACTAGAATTAAAATTTTGGTGCCAACTTATATTTCAGATTGTAATAATTACCCTGAACTTAAATAAATTTGAATTTAAAGCATTTTTATATTTTTAATGCAAAGTTGTATTGAGCTAATACAAAATTTTGAAATTTTCAACAGTATCATCACCTAAAAAAATTTTTTGAACAATAAATAGGAAATTTTAGGTTCACTTTATACAGACTAACATGAAATATATGTTTTAAAAATTTCATGAAAAAATATTCAGAAGTTTTTGAGGTATCCTGCGCATTATTCCCAAAAACGTCATTGGACAAAAATGACTTCAAAGTTTCGGAAACGCCGCTTCAACTATTGAGCGAGTATAACTCTGTTCTAAAGGGACTTTCAAGGAAACAATTATATCGAAATGTTCAGAAAAGATAAGAGTTTAACATATAAAAAAAAATTAATTTCTAAAATCTTGTAGCTTTAAGTGTCCTGCGACCACTTAATTAGAATGAATCACATAAATACTATGGGATTCGCGAGTAGTTTGCATTGAGTGGATCTCTCAATCGGCCTCGAGTGATTTTAAAAGTGATTTAAAACACCTATCTGGAAAAATGCGGCACGGACCAAGGCGGCGTTGCAATTTTACGACCTCCTTTCGGACCGCGCTTAGCACAATGCCAAATTTAAGCTTTGAACAAAGGTTTTATTTTAGCTACACTGTAGAAATAAAGGTTATTACTACGCTGAATTTAGTTTTATGAAATGCCAAATGAAGTTTAACCTTTGCGGCCCTGGCGGTCACAATGTGTTCCTTACTTTTAAAATTCTTTAAACTATAAATAATACCTTGCAGATGCCTGAAATCCTTACAATCACATATTTGCATTCTATATTTTGTCTTTTTCGTGGACATGTGGCGCCATCTACCTTTTGAAATAGTAAATTAGTACAAATAACAATGGCAAAAGTTTTAATTTTTTTGGACTTTAAGAAAAAAGTCAGGGCCGAAAAGGTTTTAACTTAAATTAGGGACTACTTTTCCGAATGAATAATTTGTGATAAGCAATAAAAAATACTTGTATGTTTTTATGTCTGTTAAATTCTGTTGTAATACGACATTTTCCAAACGTCTTCAAAAATTCTTCCTTCGACTATTGTCATATGCAAAAAATGCGAAATGGCTACATTCGTTAGGTTTCAGAAACAAACATATTCGTTAAATTTCAGTAAACCTCGAATTCTGTGATTTGGTTAGTTACTTTTAATTTTATGAGCGTAAAAGGGATTTTTACTTCAAACTGAAAAAAAATTGAGGGCCGAAAGGATGCACTGCTTTTATTGTCACTACCTAATAAAGTTCATCCTAAACAGATTAGAATAATATTAAAAAATGAGTTATACAAAATAGCTATATTTGATATTATTTAGGTTCTATATCTCTTTGAACTTTCATGGTATATCTGTTTGCACTTTTCTAGTCTATACAGTTATACCCAATCCTACGCTGTATGGTTTTTTACAAAGTCTTAGTATCAACGGTTGTTTTTAATAATAAAATCACAAATTCATATATTTATACTACGGAACCCTCTGTGCGCGAGTAATACTCGCACTTGACAGTTTATTTATTTTTCTTTTTAATTCTGATCAACTTGCCAGTGATCTCTCATCATCTCCTTTTCTCTCTTCTGCTTGGAAATTTCTTTTGTAATTCTTTTCACTCTTTTCATTTTTGTTTTAAAAAATTTCTTTTGTTTCTCTTTCATTTTTTTTATTTATATATTTATTTTTTATTTATTTTTAAATTTTCTTCTTTATTTTGTTTTAAATTTGTTTATTTCTTTTATTTCCTTTTCTCTTTTCTTTTTTGTTAATGTTTTCTATCATTGTGGCAACACTTTATAATTCTGCATGCACTCCTCTTTCCCCTTTCTGTTCATTTGGGACCGTTGTCCACGTGTCTACTAACATATTCGTTATGATACAGCTGATGACGTGCTGTTATATTTTTCAACTTGAAACGTGTCCTGTGAATTGCTTTCTTTTTATGGTGATTTATATAAAGTTTTATTTTTTTAAAAGAAGTTATGGGGGTTTTATCTGTTTTCACAAAAACCGTGCACATTCCCCCCCCCCCCCCTTCGTCCGATTTTGCCCATCAACAAACTTGCCCGAGATTTTTTGCCCATTAATTTTATGTATCCGTTTGGAAGAGATTTGTGCAGAATTTTGGAAGTTATTGTGTCCATAAAAAAGTGATATATAACCATTATAGAATATTACAAATCATCATCATTTTTAAATAAAATTTATAAATTGAGTACCAAGACATGATATATACGAGTTGAAACCCGTCGAAACTCGACGAATTAAAATGTTTAGAATGGAACTGTTAGATCGAATTTATAATAAACCTACAAAAATAATTACAATAAAAAAATCATCTTTCATTGGTTGTCTAACTCTTAAAACAAATAATGTTTTTAACCTAAAATTACCAAAATATTATTTCCACAAACTTCAACTGCTTAAATCATTGAAAAATTAAACTGTATTAGAATACGTAATCAAGATGCATAATTATGTTGAAGTTATCGATTGAGGCTCTTATGTTTGCTCTTATGTCGCTTTGTCACATTATAAAATTTTCCCCATAAGATCGAAACTGTACGTTATTTTCACATTCTCAGAACTTACATACTCACCACTCAAATTCACAATTTAAAAGTATTTTAAGGCGCAATACATTATTAATGAATGTATTTCCAAACTTAAAGTCGCGTTTGCCCGATACAACTTTTCTTGTGATCATTCGCACAAACTTTAAGTTCTAATCTCAGTACCCGCGAAAATTTACCATTCAGAAATTTACCTTTAGTTGCCATAGTATTGGCCGTTTAGTATTGGTCAAATATTTAGTTTTATCAAAGAAAATGATTGTTTTGTTTTAAATATGACATCATTTTTACTCACTGATCATTTTGCCCAGCGTCTCAAACTCAGTATCAGTGTAATGTAAAAATATTGAAATATCTTCTTCTATCTTTTGATTTATGAAGAAGAATGCGTGTTTTTTTTTAATGTCTGACGTCATTTTCTGTTCAAAAATTAGAAAAAAGTTACTTTTATTTGTAATGTGAAAATGGCATCAATAAGGATATAATCAGTAAAAATAAACTATGACTATTTTCCCTTTACTTTTAATCGAGACTTTTAATAGAAATGGAGTACTTCAGTTGCCACGGTTACAAAAGTGGTACTAAAAACTATAAAAAAATTAATATCGCAAAAATAAATTGGGATACAGCTTTCAAACAAACTGCATTTAAAAGCACACTTTTTTCCTCTATACGACGGTGTAAAAATTGAAAAAGTTTAGAAGTTTAAAAATTTGCAGTAGGGAAAATTGTAAAACCGAAATTTCATTTCAAAGTGTTGCCATTCGCAGCATGACGTATGCGTTACGCACAAATATGTTTGTCCTTTATAATATAGATATATTAAAATAAATGATAAAAAACCCAGAGATCTAAATAAAAATGATTAGAGCATAATACCTCAATTATAGACAGGAATCCAAAACTTAAGAAAGTTGACCCACAGTATTGTAACAAGTGAGGATGCAAATTGATTTAAGGCTATTAAGTCATGTGGTCTGCAATTAGTTGCCGAAAACCAAAACATTGCTGCCGTCTGGTGGGAAAAAGGAAAACTATATTGTAACTAGATTTTTAACAAAAATGTTTGGTGCTGCCATCTACCCATAAAAAAATGAAATCGATTGAAGAAATCAAGAAATGACTTAAATTAACATTTATTTAAAGTAGAACGAAAAAATAGAAATAAACTGAATCTTAATAAGTAATGAGATATATAAAATCATTATAAACTAGGGATGCACAGTCTGTGGCCTGCGATGGGTTAACGTGTGGCCCGCGAATTTCATCAATTTATAACTGGAAAAAAGAAAAAATTTCTCCGTAAGTCGCAGGAAAAAATCGCCAATTTGTCGCAGGAAAAATTTCGTCAGTCAGTTAAAAATCGCGAATTTTGACGATCATGCGCGGAAAAATCGCAAATTTCGTTGATCGGGCACGGATAAATAGCAAATTTCGTTGGCAGAGTACGAAAAAATCGCGAATTTCGTTGGCCGAGTACGGGAAAGTCGCAAATTTTGTCGATCAATCTCGGAAAGTTCGCAAATTTCGTTGATCGGACACCGAAAAATCGTCAATTTTGTTGATGATGCGAGGAAAAATTGCTAATTTTGTTGATCGGCTGCGAAAAAATCGTGAGTTTCGTAAGTCGCGAAAAAATCGTGAATTTCGGCGATTTTGCCGTGGGAAAAAAGTGAAAATTTCGTCACGCAGTTAGGAATCGCGTTGTTCGGGTGTGGAAAAAGCGCGAATTTTGTCAATTAGGAGCAGAAAAATCGCGAATTCTGTTGATTAAGAGCGGAAAAATTCCAAATTTCCTCAATCAGCTGCGGAAAAATCGTGTGTTTCGTCCGTTTATTGCGCGAAAAAATTTCGAATTTCGTCAATTTGCCGCGGGTATAAAAATGCAAACTTCGTCAGTCAGTTAAGAATCGCCAATTTCGTTGATCGGCGCTGAAAAATCGCAAGTTTTGTCGATTGGGTAAGGAAAAATCGCGAGTTTCGTCGATTGGGCTCCGAAAAATCTCTAATTTCGTTGGTCGGGCACAAAAAAAAATCCCGAATTTAGACGATCGGGCGTGGAAAAATCGCAAATTTCGTTGATCGGGAACGAAAAAAATCACATTTTGTCAATACAGCGTGGAAAAATTGAAAATTTCATTGATCGGCAGCATAAAAATCGTGAATTTCGTCAGTTTATTGAGGGAAAAAACGCAAATTTTGTCAATTTGCCGCGGGAAAAAATTGCAAATTTCGTCACAGTCAAGAATCGCAAATTTCATTTACCGGGCGCGAAAGAAATATCAAATTTTGTCGATCAGGCACAGAAAAATCTAAAATTTCATTTATCGGGATCAGGAAAATAGAGAATTTCGTCAATCAAACGCTGAAGAATAGCGAATTTTATCGATTGGGGGAGGAAAAATAGCGAATTTTATTGATCAGGCGCGGGAAAAATGCGAATTTTGTCGATTGGCTTGAGAAAAATTGTGAATTTTGTGAGGCGCGTAAAGATCGCAATGTTCGTTGATCGGACGCATAAAAATTATAAACTTCGTTGATCAGGCGTGGAAAAAATCTCAAATTTCGTTGATTGGCTCCTTCTCGCCCCTTCGTTCATACAGTTCACATTTTTTTTCGGTACTAGCCACTTTCATGCCTATATTTGTTTTTTAGCACTTAAAATAAATCAAAATTTACTCCGCCGAATAATGTCAAGGAATATTTTATAGTCCAAGAGCTGTTAAACATTTTAGGGAAGGTATTTGAGGCACCCTGAAAATTTGTGCAACACTTCTTTTGTAATGCCTGAATACAAAATCGAATGTCTGGCTGAAGGATCGTGGCCCAAAACCTGTGCCAGACAAAAAAATGGCACTTGACACGTGTCTGGCACAGCTTTTGTGCCGACTAAAGTGTCTGTCATTTTCAAAATATTTTTTTCTAAGCATAAATATTATTGTGCCTCAATCTCAGCGTGCCTCAAATACCTTTTTTGGGTAGTCAAAAAATGGCACTTGACACGTGTCTGGCACAGTTTTTGGGCCGACTAAAGTGTCTGTCATTTTCAAAATATTTTTTTCTAAGTATAAATATTATTCTGTTTCAATCTCAGCTTGCCTCAAATACTTTTTTTGGGGTAGTGTCAAAAAATGGCACTTGACACGTTTCTGGCACAGGTTTTGGGCCACGATCCTTCAGCCAGACATTCGATTTTGTATTCAGGCATTACAAAAGAAGTGCTGCACAAATTTTCAGGGTGCCTCAAATACCTACTCAAAAATATTCAACAGCTCTCCTACTATTATCACTCCTTGAAAACAATCCTTGCTATATCTGTGTTATATATACAAACGTAAACTGTTGATATATCCTTGCCAACTGAATTGGATATGTTGACTGGGTAGGGGAACTTAGCGACCTACCTCCGTCTGAAACTAAATTTTTTGTCTGATTATATTTGCCACAGTTCATCTCCCCGAAAAAGAATTCTCTCCACGTTACTGATGTGGCCCTCGACAATATATTTGTATTTATGGTTTTTATGTATTTTTATATTTTGGTTTATTTGCGTCAAACTATCCTTTTTCATACATTTCATGTAGTTTGGACACAATGACGCAAAGAAACCATTTACATAAATCTTACTCACAATTTTGAATACCGTAACACAAAAGATAAATCAATTTATTGAAATAAATACATTTCAATGCATAGTATAGTTTCAATGAAAGTGTGATATTTAACAGTGAATTGGACAATTAAAAGTATTGTGCAGATGTAAAAATATTTTAACCAAGTCAAAAATAATTTAAATTGAATTTTAAAACAAACCTTTTAAAGTCACATCAAGGCGTCACTTAAATTTTATATCATATCTTTTAAAACTCATATTTTGAATTTATGAGAGATGTAAATGATAAAGCAACAACGAATAAAATGTTATGCAGCTTTTCATGTTGAACATAACTTTTGCACTCGCGATTATAAATAAAACAAAAATAAAATGATGAAATAAATACAAATATATTTTTTAAGAAATAGCATAACGTCACTCAAAATTCGATATCAGTATTTTTAAGTTCCATATTTAAAATTCTTAGAGCATAAGATAAATTGCTGCGTCAGAAACTTTTAACCCGTCAAGGGTTTTTGAATTGATATCATTACTTTTTTGAGGTTAGTGATAAAATGATTAAAAGAAAAAGATACTTATGGGATTTAATGCAGATTTAATTTTTACTATTTTATTACAATTTTCCTTATAGCAGTTTGTATATAAAAACAAGTGGGTAAGTATGATCGCAGATCGCACAGAGGGTTTCATTTGATATTCCTTTAAAAACACTTTATCCTTAAATTAATAAATCCAAAATTATAAATTAACATTTTGGATTTATTAATCCCCATGGCAGATATAATTATGGCAGATCCCCAATGGATTATCCCCAATGGAAATCTGCCATGGCAATTAATCCCCATGACAGATATAATTATGATAGACACTAGCGGACTTCGCCCCTCTATGGCGCCTTATGGGTCCAGCTTCCATAACTCAGAAACTACCTTTCGGACATCAATGCAACAGATTCCAAACGTTATAATTAACTTAATATTACTTAACTGCGATATTTAATCAAAATAGTCCCCCCCCCCCCCCTCCTCATCCCAGGAAATATAACAAATACAAAATGTGTCTTTATAAACCTATCGTCAAATAGGTTTTTATTTCTTTTTCCCTAAAAAAAACATGATTTTTATATCCGTAACGTAAATAGCGGACGAAGCCCGCTAGTTCCTATCACAATATATATTTTTAATAATTTTATATAGTCTATAATAAAAATCAGACTTAAAATAGTCTAGTTCCACGAGTACTTGTAGTGTCAGTTACATGCTACGATTTTTAGATACCAGTATTTTAGAACGGGAAAATGTGACTTATTTTATCGGAGATATCTCATTAATTGAATAAGGCGAAGCAAACTTTTTGAAAAAAAGGTGGCCAACAAGCATATCAGTTATCAGCTATGTGACTTTGTGCTAAAGTCCATTAATTTGATCTGCTTTAAAAAGATTACGGAAGATTGAATTATAGTAGAACCTAGATTAACCGAGCTTCGATTAATCGAGGTTTCTGTTAACCAAGCCGATAACAAAGTCTGATTTTTTTTTTCCTTTTGAATGAGCCTTAAAAATAACCACACTCTTTAGCTCACTGTCCGTGCTATACAGGCCCTTCTGCCCCCAAACGCACCCAACTCCAAAAAAACATTGGACCCTGAGAAGTCAACAGCGAACAATGCTTTGTTTCCAGTGGCTGTGTGAACTTTCGTAAATTTTTCAATTTGCATTTTAAAATTTACTACTGGTAGTTCATTTTCTTTTTAAATTTGTTAAGCTGTGAAACAGAACTTTACATATATTTATTTTTATTATTTAAAAAACGTTCTATATATTTTTTTAAAAGAGATGTTAAATTCGCAAGCACGGCGAGTTTTTACACACAGTTTCTATTAACCGAGATTTCCGATATCCGATGTACTAACAGTCCCAATTAGTTAGGATAATCGAGGCTGCACTGTATAATTAAAAAATCAATGGCGATCTTACTGTAAACGGGTTTCCCTTTTACTGAGGGATTTCAAGGCCGAATCAGCTGCTGTTAGTTGCTGTTTCCGTGCTTGATTAAATAAGATTAGTTAAACATTTGAAAATTACCAAATATAAAAGGAACTAAGTCAACAGTCTTTGCTTTATGGTATTTTTTAACAACACTATAAGAAAATGATTTTAAATAAGAGATTTTAAATGTAACGTTTTAAATCTGACATAATTTTCACCAAACTTTCCTTTCTCTTTGTAACATTCAACTGAAAATATTTTTATTATTAGAAAGATAATATTATTATTTGCGCTACCTTAAAATTGGCAACTGTAGTTAAAAATATCATCTCGAAATTTGAAATAAATCTCTCATATAAATATATTTTTTAATTTAAACTGTTTTGCAATATTATTATTTGGCCACTTTGGCCAGTATGACGTAATTTTCTTCATTTACGACTTTTAACACATATCAATGAATTTATTATTTAAAAATTTTCTGTTTCTTTTAATATTCACGTGTAAATATAATTTTTATGACGTAAGTAGTGGGAAAAGGAGAGTTCGATTGGGGCGGTGGAGGAGGTGGAGGGAGAATCATACTATAGTAGGATGAGGTTTAAGGGAAATTTTTTGATTGGAAAGGATATTTTTTATTTAATCGTCTTACAGTAGGAGGGGGTAGGAGGGATTAAATGTTTTTTGTGAGGGGCTAAATTTTTAGGAGGGCTTATTTTTTTCGAGTCGACTTAGAGTAGGATTGGAAATATCATACTATAACACGAGGGGTTAGCTATTTTTGAGAGAAAGTATGAAGGGCTAAACTTTTAGTGAGGCTAAATATTTGAGGGGGGGTTTTTTTTAGGCGGCTTATTATTATTTTTTTCTTGAAGTAGAGAATCGGTTTTAGAACCACTGTAAATTGTGGAAACGGTTAGTGGCTCTGCTACTGCTCCCTCTCCCCCTGCTTCCCCCCTGTAAAGTAGTTATTTGTTGTTGCACAGGTGGTTCATTTTGCTAAGCTTCAATACTGACTCTAAGGCAAAAAAATCAATTGTTAATTATTTTAAGACGGAGGCAAGGAACTGCAGAGATAATAGAAGGCAGAAATTTTCTGAAGGTCTTTATTGTGCACCGGGATCGTTTCCACCACCGCCGAGAACTACACGGCCAATGTTGGAGAAGGGAGCGAAGAGTTACATTTCTTTTTATTCACATCATGCGAGTTCCGAAGCTAGTCTGACTCAAAAATACACTTTCTCGAAATCTCGAGTGATGGCAAGCTTACATACACAATTTCGCCAAATATATATACTATATGGCGAGATTAAAGAGAGGAAGACATGTGGTCAAAGTACAATAATTGAAATTGAATGGGGAATGTAAAAGAGTAATAAGAAATATTTAACGCCAATGGCTGCTTAGGAATTCTAGCTCATAAACCGCGAAGGACATTCTATAGGGGTTGCTAAAGTTCTCATGGGATTGAAGCGGCCGAAAGAGCACGTTAAAAGACAAAAACAAAATAAAGACAGGGTTAATAACTGAAATGACACATCTATCTAACATCTGGACCAACGGCTAAAAATGTAGAAGTAATATGTCTGACTAATTTCTGCATATCATCAAACTAAGGCAGAAGGATGAAAATTAGAATCCAGTTATTAGGCGAGAAAAGGAAATGATTTCTTTTCTTTTAACTGCAGGGCGCTGCGGTTAAAATATTAAAGAGACTGAGAATTGAATGCTTAATTTATGATGGGAAAAAAGCGCTAAAAACAGATTGAATCCGAATGCAGACAGATAATTAAGTTTAAGAATTTTAAAAAATGTAATTTTAAAGGGGGGAAAGAGGAAAGGTCTTAATATTAATATGTGAAGGTAGGCGCCTTCACATATATCTCCCCAACAGCCGAAAAAGAACGAAGTGAACCGCGAGAGAAAAAAATTACCCCATGTTTTCTCTCAAATACATTGCACATAAAGAAAATATGTAAAAATGTAATATTTTGTAGAGGGAACCCGGTGACCAACAGTTTATAAACATATACAGAAATACTAAATATGTAAAGAACAAATAAATCATGTCTCATATAAAAAGCATGCCTATAAGCATGACAAAGCAAGTTGGTACCAAAGATTTGCCAAAATAAAATATATTGAAAATTTTTTTGAACTGCAGTTAATACTTCTGGACAGCTGTTTTCTTATTTTCTTATTATTTTTTTTCAACGTGTGCACACAGTTATATTTTTTTATGATTTCCAGAAGATTTTAATATAAAATTGCTTGAACATTCACTTCAAGCAAAAGCAATTTCCACAATTGCTACAACAGTTGATTATACTCCAACTTATAAAAATATTTTTTTTTGAGACATGAACTGTAAATAAAAACAAACATTACATAGTATAGTAAATATAAAATTTGTTCATTTTCAGCACTATTTGTGACATTTCAAGTTTTCAAAGGTGTTATAACTGGTAAAGGAGAGGAAGATGGAGGTAAATTATTTGTTAAAAGTTGAAAGTTGCCATCATTTTATCTTGTAACCAAAGACTGAATGTGTTTTACTGAGAACCTAATTTAACTAAAGTGTATTTTAAAACCTATTGCACTCCTATAAGGTATAAACAAGAGGTAATAAGAACTTTTCAGTGAAAGTACCCTTTACAAAAATGGTAAAAAAATGTACAGTAAATTTAATGAAATTTAATAAGCATTATACAACAGGTGACAAAAAAGTATGTATGTGTGTGTGTGAATGTAGTCATAAATAACACCGTTTGGTGTTACGACTGGTATATACCAGTAATAAACCACATGTGTCAATGAGCATAACAAAAACAAAAAAAAAAATAATGCACACCTGTGTACTGAGTGATTGGGAAATCGTGCATAAGAAAACTACCTTATCACGTGAAATACCTTGAATAGCCAAGAAAGGTACCGAATGAAAAAAATAAAAAGTAAAGTGTAATCCTGTAAAGTTACCAAAAAAAGAAACCCTTTTTTTAAAATATCTAGCATAAAAAAATAACAAACCTGTGCTAGTATACAAATGAACACTAGAAGTGTATCACAGTGACCTCAAGTGAAAAAAATATAACACTGAACCAAAGAAATGTATCAATGAAGTAAAATGCCTAAGTGTTTTGAAAATCAGTTGTAAAAACAGTGACAATTAGTCCCTGATGCACGCAAAGAATTGACAAAGCAATGAACTCGTGTAAGGGTTTTTTCTATGAACTAAGATAAACTATGAACTACTGTGTGTGTTAACTATGAACAAAAATTCTCTACATGCACCAAGCACCAAACAGCAAAATGTAACTGAAGAGAAAAAAAGTGTACCGTATTTAAAAAAAATCGTTACCAAAGGGTTAAATTTAATTTTTTTTTTTACTGTAAATTTCATAAGATATTGCTGCATTCGTTGAAAAAAAAATATATATATCTACTCAAAACGCATCAGTGTAAAATTGACAGGATCCATACCTTTACGTTAAATAAACAAAAAAGGAAAAGGATTGTTACCGCAAAAGATAAACTGTCTCTTGCAAAATATAGAAAAAGAAGTGTTGTTTACCAAAAAGAAATCTTTAAAATCCTGACATATGAGTGTGAAAGAAAAAAAGAAATTTCCCTCCATAACCAGTGAGAATCAAAGACAGTAAATGAAATTTGCCACAAAAAAAAAAAGGATATGTAAAGGTTTTAGTTTTGCTGAATTTTCATGTATAGACCATCTGTGTATTTATTAAAATTTAACCCCTGGCAAAAATATTAAAAACATTTACTAAGAAATTGCATACGATTTAATATAGTGTGACAAGATACCTTACTCGATCTGCCACCTTCAAGTAAGAAGTATCTAATGAAAGTGTTAAAAAAAAATGTTACATGTTAAAAGGCACAAATTCGAAATGTGTGTGTAATTTAATATGTCATGTGACGGATAACTCCTAGTAACTTTAAAATCTTTGTACATAGACAAAGTGGTGTGTCATTGATATGTTATGACATTATGCAAACACATAAAAAAAAAAATAAAAAAAACACAACCTTGTTAAAATTAAACTAGTTGGATGTGCCAATCCCAAAACTTTCTTCTATCTTATACATCTTAATATTTCAAAAACTAGTTACACATGATATATTTCAATATTATTAGTTCAATACTATACCAACTTTGATTTTCATCCTAAATTTCTGCTTCAGTCAATTAAACGAACTAAAAACGAGTTAATCTATATCATGATATTTGCTAAAATTAATTGTTTTTGCTTATTCTGTTGTTATCAGATGTTTGCGAATAGCCGGCTTAGCAGGAAGCGAGTTCCCGCCTTTGCACGAGCCGCCGATGGACAACAGAACTACAAAAAATCAAGAAAAGTATACAAAAATTGCTATCACAGAACCCCTTTACTGTGCAATATTTCCAAATTCAAGGAGAACCTGTTGTACAAAGCCAAAAACATGCACAAAAAATTAGGTTCAATTGTATGCATAACTTCATACACTTTTCGATTGTACAATAATGAAAATGCACAGAGATCGCAATTATAGCGCCCCTTCTGGCGGAACTTTTTTAAGTTCAGGGATGACTTGCTTGCCATAGCCAGAAACATACACAAAAAATTTGGTTCAATTATATACATAACTCCGTACACTTTTCGATGGTACAATAATGAAAATGGTACAGACATCGCAATTATAGCGCCCCCTTCCGGCGGAATTTTTCCAAATTCAAGGAGGACCTTCGTGCCATGACCAAGAATAAACACAAAAAATTTGGTTCAATTCTATGCGTAACTTCATACACTTTTGGATGGTACAATATTCAAAATCGCACAAAAATCACTATTACAGCGCCCCCTACCGGCAAATTTTTTCCAAATTCAGGGAGGACCTGCTTGCCATATCCGAAAACTTAAAATAAAAATTTGGTTCAATTCGATGCATAACTTCATACACTTTTGGATGGTACAATATTCAAAATTGCACAAAAATCGCTGTTACAGCGCACCCTACCGGCGAATTTTTTCCAAATTCAGGGAGGACCTACTTCCCATATCTGAAAACTTAATATAAAAATTTAGTTCAATTCTATGCATAACTTCATACACTTTTGGATGGTACAATATTCAAAATCGCACAAAAATCGCTGTTACAGCACCCCCTACCGGCGGATTTTCCCCAAATGCAGGGAGGACCTACTTGCCATATCCGAAAACTTAATATAAAAATTTGGTTCAATTCGATACATAACTTCATACACTTTTGGATGGTACAATATTCAAAATCGCACAAAAATTGATATTATAGCGCCCCCTACCGGCGAATTTTTTCCAAAAGCAGGGAGGATCTGCTTGCCATAGCCAAAAACTTGAAATAAAAATTTGGTTCAATTCTATGCATAACTTCATACATTTTTTGATGGTACAATGGCGACAGACAGACGGACGGACGGACAGACGGACAGACAGACAGACATTTTCTATAAACATGTTTTTGGGGATCTCTGACCCCTAAAACGTGTAAATCCGTCGAAAACCGGAAGTCGAAAAAAATTTCGATTACAATACTTTCTTCTATTGAAGATAGAAGAAAGTAAAAATATATAAAAAAAACTGATGAAATATTTTTAATATTAAAACATGATGTAAAGTTTAAAAGATAGAAAAGTAACTGAAAAAAAATGTATGTGTGCAGGGAGGGAAAAAAAGGCATTCCCAAACTCATGAATTACCTGAAATAAAACATATGAATAAGTGTGTACGCAAGCATACAGAACGTGTAAATAAACACATGAACAAATTGTATAATTCCACATGAACTACATGTAATAATGTCTCAATGAACTAACATTTTTATGCACTTTGCCAACAAAATATAAGGACAGTAGGTGTGTAATAACCCAAAACACTAACATACGAGTGAGATTCAATTACATAATTAGTGAGTTAATCACCAAAATGTAATGAATAAGGGTTAATAAAGGCAATGAACTCCGTGTAATGTGTGAAAACTCTGGTTATACTCTAAACCAGCCAGTGTGTATTACTCAATGAACTACTTGTGAGGAAAAAGAAAAAAAAAAAAAAAAAAGGAATACTGTCGAATAGATCGTATCAAAATTACATTAAGCTCTGTGAAAAAAAAAAATTACCTTAAGTTATTTTATTTATCTTTTTTTTTATACACTATGCCCCCTTTTTTTTATCTAACAAGGTTTTCACCATCATTGGGAAGACTGCCTGATTACAACAGGATTGCTGAGTTTTAAAAGTACACGAACCAAAATAATAAAAACTTTGTCTGTGATCATAATATCTAACATTTTTATATAAAATGCAATGCGACACATATCAGTTGCAGACGCATAATATCTAAAAAGGGGGGAAAAATGCGACCAGCGCTAATGTGAAAGAATTAAGCGAGCGCAACCATATCGACAACCCTAGGCCAACAGAGATAAGAAAAACAGCATCTCATCTCAGGATTGCGACATTGTGTGACATTGCAGGATATATATTGAATTAAATAAGAATCGGAAATGTGAAAAGAAAAAAAATATTTTGGAGAATCTTTTATCTAAATTAAAAAAACTTTGAAACTGAACTGGATGTGAAGTGCATCCCTAGACATACAAAATCTGAGCATGCTACTAATAAAACTAAATGCTTAATTTTTAGTAAGAAGCCATCAAAACTAATATATATAGATATATATTAAAAGAGCAATATAATCCAGTCATGAGGATTTTTTTTTACATATTTTTTTTTTATCTCAATATATATATAGCAAAATCAATCCTCGTAACTAAAACATCATTATTTGAAATACTTTAATATTTTCAATATCCACTGTTAAAAGGTAGCAAAAAAAAATTAATCCCACAGTATCTATACTGTATTACTTAGGAATCAACATAAAAGTATAATTCTGCCTTTAGCACAAGCACAAAACTGATAAGGAGAGAGCAAACATTACCTTTAAAAGTGCAAGAAAGAAAAAAAAATACTTTACAATTTACACTGTAAATATATATAAAACTTGCCATCTAACTATCAAATTTTATACCTTAAAGAAAATACAGGTACAAGAACCAAAAGTAATATTTCAAATTTCTTTTCATTGGCCCTTTTTAAAAAAAAAATTATATGATGTATTTGTCCAGAGTTCATACCACTTTAAATTACTTAAATTTAGCATGCCTCTATATCATAGGAGCCATAAAATGTAGTTATGGGAGTAACATGACTTGAATACTGTAAAAGGAAAAAAAGAATAGCTTACGTGTTATACTAAAGACAAGAAAAATGATATTTTTTTTTTATGTAATTAATTTCTTGTGTTTTCACCTTATATTATATTTTTATAGAGAAGGGAAAATTATTTATTTTGTGTGCGCCCCCAGTGAATTTTACTTGCATTTAAAGTTTTTTTTTAGCAATAAACGTTCATGTTAATTTTGTGAAATCAATCAGTTGCTTAAATTCACACGTTCATTTGCAGATGTCTCAAAACACAACGCACAGAAGCGAGGAATAATTAAAAAGGCTGCGGCTACTGAATGTTTGTAAAACGGCGAATCTTTGTAATCCATCCAACACACACAAAAAAAAAACAAAAATCTTGCTTCGGTGGCGAGAGAAAAATATACTTTGAGTCATCGTGAATGATAATTTATTCCTTTCTCTTCTTGCTGGAAATAAAGAGGAGGTGTTTGGCGGACTTTGTGACGGAATCCCCCGGCAAGGGGATGCATGGATTTTCCGATGACCACCAGGAAATCTGCGGTACAATGCTGTACGAGGGCGTATTTCATTTTCACATTAATTCAGGATCACGGGAACCAGTTTTTTTTCTTTTTTTTTTTTTTTTTGTATAGCAGGCAACATTCACTGAACCTCTGTTCTGGAATAGCAGTAAATAGTTTCAGACATCTGTTTTGGATAGGACACTCAAAGATCAAACTGGCTAATCGGGTACTACAGGTGTCATAATTATTGCGTCTCAGTACCGGGGTAGTGGACATTTCAGGCTAGATAAGCGTGCAAACAGCCACTGTAATGAACATAGTCCATAATTGATAGTCCATGAATTTTGCAGTTTTTTTTTAAAGAAATTGAACAGTTTTTCTCGTAATAATCCAGTATTAGTAATTATTTTGAATAAGAAATATATATATATATCACGTACTCCGCTTCTCCAAATGTAACTTCGGCAATGCCGGCTTTAAGCACCAAGCATTTGTAAAGTTGTTGTTTGTTGTTGCACAGGTGGTTCATTTTGCTAAGCTTCAATACTGACTCTAAGGCAAAAAAATCAATTGTTAATTATTTTAAGACGGAGGCAAGGAACTGCAGAGATAATAGAAGGCAGAAATTTTCTGAAGGTCTTTATTGTGCACCGGGATCGTTTCCACCACCGCCGAGAACTACACGGCCAATGTTGGAGAAGGGAGCGAAGAGTTACATTTCTTTTTATTCACATCATGCGAGTTCCGAAGCTAGTCTGACTCAAAAATACACTTTCTCGAAATCTCGAGTGATGGCAAGCTTACATACACAATTTCGCCAAATATATATACTATATGGCGAGATTAAAGAGAGGAAGACATGTGGTCAAAGTACAATAATTGAAATTGAATGGGGAATGTAAAAGAGTAATAAGAAATATTTAACGCCAATGGCTGCTTAGGAATTCTAGCTCATAAACCGCGAAGGACATTCTATAGGGGTTGCTAAAGTTCTCATGGGATTGAAGCGGCCGAAAGAGCACGTTAAAAGACAAAAACAAAATAAAGACAGGGTTAATAACTGAAATGACACATCTATCTAACATCTGGACCAACGGCTAAAAATGTAGAAGTAATATGTCTGACTAATTTCTGCATATCATCAAACTAAGGCAGAAGGATGAAAATTAGAATCCAGTTATTAGGCGAGAAAAGGAAATGATTTCTTTTCTTTTAACTGCAGGGCGCTGCGGTTAAAATATTAAAGAGACTGAGAATTGAATGCTTAATTTATGAAGGGAAAAGAGCGCTAAAAACAGATTGAATCCGAATGCAGACAGATAATCAAATTTAAGAATTTTAAAAAATGTAATTTTAAAGGGGGAAAGAGGAAAGGTCTTAATATTAATATGTGAAGGTAGGCGCCTTCACACCCCCCTTGCCCCCTGCCCCCCCGAAAAATAAGGATTTTTTTTTTTTTTTTTAATAGTGTCGGCCTCTCTCGATGACAAAGTTTTCATGTGTTGTAACATATTTAATTTTTCGATTGTTTTGAACTTTGTCAAAAATAGTAGGTTAGTTTTGATGAGATTAAACTGGAATTGTATTATTAGATGAAGGTTCTTTTATACATTTTAACTTGTATTCTTATTGAAAGGTTTTTATGAACAACTCTGTTTTTGGAAAAACTTTAGTGAATCTTCGAAAAAAGGAGAAATGTTATGCTTTGCATTAATGAAAAACAGTAAAACAATTAGTAGCCTCATCTAGTTTTAAGTCATTTGATGAAGATCTGATTGCAGTGGAAAGGATTAAACACAGTTTAATTTTGCATCGTCCTGTATACGTTGGGTTTGTTATATTAGTACTGTTTTCCTTACGGGTTTCGAACCCTGAAACTCCCCATTATTCGAATTTCTGTAATGAGAATCTAGATGGAAACTTGAAAAATTTCATTTAGAACTGAAAATTGTTAATTATTATTATCCTCTTGTTGCAAGTTCATAAGTGCAAGTGCAAATTCTCTTTACCTATTCGCCTGGTTTCGAACCTACAATCTTCCCATTATTAGGTTATTTCTATAACCATTGGGCTGGGCGGGCCCCATTATTTTTACTTTCTTCTATCTTTACAAGAAGAAAGTATTGGTTTCATGAAAATTTCCGAATTCCAGTTTTCGACGGATTTACACGTTTTATGAGTCAGAGATTCCAAAAAACATGTTTTTAGAAAATGTCTGTCTGTGAGTCAGTCTGTCTGTCCGTCTGTCTGTCTGTCTGTCTGTCCGTCTGTCTGTCTGTCTGTATGTGACACAAATTTTGTGGGCGCTCTATCTCAAGAACTAATGGACGAAATTTCACAAAACTTCATATTTAGTTAGACCTTGATATAAACTGGAACTGATTAGTTTTTGGTGAAAATCGCCCAACAGGTGGCGCTGCTATGTGGCATTTTTAACGATTTCTGCAATAGCTGTATCTCGAACTACTGCACGGATTTTCATAAAACTTCAGATTCAGTTAGTCCGGGATATAGTTTGGTGCTGATTAATTTTTTGTGAAAATCGCCCAACAGGTGGCGCTGGTATGCTGCATTGTTCATGATTATCGCAATAGCTCTAACTCGAGAAAAAATGCACGAATTTTCATCAAACTTCAGATTCAGTTAGTCCCTGATATAAATTAGTGCTGCTTAATTTTTGGTGCAAATCGCCTTACAGGTGGCGCTGCTGTGCTGCATTTTTCACGATTTCCACAAGAGGTGTATCTCAAGAACTATTGCACGGATTTTCATCAAACTTCAGATTTAGTTAGTCCTTGACATGAATTGATGTATAAATTAGTGCTGTTTAATTTTTACTGTAAATCGCTCAACAGGTGGCGCTTCTGTGCTGCATTTTTCACGATTTCCACAAGAGCTGTATCTCAAGAACTGTTGCACGGATTTTCATCAAACTTCAGATTTAGTTAGTCCTTGACATGAATTAATGAATAAATTTGTGTTGTTTAATTTTTGGTGTAAATCGCTCAACAGGTGGCGCTGCTATGCTGTATTTTTTGCGATTTCCGCAATAGTTTTATCTCAAGAACTAATGCTTGGATTTTCAACAAACTTCAGATTCAGGTATACCTTGATATCGTTTAGTGCTGTTTACTTTTGGTGTAAATCGCTCAGCAGGTGGCGCTGCTATGCTACATTTTTTCAGAATTTCCGCTATAGCTCTATCTCAAGAACTAATGCGCGAATTTTCATCCAACTTCAAATTCAGATATACTTTGATATGAATTGGTGCTAAATCGTTGTTATTTCTTGTACTATTTAAATGATTTAATTGACGTGATTTATATAGAAGAAAGTTTTGTGATGGCCACAACATACTAGTTTCACTTGAATTTGCTTTCTTTCAGTTTTGTATCGACTTCATTTTAAAAATCAGTGGGTTAATGATTTTACGTTAAGTAGAAATTTTAACAAAGTATTGCCATTGAATTTAGAAAAAAATGAGAAATAAACATTATATATTTTTATTATCATGCACTTCGAGAAATTATTTAATTTTCAGATGAATAGGTTTTGCTAACATTTATTCATTTTAGTATTTATTTCAACATTGGGGAAACTATTAACACTGTGTTGCCCCCGTATTACGTACTAAACGAAATTAAAGACTGTTGCCATTGAATTTAGAGAAATAAACATTCAATTTTTATATATTATGTACTTCGAGAAATTAATTCAATTTCTTAGATTTAATAATGTCTACTTCAACTTCGGGAAAGTATAGTAATTTGAACGAAAAGATAATTTATAATGAAAAATTTGATTTAGTTGAACACAGAAAAATTCATATTTCACCCACCCAACTTAAATTGGAACAGCGTAATGGATTGATTAAGCAATTAGAAGAATTAACACTTCAATTAAGAACTTTGCAAAATGAAATATCTTCTTCAAATATCGAATTTTCAATGATTTGAAATAGACATATGTTTTCATTATACATATGCAATTATTTTTGTAACTAACGGAAAATAAAATTTTTCTCAATTGAAAAACTTGTATGTTTTCATTTTAACAAGATGTCTTAGTATTTTATTGCTCCCACTACAAATGAACTTGATTTTTTTTCTAAGTGAATGAAACTCTAATAATATTTCAGAAATACAATTTTTTATTTTTCTTCATTTAACTCACTCTATTAATTTGAAACCAATGCAAAATTAAAGTATATTTTAATAAAGTTAAAATAATAATAAACTTCTAATAATAAAGTTTTAGTAATATTAATGAGTAGCATTACTAATAATTGTAAATGAATTTAATCATCTACTAATTAAATTAATCAACTATCAACATTTTTGAGGGATATATTAAATGAAGTATGTATCCACTCATTATTTTATTCAATTTCATATGAGTATGACTACATCATAATAAAAACTATTTTAAACAATCAACTTCTATTACTTTTGTTTAGAGGGATTAGAAAACAAAGTTATTTAAATTATTGTTATCTTTATTACATATTTTTTAAGGTTTAATTAACAAATAATTAATTTAATTAATTTGAATATAATTATCATTTTAGTATAATTATCATTTGATTATATTTATCCACTCATTATTTTAATCCATTTCATATAAGTTTAATTATCCACACACTATTTATTTTAATCAATTTCATGAGAAAAAAATATAATGAACTTGCGTTTCATTTTCCATGTGTTGCCATTCACAAGTTTGAAAAATAACTATCATAATGAAATATTCATGCTAACATTAATCATGCTTTTCGGTTTAATCATCAATTTGAAAAATTTACTTGATACCGATTTTTAACTGAAACCGTCACTGATTTGAATTCATATAAATATAATTAATCAATTTCATTTGAGTCTAATTAATTTAATTTGAGTATAATTATCATTTGACTATATTTATCCACTCATTATTTTAATACATTTCACATAAGTATAATTATAACTTTCACTATATATTTTAACTAATTTCATATGAATAAAATTATTTTTTGTAGTGAACTTGTCATTCACTCATCGCGTGTTGCCATTCTCAAGTTTGAAAAATATCTATCATGATGAAATATTCATACTAGCAATAGTCATGCTTTTCGACTCAGTCGACGATTTGAAAATTTAGTCGCTCACGTTTTTTTTTTTTAATTAATGTGATCGTTTCTAACTGAAACCGTCACTGATTTGAACTTATGTTAATAATCGTTTCGAAATCATCTCAATCAGTTTACTGTTGACTTTTGATCAGACTACACCACATACTGTTTGCTATTTAAAATGGCTTGTGAATTAAATATGCTGAAAAGATCTCCCCTAGAAATCAATTGCGTAGCAAAGTATCAACGTTTAGAATCATCTTTGGATACTGATATGAAGGAATTAAATCTCCCAAGTTTAGAATTTTGTAATTCAAACGAGAACTGTTCAACATTACTCTCAAACAAAGATTTACATGCTGCAGAACCCGACTTCGATATGGATTCGACGACCCCAATATTCACTCATAATGATGACGACGCAACTTCTACTATGAATTTTTTGGACACTATTTTTAATGACCTAGATTTTAAAAATTTGGAATCCTTCATTTCCCCAAGTACCTCAATTTCATCATCACAAGAACCATCAAATGCTGTTTTGAATACAATACAAGGTCCCCTTATGAAAGATATTCCCAAAAGCAAACCACGCAATTTTAACGTGATTGAAATCAAGTTGAGTGATTGTGTTTATTTAATTTTAAAACATCGCATCAAACGATTTTATGTGCATATCGTGGAGTTTAAACGCAATGTGATTAGAAATGAAGAAATGATGACGAAAAATAGACTTTTGATGGTAATACGTGGTATGAATTTCAATTGAAACATTTTGCTTTTAATTTGAAATATAAATCCTCGTCATTTATTGCTAATAATACTG
The DNA here is from genome assembly GCA_963932465.1 of Maratus speciosus. Taxonomy (NCBI): domain Eukaryota; kingdom Metazoa; phylum Arthropoda; class Arachnida; order Araneae; family Salticidae; genus Maratus; species Maratus speciosus. The sequence continues at coordinate 678,685,415 of OZ010788.1, forward strand.
TGTTGGTAATGAATCACAATAATAGCACTATGCAAATTAAAAACTTGATGAATTTTTCCCATTTTGACCTAAACGATTGCCAATTCTTAAATTTGAAGGATGAAATTCATCATTTTAACAAGAAGCTTTTGCAACACATGTATACAAATTATCTACCACGCTTAATTAAGCAAAAATGTACACTAGGTGACATAACCATCGAAAATGAATCTGCTTTATTTTCAAAGCTCATCAAGTGTATTGAGAGTAATGTAGTGACTATTTTAAACCAAATTTATGAGTGCGTAGGATGTATTTTTGAACACGAAAGCATGAGTCTTCATACATGTTTCACATTTAATAATCGCGAAAAGTTTAATCAACTAGGGGACACGGTATTAATGTTAGTGAATTTCGATTATGTTGTTTCTATGTTTTTAAACAGAACTGGATGTGTTAGTAAAACTTTTTATGGAACATCAACTTTTCGCGATTATTAAATGTGAAACATGTATGAAGACTCATGCTTTCGTGTTCAAAAATACATCCTACGCACTCATAAATTTGGTTTAAAATAGTCACTACATTACTCTCAATACACTTGATGAGCTTTGAAAATAAAGCAGATTCATTTTCGATGGTTATGTCACCTTGTGTACATTTTTGCTTAATTAAGCGTGGTAGATAATTTGTATACATGTGTTGCAAAAGCTTCTTGTTAAAATGATGAATTTCATCCTTCAAATTTAAGAATTGGCAATCGTTTAGGTCAAAATGGGAAAAATTCATCAAGTTTTTAATTCGCATAGTGCTATTATTGTGATTCATTACCAACACAGTATTATTAGCAATAAATGACGAGGATTTATATTTCAAATTAAAAGCAAAATGTTTCAATTGAAATTCATACCACGTATTACCATCAAAAGTCTATTTTTCGTCATCATTTCTTCATTTCTAATCACATTGTGTTTAAACTCCACGATATGCACATAAAATCGTTTGATGCGATGTTTTAAAATTAAATAAACACAATCACTCAACTTGATTTCAATCACGTTAAAATTGCGTGGTTTGCTTTTGGGAATATCTTTCATAAGGGGACCTTGTATTGTATTCAAAACAGCATTTGATGGTTCTTGTGATGATGAAATTGAGGTACTTGGGGAAATGAAGGATTCCAAATTTTTAAAATCTAGGTCATTAAAAATAGTGTCCAAAAAATTCATAGTAGAAGTTGCGTCGTCATCATTATGAGTGAATATTGGGGTCGTCGAATCCATATCGAACTTGGGTTCTGCAGCATGTAAATCTTTGTTTGAGAGTAATGTTGAACAGTTCTCGTTTGAATTACAAAATTCTAAACTTGGGAGATTTAATTCCTTCATATCAGTATCCAAAGATGATTCTAAACGTTGATACTTTGCTACGCAATTGATTTCTAGGGGAGATCTTTTCAGCATATTTAATTCACAAGCCATTTTAAATAGCAAACAGTATGTGGTGTAGTCTGATCAAAAGTCAACAGTAAACTGATTGAGATGATTTCGAAACGATTATTAACATAAGTTCAAATCAGTGACGGTTTCAGTTAGAAACGATCACATTAATTAAAAAAAAAAAACGTGAGCGACTAAATTTTCAAATCGTCGACTGAGTCGAAAAGCATGACTATTGCTAGTATGAATATTTCATCATGATAGATATTTTTCAAACTTGAGAATGGCAACACGCGATGAGTGAATGACAAGTTCACTACAAAAAATAATTTTATTCATATGAAATTAATTATAACTTTCACTATATATTTTAACTATACTTATATGAAATGGATTAAAATAATGAGTGGATAAATATAGTGAAATGATAATTATACTCAAATTAAATTAATTAGACTCAAACGAAATTGATTAAAATAAAATAGTGAATAATTATTTTTATATGAATTCAAATCAGTGACGGCTTCAGTTAAAAATCGGTATCAACTAATTTTTTTAAATTGATGATTAAACCGAAAAGCATGATTAATGCTAGAATGAATATTTCATTATGATAGTTATTTTTCAAACTTGTGAATGACAACACATGGGAAATGAAACGCAAGTTCATTATATTTTTTCTCATGAAATTGATTAAAATAAATAGTGTGTGGATAATTAAACTTATATGAAATGGATTAAAATAATGAGTGGATAAATATAATCAAATGATAATTATACTAAAATGATAATTATATTCAAATTAATTAAATTAATTATTTGTTAATTAAACCTTTAAAAATATGTAATAAAGATAACAATAATTTAAATAACTTTGTTTTCTAATCCCTCTAAACAAAAGTAATAGAAGTTGATTGTTTAAAATAGTTTTTATTACGATGTAGTCATACTCATATGAAATTGAATAAAATAATGAGTGGATACATACTTCATTTAATATATCCCCTCAAAAATGTTGATAGTTGTTTAATTAGTAGATGATTAAATTCATTTACAATTATTAGTAATGCTACTCATTAATATTACTAAAACTTTATTATTAGAACTTTATTATTTTAACTTTATTAAAATATACTTTAATTTTGCATTGATTTCAAATTAATAGAGTGAATTAAATGAAGAAAACTTAAAAATAAAAAAAATGTATTTCCAAAATATTATTAGAGTTTCATTCACTTAGAAAAAAAGAAAATCGAGATCATTTGTAATGGAATCAATAAAATACTAAGGCATCTTGTTAAAATGAAAACATACACGTTTTTCCAATTGAGAAAAATTTTATTTTTCGTTAGTTACAAAAATGATTGCATATGTATAATGAAAACATATGTATATTTCAAATAATTGAAAATTCGATATTTGAAGAAGATATTTCATTTTGCAAAGTTCTTAATTGAAGTGTTAATTCTTCTAATTGCTTAATCAATCCATTACGCTGTTCCAATTTAAGTTGGGTGGGTGAAAGATGAATTTTTCTGTGCTCAGCTAAGTGAAATTTATCAGAAAAAACTTGGTCACAATCATCACATTTGAATTGCTTGGAAAGCTCACTTTTCTTCGGAATGATGTGAATTTTAAGATGTTTCCTTAAGTCCATATTTGTCGAAAACGTTTCTTCGCATTGTCCACATTTATGAAATTTTCCGTCTTTAATGTGAATTAACAAATGCCTTCGTAAATCACATTGTTGAACGAATGTTTTCTTACACGTGTCACAACTCAAAGGCTTTTTTTCTAAATGAAACTTTGCGTGTCTGATTAACACACTCTTTCTTGAAAAAGATTTACCACATGTTTCACATTGGTACATGGTAGATGTCATGCGATGAATTATCATATGTTCCATTAAAGAACTCTTTCGAAAAAACAACATTCCACATACGTCGCACATAAAGTTTTTTTTCTAAATGAATGTTCATATGTTTTAAAAACTGATGTTTCTCGTAAAATTCTGCTTTACATTTTCCACAAATATAAGGCAATTTAAACACTTCTGATGAAGCAGGAATACTTTTACTTTTAACTTTACGATGATAAAAATATAGCACGTGTATTCAAAACAGTAGAAAACAGAATAATGACATGAAATGTGTATTACATGAAAAATGTGCCATCTACATTTAAATCAATGTAGGTGGCACATCAGTAAAAATGATCACGTGATAACTATTTAATACATAAAATGTTGTGTTCATTTAATAAGCAAGTGTACAAAATGAATCATTTTATAAATTCATTTCTTTTGAAGTAACATGTTTTTATCATTAAGTGATTAACTTTATTATGAATCCTACTGAAATGCGAGTGTTATGAAAAAAAAAATCTGATTCATTTCTTAATTGTTAGATAATTAAAATAGTGACCCATTAAGAAAATTTGTTTTCCAAATACAATGGAAAAAAGAAGTATTATCTCTGTTTTTCGCATAAAGCGGAAATACGGTTTATCATTACATCCAGATTATAAACAGTACATCCTGCTTATGTATGATCGAAACAACAAACACACAAATAGATATGACCACAAATCTTTGAAAATTGAAGAACTAGTTAGTTTTTAAAAGCTTAGGAATAAACTTGTTTTGGTTTAATTGTATATCCTTTTAATGCCTTTGTGGCGCAATTGGATAACGTGTTTGGCTGTTAACCAAAATATGATGGTTCGAATCCATCCAAAGGCGAATATTTTTAAACTAAAATACATAAATTGTGTTACGGTATAAGTAAAAAGAAACATTCTGGGTGAGTGATAATGAAAGAGTTCATTAACTGCACGAGAAAATCCAGATTGAAAAAATATCATTACGCTAAAATTACATTACTGTTCTAAAATCTGCAAATCTAAAATCTGCTGTTCTAAAATCCAGTTTATAAATTATATTTTCGTTCAAATTACTATACTTTCCTGAAGTTGAAGTAGACATTATTAAATCTAAGAATTTGAATTAATTTCTCGAAGTACATAATATATAAAAATTGAATGTTTTTTTCTCTAAATTCAATGGCAACAGTCTTTAATTTCGTTTAGTGCGTAATACAGGGGTACGTAATACTGTTAATAGTTTCCCCAATGTTGAAATAAATACTAAAATGAATAAATGTTAGCAAAACCTATTCATCTGAAAATTAAATAATTTCTTGAAGTGCACTGTAATAAAAATGTATATGTTTATTCATTTAGTCTAAATTCAATGGCAACACTTTGTTAAAATTTCTGCTTAACGTAAAATTATTAACCCACTGATTTTTAAAAAGAAGTCGATACAAAACTGAAACAAAGCAAATTCAAGTGAAAAAACAATGGGGCCCGCCCAGCCCAATGGTTATAGAAATAACCTAATAATGGGAAGATTGTAGGTTCGAAACCAGGCGAATAGGTAAAGAGATGTATGAACTTGCAACAAGATGATAATAATTATTAACAATTTTCAGTTCTGAATGAAATTTTCAAGTTTCCGTCTAGATTCTCATTACAGAAATTCGAATAATGGGGAGTTTCAGGGTTCGAAACCCGTAAGGTAAACAGTACTAATATAACAAATCCAACGTATACAGGACGATGCAAAATTAAACTGCGTTAAATCCTTTCCCCTGCAATCAGATCTTCATCGAATGACTTAAAACTAGATGAGACTACTAATTTTTTTACTGTTTTTTCAATAATGCAAAGCATAACATTTCTCCTTTTTTCAAAGATTCACTAAAGTTTTTCCAAAAACAGAGTTGTTCATAAAAACCTTTCAATAAGAATACAAGTTAAATTTAAAAAAGAACTCTCATCTAATAATACAGTTCCAGTTTAATTCCATCAAAACTAACCTAATATTTTTGACAAAGTTCAAAACAATCGAAAAATTAAATATGTTACAACACATGAAAACTTTCTCATCGAGAGAGGCCGACACTATTAAAAAAAAGAATCCTTATTTTTCAGGGGGGGGCAAGGGGGAGGGGGAGCAGGAGGGAGAGGGGGCAGTAGCCGAACCTCTAACCGTTTCCACAATTTAAGGTGGTTCCAAAACCGATTCTCTACTTCAAAAAAAAATTAAGCCCCCCCTAAAAATAAGCCCCCTCAAATATTTAGCCCCCACTAAAAGTTTAGCCCTTCTTACTTTCTCTCAAAAATAGCTAACCCCTCGTGTTATAGTATGATATTTCCAATCCTACTCTAAGTCGACTCGAAAAAAAATAAGCCCCCTAAAATTTAGCCCCTTCAAAAAAAAATTTAACCCCTCCTAACCCCTCCTATTGTAAGACGATTAAATAAAAAATATCCTTTCCAAACGAAAAAATTTCCCTTAAACCTCATCCTACTATAGTATGATTCTCCCTCCTCCTCACTCCTCCTCCACCGCCCCAATCGAACTCTCCTTTTCTCACTACTGTCGTAATTTTCAATGTTTTCCTGCTTTTAATGTGTAATCATTTAATTCTAATTTGAAAATAATAGATTATTTTATAATTTTCTTTCATTTTAAGTAAGCATGTGTAAAAACAATTTTTATGACGTAATGTTTAATATTTTCCTGCTTTTAACACGTTATCATTTAATTCTAATTTAAAAGGATTTTTTCTGTTTATAATAGTCACGTGTGAATAAATTTTTAATTTAAAGGATATATTATTCTTTGCGCTGTTTTAACAATTGGCAACAATTTAAAATAACCTTTTCTAAAATATGTAAAAAATATCTCTGGAAATTCTGAAAATTTTAATTTAAAATTGAAATAAACCGTCAAAAAATTAGGCAAGTTAAAAATAATAAATGCACTCTGCAAACTTCGAGTTTCTATTGAATGATTAAATTGAATGAAAATGATTAAATTCCCATGTATAGTTTTTCCCCCTATAAGACGTTTTTAATGAGAAAATTTTATCCAGATTTAACATTAAATATCTCAAAATAATTCTTCGATTTAAAAACTGTCTACTTCAACGTTTTTATCAAACATTTCTTTATAATACTGCCCATTTTAATATTTTTGTATGCAGTAATTTTCTTAATATTTGCGGAATAGACCTCTAGTCACAAAAGATTCTTTCAAAGCGGCGATGAGAGCGTTAGTTTTTTTTTTCCGAATAAGAGACAAAATGTAGTACGCAATTGCGTCAAAAGATGGCGACACCATAATTCTGATATGGTTATTATGTAAACTGTAAATATTGCAAAGTTAAATAAAAACAATTGTCTCAGGGTTATCAAACTTCATTGTTATTTATAAATAAAACATTTCAACTAAATTATTTATTATAAAAGAATTATTACATCACAATAGTTTTTATGCAAGGAAAATAATAATTATAATAATAATAATATTATGGATGCCAGTGATTATATATTGATTGACCGTCATAATAATAAAAAATGATATAAAAAGAAGAGCTGAAATGAATTATTTTTTTACGTTTCTGATCGTGTAATTTATATTCAAATAATTATTAATGTATTTTTTGTAAAGTGATTGAAATTAAATATATTTATAAAATTTATGGTAATATTTTTATTGTTGAAAAATTGCCAAGAAATAATCATCATCAAATTGGCGTCATTATAATTGTAATTTTATTTAACTTAATAACAATTAAAAAATACAAAGGAACTGAGAATAATGGTCAACTAACAGACTTTAAAAGAAGAAGAAGAAAAAAAAAAGCACATTCACATGTGAAAACAAGTACCAGTGAGTATCGAACTGCCTATCATAAGATTAGTAGACGATGGCCCTTAACCACTCAGCCAGTGGAGGACAAATTTTTCTCCCCAAAAGTAGTTAAAAAGAAGGCATGTGTATGAATACAGTGTCATGCATTTTCGGTGAAATTTCCATAGAATGGCGAAGAAATATAGTCCGATTTTTCATGCGCATTATAAAATGAACAAGAGTCTTGCTGGAAACAAGTAAATTGTTATTTGGTTCATCTGAAACATATTTATTTGATTTTTAAAAAATCGCCCGTGTCATTTTCGAGAGAAAAAAAATCGAATTATTTAACGAATGAGAGTTTTCCCAGAAAAAAGAAAAGTGTTATTCACCTCGCCTTAATCATATTTATATTATGTATCAATTTAAAGAAAATCGTTAGTACCGTTTTCGAGATTTTGAAATTAGGAACTTCTTACATACCATACCAACGCTTTCGCTTTAAAAATGGCTATTTAGATCTCAAAATATACTGCACGTTGAAATGTAAAAATTTCAGTATACGATTAGACTGCAGATGTAAGACTGTTCTAGAAAAATCAGAACAATAGGACCTATATCTGCTGAGTTATTAAAAGGCGGCTTTTCGCGTTTTCTTTGATGTCGAGTTAGCCGTATATATGAGTTCCGCCATCTACGAGTTCTACAATACGATTTTAGGCTTAAGGCTGCGTCACTTGGAATACTACCGTCTTCCATGATTATAAAAATGTTTGAAATAGATCCTTATAACAAGTGCGACAAGGAATTGAGAATACAGTAAACATTTGGAAAAATATAAATATTTGTTGAAACAAGTGTGTGTGTGTGTGTGTGTGTGTGTGTGTGTGTGTGTGTGTGTGTGTGTGTGTGTGTGTGTGTGTGTGTGTGTGTGCGCGCGCGTGTGTGTGTACACTATGTGCCAAAGGTGACCGGTCACTTGCGATTTTTGACGTTTTGTTAAATATCTAGAAAAATACATGCGGAATTAACCTAAAACGGCAGGTGTGTAAACAGTATAGTATAGGTCATATATTTCCGCGAAGATTTTTTCCCGAAACCCCATAGGGGACAGTCAACAAATCGAAAAAGAACGAATCTCTTTTGGATAACCCTGTCATAACTAATGTAGCAAAAGCGTTCAAACTCGAGAATATTAATAAGTGGCTTATTGTAATACACTGCGTCCTTTTTTATGAGGATAGCATGTATACTCGTAGAGAAATTAAGGTTTTAATAAAAACAGTCCCAAATTTCTCCAAGTTTTTTGCTTATAATTTGCAGAGTTCTTAGTATAAAAAAAAGTTATTTTCAAAAAATATGACAAACAACGTTGTACACAATAATCTGCAATCAGAATTAAAAAATAATAATAATTAGATGAAAAATGAGCAGGTTTACTAAAAAATACTTCACTGCGAATGCAATCAAAATATAATGTGAATAATGTATTAGCTCTAGCGTAATGTATAGAGCAACTTTTGTGGAAGTCTCAAAATCATAGCTTGAAAATTCTGAAAATGATCGTCGGTAGTATAAGCTCGAAATTCGTTGCTCCCAAAAGGTAGCAAAAAGATGAGGGGATGTATCCAAATATCGTAGTATGTGCAATATTGTGTACGCTATCTTGGGGCTAATCAACAGATATTTAATTTTTTTATGTTTTACTGTATTACAGCTATACTGTTTTTAAATATCAGCAGTCAAGATTTAACATTATTTTTGCATTCATATCTTTCCCGGGTAGAAAATGGGTGACTAAATTTAAGTAAAATTGATTATTTATTTTTTTCATTATAGGTCTTTTATGCTCAGGTTGGAAGTTTTTTCCAAACTATGACAACCTACATTACTGCGTTAATTAAACATTTTGGATTAAATATTACTAAATTACACCACAACTTGTGATGCGTAAATCAAACTCTGATGGTGGTACATTCCGTTAATTTTGAAATGACTATGCATTGACTATGCAAATGACTATGATTATGTTAAGTTTGTCTGAATGCAGTAGTTATTTAAAAACGTGACACATTAAACAAAAACCTAATTTGCAGAACAAATTAAAAAAGAAAACAATTTATTTCCTGGATTGTTTAAGCTCGATAGAGGACTGATATTAAGATATTTCATTCAGTTAGTTCTACATTTAATATTAGACTTTTGTAGCAAATAAGTTAAACTAATTGAACATTAAAAAATGTAGATAAAATTGAAAAAATATGATACTTAAATACCCTAAAAACTTAGATTCCGTTCAAACGAAATCGAAAATAATCTTAAGACTTTTTTAAAGGTTTGTATGAAACAGAATGGTTTGAATGTTTTTCAGCTCATTCATTAGATGTGCCTTATCATTTTAATTCATTTAACTTATTTGTTACAAAAATTGTTTATAAGCTCTACATTTAATTGTACATTAAATGTAGAGCTAACTGAATGAAATACTCCCTCAAATCGGCAAGTGCCTAAAATCCACCCATCACCACCATGTTGTGTAAACAATGAAACTTTCAGTTCAGTTTGTAGTTCAGACAAAGTTACAGACTTTGTTCCTACATCTGAATATTATTCCGTATACCATTTTAATATGTAATTCTGATTAATATGACTGAACTCGTGCTTTTTTATGAAAGAAGTACAAATTTATTTCTGAAAAAATTTGCAATTACCACTAATATCAACTATATTTTAATCTTTTACCAAATATATGGTACTTTTCGGTTAGCCGGGTGCCAGTGTTATATATGCATATATGTATATATACATTATATATATATATGCATATGTTGTATACATACGCCATATATATAACACTGGCGCCTGGCTAACCGAAAAGTACCATATATATTTAATATTCCTTATTTTATGATTTTTATGTGAATTAGTAGGGTAACTTTATGAGGCAAGTTTCTTTGAATAATTCCAGAAAAATGTATCTCATCTTTACCCATATTTAATTATACATTATTAATTATTTACCTGACCTTTACTTTTAATAATTTTTAAAACTATCTTAATTTTTATTATTTTAGTTTATCACTTTACTTAGTTATTTTAATATTTTACTATATTCCTTATAATTTTGATTGCATTATTACATTAAAATTGCTGTTTAAAAAATGTAAATCAAGCCATGACCAGAAATCCACAATATTCTAAAATCCGCACAATCTGTGGTTTCAAGCTATGCGGATTTGAGAGTCTACTGTATCTGAATATCTGCCCCTTCTTGGGCTTAAACAATGTAGCAAACAAATTGTTTTCTTTTTTAATTTGTTCTGCAAATTATGTTTTTGTTTAATATATATCTAGCTAATTTTATTTTTTCGGCTTTAGACACAAGGCTCTATGTGGCCACACCTGTCGCACACACTAAGGGCAGGTTGGCATAGATATAGTATTTATTGTAATCTTAGATATAGATAATTAATCAGACCTATAGCTATTGTTATCCTTATTATCTGTGATAGAAACATGCCACCTTTATGTGTACAGCTCATTCCAATTTTCGAGATGATTTTTCTTTTTCATGGCCTAAAGGACTCCTAATATTAAAACATTCACCGTAAAGAAAATATTAGATTTGAACTAGAAAAAAAAATAGGACATAAATTGAGTTTGTTTTTTCTCTTTCCTGGTAGCTCATTGAAAGTTCCCCAGCTCTTGTGAGGTATTCATTTTATTTTTCTAAATTTATGGAGAAATCTTCACCTCCTGATCTCAGTACAGGATAAATGAATCATTCACATACAATTGTAAAAAAAAAAAAAAAAAAGGTGTGTGCATTTTTAGTTGAATGACTTTAAAAAAAACGACTTGCGGTGAAATTGTTTTCTTGAACCTTTTCGATCTGGTGGAATGAAAAACTCTGAATGATCATTTTGATGAAAGTATGAAAGCAATTTCATGTTTTTAAATTTGGAAATGAAGACAGTTCCCTTTTAGGGCTTCTTTCTTAAACGTCTGTTATTCAAGTTGAAATGCATTTTCACTTTAATTCGAATGACAAAAATAGTGATTTGTAGAGGGTGCGAGCTCATCTACAAAGGGTCAGTTTGAAAAAGAAAAAAGGAATCATTAAAATGGAAGTAAGTAGAAGGCTCAGAGGAGAAAAGGGGAAAACTCAGGGGAACGAAAAAAAGGATTTTGTGTTTTATAATATCGATAGATATTAAATGACTTTTCTGAATGCAGTTGGCAATGTCAAACGCGACATCTGATGTGGCGGATGAGTGTATAGTGACCTACCGGGGATGTTCCGCAGAGCATGTATCCGAGGTTTCCTCCCGGATAAGATCCTATGTAAAGGAGGGAGTAGTCGACGACAGGAAAGAGCTCCTTGGCCACATCCACCAGCTCCTTCATGATCGGCAGGTCCACCCAGAAGTCCTCACCTGAAACACAGAACTTTCATTGCTCAGTTCGTCTTTCTTTGCTTTTCTTACATACAACAAAATGGAACAAAATGGAATGGAGTTGTGACTTCTGATGTTCCTGGTGCCTCTAGGGGGGGGGGTGCAGTGGATCTTACCAAAGCAAACACCGGTGCTTTCAGCTCGTTTCTGGTACGAAACGAAAAACCATAAAACGAGCCTTTCGTATCGCATCCGTAAAAAGCAAAAGAGGATCGGATCTTAATTTCGTTCCGTAGAGCCTGTTCAAGGCAGCAGGGTGCCTTGATGTGAAAGTTATGACAAACGGAATATAAAACTTTATTCGTTGAGACGATTGTGGACAAAAGCGAATTCTTGTCTCAAGTAGGGAACTAGGTACTCACTGTTTGGTAATTCTGTGGTCTATAAACGAACTTGTCCAGGTGAGCACCACCCAGTTCTAGAATGACGGCTTGACACGTTTTGGAGAAATAAGCCCAGACTGATCATCGTATCTCATACCGAGGCTCACGGAAGTCACTCCTCTCACTGGTTATTGGATCCCACCCATCGACATTATTGGACATCTCTTTGTGTGTCTGTTTTTAATTTTAAGAAATTTAAAGGAGTTACGACAAGAATTTTAGTTTACTAACTTTTAATGCTGAATGTAAACTTAACTGTAATTTAAATCCTGAGATGTACCTAATTTAAACAAAAACAAACTTTTTTTAGCGGCAAATTTTCAAACTGTGAATCCAGAAGGCACAATCATTATGGGTGTGTCAAAATATTTCAAGTATACAGTGAAACCTCTCTGTAAGGGCCACCTGCCGTTCCACTGAAAATTGACCCTTATGAGGACCCTTATACCACGATTTTTAAAAGCTACATATTCTTTCAGTAAGTTCACTGCAAATAGAAGCGTCTTAAATTTAGACACATATGTGACTGAAAAAGAATTTTAGACACTTAAGTGTCTTAATCTGAAAATTCAGACATTATAGATGTCTTAATTTAAGATACATAAGTGTCTTACTATGACCATGGTGTAAACGAACTGAGAATAATGTCTAAAATATCCGTAAACGTCTTATTTTAAGACACTTCATTGCTTTAAACGTGTCTTAACTTAAGACGTTTTGATTCTTCCGACGCAATAACCACCAGGGGGCACTAGCACTCCCAGTTGCGCATGCGTTTTAGATGTCTTCGTTCGAAGTGGTATACGTTGTAATTCAAACAGTTTGTTTTTATGTACGCGTGTATTTTAATTCGTTTTTTGCGAAATGTGAAGTACTGTGATTTTAATTCGTATTAACTTGGATTATTTATTTATTGAATACTTTACTGACGTGTGTGCTCGACATCAAATGTCTCTTAGAAGCTGTCGTCGATACAAGGGCGGGATAGACACAGAACAGAAGTAGACGACGGTTGAAGATTACACCCGGAAATTCTACAAAGCGTGTGCAATGGGCTTAGTGTTAACTCGTATCAATTTATATCAATAATATTGTGTTATTCATCTTCGTCCTGTCGAAGCTGGCAAAAAAAAAAAAGAAACTTTTGTCTGGCGGGTCCTGTTTTGAGGATGAAACATCTCATTCTTTAAATATGGCTAGTCGGATGTATTATAGGATTACCTTTTAAACTGATGAAAATCTTTCTCCCTCACTGTGGTCGTGGTAGTTTTTAAAATTTCAAATCGAGGAATATTTCTTACCTCTTGCAAACAGCGATTGAAGTAAGTGTTATAATTTCTTTATAGTACTAAAATTAGTGTCTTTTATGATTTTATTTATTGTACTAAACAAAATCTTACATGAAATTTAATTAGTTTTGAATCTTTTTGCAAAAAAAAAAAAGAAAAAAAACACTAATTCTAGAAGTATATATTTTTAAATTTATGACGTTGTCTTTTATTACAAATTATGTATTATTTATTCTCATCTATTTTCTCAAATTTAAAGTAATAACATCACTAAAAAACAGACATATTTAAAAGTTAAGTTCATTCTCTTGTTTTGTTTTCAATATGGGAGTTCTTAGTTTCAATTTCAATGGCTAATGCTTATCTCATACTCGACCACAAGGAAATAGAAAAAAAAAAACTTTGAAAGATCTCCTAAAGTTTTCTTACTTCCTAGCTAGGGATTACAATCCCGGATTGAGATCCCGGGATCCCGCTTTAATTTTAACCCCGAAAATCCAGGAATTTTTACTGGAAAATTCCGGGATTTTCGGGATTGCCTTTTTTTTTCCATTGAACAATATTCAGCTGAAATTAAAAAATATATTTATAAACTTTCGCTTTTGGAAAAAAAAAAATCAATTGATTTTCATGAAATTTATATATAATTGAAAATGAATGTTTATTTCAAGTATTTCTTAGATATATTTCTAAAGCTATTAAATCTTTTAATGTGTGAAAACTTTTGACTTGAAAACATAGAAGTAAGACAGTCAGAAAAAAGGAAATTATTTGTTTATTTAGATTTCGCTGCATGCGTGGATTCGAAGGTCATTTTCCGATTAGACTTTACTGATAAGCATCGCAAGTTTGTATCATAGTGATATCATGTGCTAACTTTTTTTTTTTTTTGGCTTTATTTTGCTTTAAAGATGTCTTGTTTAGTAGCTCATAGGAATGATAACAATAAGCCCATGTGGCAATATAAATTTTTAAAAAATCTAATTTTTAAATGATAAGGATTTTAATTTTTTTTCGGGGAGGGGATTTTGTATGAAATTTTCGTAAAGTTGATACCTTAAATCTTGCACTGATTACAATGAAAGTTTTGAACTTTAGGACAAGATTAAAAAACACAAAATATAAATAAACAAAATACCGAAGTAATTTTTTTCTCAATATTAACTCTTTGCACTCGAGGACTCCGGAGCGGAGCCATTTAAAATTTGTCTTCAAACTCGAGGTCTCCGCTACGGAGACAATGCAAATAATTTTGTGATACCATGTAATCTTGGCTTTTCTAGACAGGTATCGCAAAATTATTTGCATTGTCTCCGTAGCGGAGCCCTCGAGTTTGAAGACAAATTTGAAATGGCTCCGCTCCGGAGCCCTCGAGTGCAAAGGTTAAAGTAGAATATTTATTTATTTATTCATAATTAAATAGCTGTTGTGATTATCATCTGATATATATGTAAAATTGCCTATGTGGCAATATAAATTTAAAAAAAATCTATTTTTAAATTATATGAAGTAGAGTAGGACAAGATTATAAGAAATATATATATTTATCCATGTACTTTAAAAGCCCTCAATAGCTCTTGCCGCTGAATTTGTCCGATAATCGGAGATGTCTGCTTTTGTGAGGTAAAAATATACAAATATGTATGCCATGCGGATTAAAAAAGTATTCGCTAAATAGATGTTTCAGAATAGCTATTCGGGAATGTCCATTAACCTCCACAACGGATACTCCCAAATACCGGACATCTCAATTGAGATAACAATAATGCAGGGTTGCATTTTTTGCAAAAGAACTTCTTGATTAAAGAATGGGCATACTGGGCCGTGCCCCGCCCCCCTACGATTTTAGTGCCCACAAATTTGATGTGCAATATTTGTAAAGCTTGTATTTTAAATCTGTTTCGAAATTGTATTGATTATAATCAATATTTTGAACTTTTAAAGTAAAATAATATTAAAAATAAAACAAATTTTAAAAATCTAATATTTAGATAAATATTTTTTGTTTTAATCTTGTTCTACTCCTGAAGTTCAAAATATTGATTATAATCAGTAAAATGTCGTAAAAGATTTAAATTATCAGCTTAACAAAAATTGCGTACCAAAATTGGGAGCACCAGAAAAATCAGGTTGTAGGGGGAGGGGGGGGGGCAGGACCCCAGCCAAATATTTTTCCAGGATTCAACGTGGTCAAACATGGCTACGTATGATGCTTACAAAAAAAATGGATGCTATTCAGACGTTTGAAGTGTCTGAAATTCAGACACGAAAAGTGTCTGAAAATATTCAGACATTTTAAAATGTCTGAAAACTGAACACTCCGTTTCAGACACTTAAGTGTTTGAATTTCAGACATTTTAATTTACTGTGTTCTCTTTGTTTTTAACAATACTGTTTATTTGATTCTTACTGCTATTAAACTGTGAAGCCAATTTTCTTGCAGATGTTCCTTGATCATGACAATTAAGAATTTTGATTTTGTCATTCAAATCCAAATGTACTCTTTGGCTTGATTTAGGAGCAAAATTTTAAATTTTACATAAGCCTGAGCATAAAATTTCTAGTGTAAAAAATGTACTTCAATATGCATTCACAGTTCTAGCAGATGTGGAATCAGTTTTTCTAGGTAATCTGTTATCAATGGTCTGCCCAGAACAAAAGATCAAGTTTCTCCTCCAACCCAACCCCTACAGTTTGAAAGGTCAAACAAAGTGTGAGGAACACCTGTTTGTCTCACTTGTGGAAAAGTTTGAAGTCATTCATTCTGTTACTAAATCCTCCCCATCTTCACCTGCCTTCTTTGTTGCAAGTGCAGTTGTTTGCTGAACTCTTATCTTAAGGCACATGTGAAAAAAATGACCTTTATAAGGGGTAGGTGCGGCCCCTAATAGGAGTAAATTTAACATTATGTCTATGGAAAAAATTTTCGTTCCTAAAAATATTGGCCCTTAATAGAGGTGGCCCTTGAATAGGGGTGGCCTTTAAAAGAAGTTTTACTGTATTAAGCTATAAAATGGGTAATGCTTTATTTGAACTCTTCTACAAATTATAATAAATTAAATAAATACTTTTTTTTTTCTTTTTCAAAGCAGTAGCTACATCATACTTTCCACTTAACATTAAGAATTATCTCTTCATATGTGGGGGATAAATAATTTATTTGAATGTAATGTAAAAATAAAAGAAGGCAATTTTAGTATGTGCATTCATACATGTAGCATGACATGCCTGTTTTCAAATCTGCATGTACAGTCGTGGAAAAAAAAGTAAACACTCCCTACTAATTCCTCAACAAATTATCGTAGACAAAAGTTACAGGTACCGGATTGGAAATAAAGTCTACTTTTAAACGACGTATATAAAATTTGCTTAGGGGCCATCTACATATTAAAACGAGTCCAAACTTCATTTTTTTCAATAGCAATACCCAATTTTAACGAGATATTTCAAATCTTTGGTTCAAACTATGCCTAGACACCAAATTTCAAGTCATTTGAATGGTAAGTTTTTGAATTATAAACATTCAAAATTTAGTGCTTCTAATGTTAAATTACATTTTCATATTTTTATTTATAACTTCTGAAATTATGATCCTAACGTTCTAATTTTTTGTCGCAATAATACTAATATACCCAAACATAAATACGTTGAATTTGCAATTTTTATAACTTTCTGATATTAATTATGAATTATGAAATTAATATTCAAAAAAATTATGAATTGCAACCTACAATTTTTTTGATGGATTTAGATTTATTAAGTCCTGCTTTATGGAAATCCGAATTTCACATTTTTCTTCCAAGTAGTTTTCAAATGATACTTAAAAAACGTCAAAATGATGGTTTAAGGATATGATAAGGGTAAGGTCTATGATAGAAGTGACTAAATACAGTCGGCTCTCGTTAATTCGAAATCGGATAAATCGAATCTTCGCTTAATTCGAACTAAACATGAAGTCCCGAAATTTTCAATGGCAGAATAACGTTAAAACTTTTCATTTATTCGAACTCATTTTCTCTTGACTTCGTTTAATTCGAACTAACGAGAATTCCATTTTTTCATTTTTCCTTACTTTCTCACGGACTTCAGATCCTTGAAATAACTTTCTTTCTTTCATTTTTGTCAGAATTGTTCTGAACTAGTATAATAATTCCATGCATTTGAAATCCGCTTTCTTAGTGCGCCCTGTCTGTCCATCAATGACACATTCGCCCTTTCTTCCATTGTGCTTTTCCTAATCCCTTCTGTAGCATTTGACCCAGTGACATTCCAAGAAATTCACTGAGTGGACATCTGTTAAAGATAGGGGAAACCTGTTTTATCACTACATTCTACTTTCACTCTGGGGATCGAATTTTTCAGTCAATGGTTTTACTTACTGCTAAATTGTTTTTTGAGAAAGTAAAAGATCTTGTTTCTTTAAAATATGGCTCCACATGGAAGTTATAAATCGTTAACTCTAGCAGCCAAAGTGGAAATTATTAAAAAGGTAGGATGTGGCCAATCTAAGACAGAAATTGCTGCAGAATATGGAATAAAAAAGAATACGCTGTCTACTTACTTGAAAAAAAAAGAATTCATCCTGAAATCATGGGAAAAGGAAAGATTTGCTAAAGGACGAAAACGTATGAGAAACGTATGAGAAGCCCATGAGGATTTAGAGGAAGCTTTACTGTTATGGACAAAAGATGCATTGGCAAGAAATGTACCTTTGAGTGGACCTATATTGGTAGCTAAAACGAAAGAACTTGCACTATTCATGGGTATTAAAAATTTCAATTGCAGCGAAGGACACGTTTTAAGCAGCGAAATAACATCGTACACAAAACTGTGTGTGGTGAAAGTGGTGCTGTAGACCTCGCTGCTTGCAATGAATTCTGCGAAAAGCTACCCGAACTTATTTCTACTTATGCAATGAAAGACGTGTTTAATACCGATGAAACAGGGTTGTTTTATAAACTTCTTCCTAATAAGACTTTAACATTTAAAGGTGAAACGTGCATAAGTGATAAACTTAGAAAAGACAGGATAACTGTGATGGTAGGTGCCAGTTTGGATGGAAGTGAGAAGTTCAAATTGTTAGTTATTGGTAAATCAAGTAATCCACGTTGCTTCAAAGGAGTTAAAACACTGCCTGTTGATTATGTGGCAAATGCCAAAGCCTGGATGACACGTGAGATCTGCATCAGTTGGCCGTACAACCTGAAACAATAGAAAAATGCTTTCGACATGCCGGATTTATCCATCCATCTAAAAAGAGTGGTTATAATGCAAATGACGAAAACGACAGACCTTTTGAAGAAATAGAATTTCCAAACTTTTCTGAAAAGTTCCAATGCGATATTACGTTCGCAGAGTATGTAGCAGCCGACAATAGTTTAGAAGTATCTGGACCCCTAACTGTGGAAGAAATTGTTGAAACAATTCACGAAAAATGCAATGAGGAGATGGAATCGGATTCTGGTGATTCTGCTACTATGTCCCGAGTGCTTTCCTTACCCACAGAAAAGTCAATTGCACAATCAATTGAGTGTTTGCGTACATTTATCCTGATGCAGCCGTCATCAGACAAAGAACTTAACTGTTTGTTACAAATAGAAAAACTGGCTAAAAGGTCAAAAATGAATAGGACTAAGCAAACAACAATTTATAATTTTTTTCATAGAGATGATAAATAAGTGTAAATAATTTCTTAAATGTTCATCTAATTTCAGGTAAGAAAATTATAGTACAATTAAAATGTAATTTTAAATGCCGTTGTTCTATAGTGTATTATTAATTTTTATGTTTTATTTATATTATTTTAATATTTATTATTTTATGTATTTATATCTTTTAATTTAATATTAAGTCATTCTAACGATAACATCCGAAATTAAAAAAAAAAATACTATAACATTAATTCCTTTGTAATAGTACCCCTTTAAACATGTTTTCTCTCATACTTTCCATAATTCGAACTCTGAATAATTCGAACATTTCTTGTGGTCCCGACGAGTTCGAATTAACGAGAGCCGACTGTATTTTGAAATTTCTTATGCTATCCTCTAATCTAACAGGCTTAATTGACTGCTTAAGGTGCTTTGATCAAGAAGGGAGCTCTCTCGGTCGAGTACCAAACTTCAATTTGGATACAGTCCTTAAAATACGCTCGTTTTAAAATAATTAATTTCTCGGAAACTTATGGTACGAATTGCATAAAAATTTGTTTTTAGACTAATTGAAGGGTGTAGTGTTCATTTATGTTGTCAGAATTGTGTACTGATATTGAAAAAAAAAAGTTTGGGTTCGTTTTAATAGATGGATGGCCCCCTAAGCAAATTTTATGAACATCATTTAAAAGTAGACTTTATTTCCAATCGTTCGGCACCAGTCACTTTCTTCTACGATAATTTGTTGAGGAGTTAGTAGAGAGTGTTTACTTTTTTTTTCCACGACTGTGCTTCAATTCGAAGAATTTAAAATCACTATTTCATTTAACACGTTAAGTGTCACGTCAGTCACCGGTAAATGACATTGAACTTTCCGTTTAGAACGCGTTAGAACACCTATTTAGAACATCTGTTTAGAACACCGATGACTGACGGTCAAAAATATGATATACGGTACAATATACATATATTGTTTTAAGTAATTACTTAAAATTTACTTACCTTTTATTTATTACAGGATTATACTTTCTTAAAAATTACTTAAAACATTGTAAAACATTTTCAGCTTCAGTGCCAGTCAACGTGTTAATAACACAGCAGAGAAAAAAAAAATCACACACTATTTTTGGTATGTGACTTAGGCGCATGCAAAATTGCATCCATATAAACTATGTTTCTTTTCCACCTAACGAATCAATGATGTTATTGATAATAATAATTCAGATTTTTATATTTTTATTTAAAACAATTCCTATTCGAATATTTGCTGAGAAATTATTCTCTAAAAAATTTAGTACTTTTCGGTTAGCTGGGCACCAGGGTTATATATATACAAACCGAAAAGTACCAAAAATTTTAACATTTTAAAAATGTCATGAACTTTTTTTGTAGGGTACTATCCAGTTTTGACTGGTTCCATCCAGTCCATATTAAATTCAGTAATATGAAAATAATAGGACACCCTCTTAAATAGGACGTCATCACCATTGGCAACCTAGAATCATGACCTATCATGCGATATCATTGAATTCATTACGTAAGATGGGAATGAAGAAAACACTGAATGTCTTTTTAAGTTTTGATTCGATTTTCATAAAATTCTGCAACGATTCTATATATTAAACCATTCGGTTGGGTAGTTTTTGCGCTGTTAGATGCGGGCAGACGGACGGACCAGGCGACGAATGTAGGTGCTATACGTATTTATATAATTACGACATTTCCCCATATACCATAATGGAATGGAATACTTTTGAGTGTCTCTGTCAATAAATTGCGAACGCTACATACTTTGTTTTCAATACCGAACATGGCATAGTCAATCTCAATCACATGTATCTATTGCAGAGCAATCCAACTCTATCAACGCAAGTTAGAGTTTGGACAGACAGACAAATCAAATCCACAAACACTTTCCAACTGCACTCTATAGCCGTTAATCACCGGATACTTTCAATTTTAGACATTTTGTCAAATATTTTAAGATATGGGGCATTCTCACAATCTTTTGACTTTCATGTCACTGGATAATAATTTTTATTTTAATACACTTTTTGTGTTTTTTTAATTTCATATAGTGGGGAACATCCCATTGCATGATTGCATAACAATATTAACGTGATAAATAAGTTTTGGACGATGTTGGGGTCCAAATACAAGGAAAACTCCTATACCGTCCCGTGTCCCTGATACTGATTTTTAAGTTTGGAGCTGTCTGTATAAAATTGTTTCAATAAGATCGATGTCATTTTTTTCCGAAACTAAGACAATTGTTTTATATAAATAGGTAGCAAAAAATTAACCTGCACACATTTTTACGGTTGATATTACTTTTTGAACTCTGTCCCTGGGTTTTAGATTCCTTATCGTCCTTCTTGCTAAACTTATACAGAAAATCACTTCAGATGCAGCCGCAGAATTTTTTTCAAGTTTTTTCTCATGCAGAAGTACGCTAGAGAAAGAATGTCTAAAATTCTTTGACAGGAAATTGACTGCAGAATTTAAATCAGCATTTAAATATCAATTTCAAGCATCGTGGCTTTATTGGTAGTCTTACCATCCCCAAGGTTTATTCCTGCACTTTTCGAGGTAAAAAAAAAAAAAAAATAATAATAATTTAATCCAATGTTAACAACTGTTTCTAAAAATCAATGAACATTGTGGCTATCACTTATTATTAACGTGATTTGCCTAAAAATAGGTCGTCATTTTCCTTACCATTCCATCCTTACCGTCCCTTTTTTTCCCATTTCGTCCCTTTTTTCCTATACCGTCTCCTTTTTTTACCTTACCGTCCCTTCTTTAACACCCCTTTAAGACAATGTTATACAAAAATCCTGTATCAAAAGTACTACATTTTTATTGTTTCTTATTTGAATGTCTTATGGGTACTATGCAAATTCATTTAAGTAAAAATTTAGAAGAAAATAGAAAGTTATGGGGGTAAAATGGTAAGGAAAATTAAACTCGCAAGTTTAACTTAAACCTCAGTTAAATAAAATATTTTTCACTGCTGACCATTTTTTCGTTATTTTGAATCATTAAGGCATTCGTCTATCAGATTAAAATGTTATTTAAGCAAGTTTAATTTCACCAGATTTTTATTCCCGAAAGTCAAAAGATTGTGAGAGTGCCCCATATATTTGTCGGATTTTTCTGGAACTTCAGGATTATGAAGAATAGGTTCGACTTCCTATTTAGCAACGGCGATTGGATCCGGAGGACAATGAGGGGGGGGGGGGGAGGGAACAAAAACTCAAAATAATAATATTTGGGATCACCTTGTAAAATAAAATGCACAAAATGATCTATCGCTGTAGCATACGGATAGGTGGATAGTGTGCAATATGTGTATTCATGCGTGTAAGAATAACACCTATATTCATGAAGATATATCTGTTTTTAAGTTCAAAAAATTCTTGCCTATTTTTTGTTTTATCAGGCAGGGTTTTCAACCCAATTTATACCAGTTTCAGAAAATTTGACAAAATGTAGTCGAAATAATAGTGCAATTAGAATTTAAATACATTAAACATTGGATGAAATAATAATTGTCTAAAATATTTTTGTATCTGCACAGGCACGCGCAATGAAAAAAATATTTTTTTTTCATGATGAATAGTCAACTCTGTGGAGCACCTCATAAAATAAAGCCAGTAAAATATCGTGAAAACTCAAAAAGATATTGACGATAGAGTCAGCTGATTTTTAGTTGCTCTCTATTCTTTGAACGAGTCGCCTGCAATATGTCACACTATTCCAGTGCCTATTCATCAATTACTGGACGACCCTCGTTTACAGAATTTTTTTTTTTATCTTTTATCATAGGCAAATCCCTTTAGAAAATTTTACATAATTTAATCTCAGAAATTCTATGATTAAATAAGGCATTTTTTTTCTGTTCACAATGACCGGAAGATCTAACCAAGGGTTCTGGACACCCTGTAAATCCGCAGCGTTCTTTGAGGAGTGGTCAAAACTCACTGTCTTAACCTTTTATGTTCCGACGGTATAAGTACGAGTAGTATAATAATTTATAAAATATTTGATTCCTATATTAATATTACCTCCAGTGCGTTTCAGGATCCATGTTAAATACTTTACTTTATCATCGCTATGCAGCATTAACAGTTCTGTCATTATTTTAGGAGGATAATGTCGCGCCTATGTATCTCTTTTTAGGTGTATTTCCCAAGAAATACTACCTATTGCAGTCGTTACCATGGTGCGACTTTTGAAAAATTCCTTCATAACTTTTCATTATAAGACCCCAGGAACCCCAAACCACCCCCAAATAAAAATTATGTATATATATATATATACCGTATATACTCACGTATAAGTCGACCCCCTAACTTTCGGATGCAAATTTTGAAAAAATCAAAAACTCACGTATAAGTCGACCCCCTAACTTTTTACTTCAATTTTGCACAAAATCAAACCAAAGATTTCACTTTCTAATGCGAAAAGTTAGTAAGTAAACAGAAATATTTTTTAAATGATGAATTATTTGTATATTTTATATATTATTTTTTATTCATACACATAAAAAGCCATAATTTTTTAGTATTCGAAGTTTTTTATTTTTGCTTTTTTAACTGACTCGCGTATAATTCGACCCCCCCAAATTTGCTTGCCGAAAATTGTCAGATATTTCTCGACATATACGCGAGTATATACGGTATATGTGTATATATGTACTAAATGCACGATAAAAGTCGCAATTATGCACGGATCGTCTTCAAACTCGCCAACAACATTGAGATGGATAATATCTCGGCGGGGATTGAAAATGGGCGAAATCGGCCCAAGGAGGTGGAAATGGGGAGGGTTCAAAATTTTGAATACCGTCTTAACATGATTCTGATAAAACCAGCTCTTACACAACAATAATAGGAAAAAATAAACATTTTTCGTTATAGAAGTTGCCAACAATTAAAAAAACAATAAAATTCTCATCACAACAATTACTTTTCTATTGCAAGGTTTTCACGTGAAAAATTAAATAAATAGTTTGACGAATTGAAAATAAATTGAATATTACGTCATAAGTTTTCTAGAGCAAGATTTCAGTATGAAAACTTAAAATAAAGTAAATAGTTTGACGAATTAAAAAAATATGCATATTGCGTCATATTGGAAATATAATGGACCTCAGCAGGTGAATATGTAACGTCATGTCAGTTTGAAGAAACGTAATAAAACATGATAAAAACCCGACTATGGAAATATTAACATATTTTAACACTTTAAGGTTCTCTGAATTTGCTGTATACATTTTTAAACCTATTCCATATACGTGCGTGTGTGTATTCGTGATAATTTTCACAAAAAGTTTAGTTCCCTATTCTTAGTGAAGAAACTGAGTTTATCTCTAATCTAAGTTTTGTTGGTGAATTTAACTGCGAAATCTACCTCCGCCTGTAGGCCGAGCCGGCAGGGATTTATTTGCTTCCACTTTGTTTTGTAATGTGTGATATTAACTTTCTGCTGTGAACCATCTGAACACTTCCAACTCCTTTGTATATATAAAAGTCAGGGAAATATCATTTGTTTAATTAAATGTCCTTTAATTTTATTTCTAAGTGTTCCTTGAAGTGGTATTTATAAGTACGGTCGAGATTAAGAAACAACTCACAGGCTATCAAAGCCTGAGAGCTAATGTGCCCGCCCGTTCTGTATGTATGTATGTATGTATGTATGTATGTAAGTATGTATGTAAGTATGTATGTATGTAGGTATATATGTATGTATGTACGTAACGCGATAACTCTTGATAGAAACATCCGATTTGCTTCAAAAATTTTTTCTAGGTTCATTGTGATAAGGCGCTTTCCTGATTAGTTTTGGGAGTTCATTGGTTAAGGATAAAGGGGGGAAAACGGGGTTAGTCCAACCCCTTAATTCAGATAAATGGGTTTTTCATGCAGAATCATTCGATTTGCTCCGAATTTGATATACCGGTTTATTATGTTAAGGAACTTCCCTGATTAGTTTTGGGGGTTCATTGGTTAAAGATAAAGGGGGAAAAGGGGGGGGTTAGTCCACCCCTTAATTCAGATAACTGGGTTTTTCATGCAGAATCATTCGATTTGCTCCGAATTTGGTATACCGGTTTATTATGTTAAGGAACTCCCCTGATTAGTTTTGGGGGTTCATTGGTTAAGGATAAAGGGGAAAAGGAGGGGTTAGTCCACCCCTTTTAATTCAGATAAATGGGTTTTTCATGCAGAATGATTCGATTTTCTCCGAATTTGGTATACCGGTTTATTATGTGAAGGAACTTCCCTGATTAGTTTTGGGAGTTCATTGGTTAAGGATAAAGGGGGAAAAACGGGGTTAGTCCAACCCCCCCCCCCCCCCCCCTGAATTCAGATAAATGGGTTTTTCATGCAGACACATTCGATTTGCTCCGTATTTGGTATACCGGTTTATTATGTTAAGGAACTTCCCTGATTAGTTTGAGGGTTAATTGGTTAAGGATAAAGGGGGAAAAGGGGGGTTAGTCCACCCCCCTTAATTCAGATAAATGGGTTTTTCATGCAGAATCATTCGATTTGCTCCGTATTTGGTATACCGGTTTATTATGTTAAGGAACTTCCCTGATTAGTTTTGGGGGTTCATTGGTTAAGGATAAAGGGGGAAAAGGGGATTAGTTCACCCCCTTAATTCAGATAAATGGGTTTTTCATGCAGAATCATTCGATTTGCTCCGAATTTGGTATACAGGTTTATTATGTTAAGGAACTTCCTTGAATAGTTTTGAGGGTTCATTGGTTAAGGATAAAGGGGGAAAAGGGGCGTTAGTCCACCCCTTTTAATTCAGGTAAATGGGTTTTTCATGCAGAATGATTCGATTTGCTCCGAATTTGGTATACCAGTTTATTATGTTAAGGAACTTCCCTGATTAGTTTTGGGGGTTCATTGGTTAAGGATAAAGGGGGAAAAGGGGGGTTAGTCCACCCCTTTTAATTCAGATAAATGGGTTTTTCATGCAGAATGATTCGATTTGCTCCGAATTTGGTATACCGATATGTTAAGGAACTTCCCTGATTAGTTTTGAGGGTTCATTGGTTAAGGATAAAGGGGGAAGGGGGGCTAGTCCACCCCCCTTAATTTATATAAACGAGTTTTTCATGCAGAATTATTCGCTTTGCTCCAAATTTGGTATACCGGTTTATTATGTTAAGGAGCTTCCCTGATTCGTTTTGGGGATTCATTGGTTAAGGATAAAGGGAGGCTAGTCCACCCCCTTAATTTAGATAAATGGTTTTTTTTTTTTTGCAGGATTATTCGATTTGCTTTAAATTTGGTATACCGGTTTATTATGATAAGGAGCTTCCCTGATTAGAGTTGGAGGTTCACTGGTTAAGTATAAAGGGGGAAACGGGGGCTAATTCCCCTTCACTTATTTTTTTGAGGGGCATTATTCTTTAAAATAACAGTATGATATACAATTAGTTTGAATAGCCTGTGAGCTCAATGCCATCAGTTTAGCTGGGCACTTTTCTTTTTTATTTTATCCTCATTTCAAGCAAAAAATTATTAAAGAATTTCCAATCTGTGTCAAAAGTTTGTCTTTTGACACAGATCGAAAATTTTTGTCTGATGTAAATTATAAATTTAGTCCACCAAAAACACTGAGATTTCCAATTGAAAAGTTAAACATT
Source organism: Maratus speciosus (assembly GCA_963932465.1). Classification (NCBI taxonomy): domain Eukaryota; kingdom Metazoa; phylum Arthropoda; class Arachnida; order Araneae; family Salticidae; genus Maratus; species Maratus speciosus. The sequence goes on from OZ010788.1 coordinate 678,711,983, forward strand.
TAGTATACACCAGACACTAATAAACACAACAGCAGACTAATACTGCTTGCTGCAATGAGAAACAATGAGAATCAATGAGAAACATAGCACAAGGCAAAAAGGAAGGGGTGGGGAAGACTTTTTTTTTAAAATTAATTTAAATGCATTTTAATAGTATTTCACTTTATGACAACTATAACAAATGTACTTCATTACTAGGTTGAGCAAAAAGTTCTGGGAAATTTGTGAAAGTTTCGTTGTTATGTTCCAATTAACAACAAAATCAACAAGGACAATTCTTCAATGTAGAGACCATCATAGTCCACGACTTTCTGCCGTCGTTCTGCCAGATTCCGGATTTTCTGGAAGTAAGAAGTTGGCCACCATACCAGCACCTGCACCCTCATTAATCTCATGGATGGATTTTAGAATCGTTAGACCTTTTCTCCACTAAAGCCGGATCAAAACACGCAAATCCTACTGTTCAACAGGCATTGTGGAGCCGAAATTCCTGAACTCCTATAGATATACCACTAGTACTCCTATATACGATACAAACTCTGGTAACTATTAGATAAAAATTTCCCAGAACTTTTTGCTCAACCTAATAATAAAATGTAAGTCACAGGTTAACGTTTATTCAATAAAGTTTTATTTTATTCTGCTCTATCTTCTGTATTATTTTTCCTGCCTCTTCATCCTCATTTCCTTAAAAAGTATTATGAGATGGAGGCAAAACAATTTCTCGTAATATTTCAACCCTATGAATCGAAAAATGGCATCACAGAAGGAAGTGTTTAATTGTAAATTTTATATGCGTCTTCGATACTTGCTTCATACACAGTAATTATGACACACATTAATTATGACTTATACGTTTTAAAAATCTAAATCAGATGGCACTACGACACTGGCAGTAATGTGGAAGAGACTGGAGAGTGTTACGATGGAAAAGAAAGGGTTTAAGGGTTATGTTTAAGGGTTTTTAAAGGGTTAACTTAAATAATGATAAATACGACAATCCATAAATGATTCTTCTGTATTGTGTTCTTATGATGTGCCAACGTGTACAATGTCTGGAACGGAAAGCAATGATCTCCCTTTTAAATTGAAGAATTCTGCTTTAAAATAAAGCAAAAAATCTTTTAAAAAAGTGATACAAAAAATTCGTAGTAGTTGGTAGCTATGAATGTGTTATTCAAAATAGTTCCCAAAAGATTTCCACCTGTAAGATACTAAAATGAATCATAACATCAATGCCATGATATTGAATGCTTAATGTGAGATAAAAAATACACACCATAAAATATTTTTGTTTCTCATCGAGGTAAAGTGATGAAAAGAACAAAAACATAACTCTTCTAGATAAAATAGGAAGGTCTTTGGTTCATTTATAAATTTATCTTAAAAACATATTTGAGGCCAGAGCTATTTTACAACCTCATGACACACATTTTTAAAAATGTGTCATGATTTCTCATTGTTAATGCCCTTTTAGACTACCTCCATGTGAATAGGAATTTCTTTTTTTTAATTTATAATAATTATATGTTATAGAATTGGGGGGGGGGGGGGCATCATCCTGTTGCAGAGGTTTGGGTGGGGCGTGGGCAAAAAAAGTTTGTGAATCCCTGCCTGGCGGCCCTTTTTATTTCTTTTTTGCGCCCGGTGGCTCTTTTAAACTCTTCTGATGCACCCGGCTGCCCTTTTTAACACTTCCTATGCACCTCGTAGTAATTTATACTGGATCCCGGGAAAATATCGCAAATTTTAGTGACTCAACAAACCAATTCAAAATATTTTTTTGTGAACAAGGCACCCTTTTTGAAACTATTATACCATTAGACGCCAATAGCATGCTTGAATACTTTTGTACAACTCTGTACTTTAACTACTATCTTTATATACATGCCACTATTGAGCTAAAATTTAATTCAGGCTAAAACATGCTTACAACGACTGAAATCACACTTCCAGAGATTATCATCCATAGACGGCCATGTATCCAATTTTTTGTGTAGCCCTGTATATGATTTTATCTATATTCTACAAACATACCATAGTATTATACTAAACGTAGTTCAGCGTAAAAATGCATAATTCATCTAAAAACACCTTTAAGCTATTTCCGTTCATACTCAGTAACCCTTACGAATTCTTTTGTGTAGACCTGTGTAGGATCTACAGCCTTTACATGTGTAGATAATATGCAAATGTAATATGCAAAAATTTAATTAAACTTAAAAACGCATATCTCAACTAAAAATGCACTTACGGCAATCATTGCTAATATACTGTACTTTGGATACAGTATAGTATCCAAAATTTTTTGTTGTCCCTGTGCTTTACCATGCACTTTCTATTATACAGGGAAGTAACTTTTAGTAAACCTCACCAACCTATATAAATTTCATTATGTGTAAAATTATTTAACATTATTACCGTCATTTCCGCCCTGTAATCTGCAGATTATCTGATTTTTTATTTATTTATTTATTTTTACTTTTGAGAAGAAACAAATTTTTTTTTAGCATGTTCTTAGTTTGATTTGCTATTTTTCCAATAGATGACTGCACCATACAATTGCTTAATCGGCTGCCTGCTTACATGCACTAGGTACTCATTATATGCATGCTCTTCATGCTTGCTATAACAAGCAAGTTTACACAAGAAATAAATAACAGGATTTTTGAACAGTAAGCGTTTTTTGCCGCGCATCGCCATTTCTTTATTGATAGCGTCAGTGTATCTTTGAAAACATGCCTTGCAAAAAACGTATGGGTTACACCGCCAAATTCAAACTAAAAGTTGTAGAAAATACAGAAAAGATGGGAAACAGAGCATCAATTTAATATTGATGAATCCAATATTCGATTCAATAAAATGATATTCGATTAGCCAATATTGTGGATTATAGGACAGTGCAGATTTTGTTAACTTTTTTCCGGTGAAAAAAAAAATTGCATACGTGGATTATGTGCCGCCATGGATCCATGGAACCGGAAATTACGGTAAAATATGCCGCAAACAATGTTTCCCCCTATCCCATTGTGTAATGGAAATTCTTTGTGTGGCCCTGAAAATGAATAATAAATATACTTTGCACCGCATATTCTACAGAATTTATATTTTAAAAGTGCACTTCATAAATGCGTATCAATTTCATTATGTTCAAAAGTGTGAATAGGTTCGAGCATCATTAAAATGAACTTGAAACTATTTTTTCCCCATTAGCCATAATGCAACGGAATACTTTTGACTGTCCATGTAATTAAACTATACATCCGATTTTCATGAAATTTGAAATGACTTGAGAAAATTCTGCAATGATTATATATTTAAAATTTTAAACCATTCGGTTGGGCAGTTTTTGCGCTGTTATATGCAGACAGATGGAGAAAATGATGGCTATAGGTGCTACATATTTATATAATTCCGAACGCACTTTAAAAAAAGGAATAATTTGCAAAAGTGACTTCTACAAATGATTTTTTTTTCAAAGTGTTAATATTCGTATTTTAGAGACTAATTGCAGATTTCAAGATGTGAATGATCATAGATAGGGGTCTGATATTTTTAGTTCTTTTGTAGTTTGATCAGAAAGCACTTGCATGGATTATTAAATATTGCGGAAATAGTGAAAATAGCAAAGATGGATAATAAATATATGGATAATGAATTTGGTTTTCTCGTATTATGTTTAGTTCGGCATATGTGACATTCGTAAAACTAGGGAAAAAAGGAATTTGAGGTGTCAGATTTAATCTTTTGAAAGGATTAAAGTCAATTCAAACAGATTGTGGCATTTAAAACATATAAGTACGAAATTTAAGAATGTTATTTCGTATTTTGTACGGCTCGGGTTTAGTGCATTAAGAAAAATGACAAAGAAAACAAAATCCTTTTTCAATAAGTTTATAATTAGTATCTCAGATAATTATCAAAAAATGAAAATCTTGAGCCTTAGGTGCATGAGGACCAGCCTTGGGCTATCCTGCAGGGGTGCAGAATCCTCATCAGGCCATAAAAAAAGGTGAATCTTTTCAGATAAATATTTGAATGAGAGCACAATACGGGTAGTGAGTGCTGTTTCGGTTCCTATAAAATGGATCCTTCATCAGAAAATTTGTCTACATGCTGGGAAGGGATAAAGAGAGGGGGAACTCATAAAATTAATAATGCAAGTCAATAAAATAAACAAATATTTGAAAAAGCGATTGAACCAGAAGGAAAGGAGAATTCTAAGAGCCATTTCCAAATGGAGAGAGTTAATAGGTGCCTCAGAGTTTGATAAATCTCGTACCCTTTTCAGGAAATAAAATCTTAAAAATTGCTCAGAAAATTTTTGCACCTACAAAAAATGTAACCTTGGTAAAAGAAATGTTTTCATAAAATTTTCATTTTTTAAGCAAGGTAAAAAAAAGTGGGTAAAAATTTAAAATAATTTAGGAACCTTTTGAAGAGCGTCATAAAGAAGCTTTTTCATTTCAATAAGAGCATCATTACCTTGCGAAACGACGATTCCCCCTGCCCTCAAGGCTTCTCGCAAGGATTCGTAGTAGGATCTCGCATACAGACTTTTGCCGGGACCTGTAAAGAAAAGTATTCTGCTTAGAAGAGTAATTCTCGCTTTTCCCCCACATACAATAAAGAAGTGGAGAATTTAGATTTTTAAAATCTTATCCTTCTTTAAAAATATACAAAATGTTGAGTGTATCCACTTTGTGAACTTCAGTTTTAAATTGGGAATCATTTGACTCTCCTCTCATCCAAACACCTCATGCTTTGAAAACACGCAAATTTGCTCTGTTTTTTAAAAAGACTTAATTAGAATTAAATGACCAGTGGTCATTTGCGCTGATGAATAGAGGGACAAAAATTCCATTGGCCAAAATCAACTGCTGTTTACTGGGTGAATGGATGAAATAAGATCATTTGAAAAACAGCAATGGTTAAGTAAACAATGTTACTGCCACTATAGGAAATTTGTTTAATAAACTGACACTTGAACTGTATCGTTTTAGATTGGTTGAAATTTCCACCAAAGTTTTCTTTCTCTTTTTAATAGCCTTGTGTAATTTTTTAATAGATAAAGTATATGTGATGTCATGAAGTAAAACAGGTACTCCTCAACTCAGTGTAGACATAGAAAGTAACAATTCTCACACAGTGAGTTGTTCATAAAGTGCTATTCCCTGAACATAATATCATGTGTGATGAAAATATTGAGCGATTTAGGTTCAAGTTTTGCTTAACTTGAAGTACAAAGCATGAAAAAAATGACTTTTTCAAACTATGAAATAAATCTCTTATGTAAATCTATTTTTAAATTGAAACTGTTTGGAAATAGGATTATTTTAAATAGGATATAATTCCACCCCCCCCCCCCATTTACTTCTTGTAACACATCATAATTTAATTATTATTTTAAAGTTGTCTATCTATTTTAATAATCACATATAAATGTTTTTTAAATGAAGGAATATTTGTGCTGCTTTAAAATTTGGCAACAACTGGTAAAAAAGAAAAAAAAAACACTTTTGAAACATAAAATAAATTTCTCTTCAGAAAACGAAATTTTGAATAAATAATTGAAAAAAAAGGGCCTCAGAAAATAAGACATTTAAAAGTAGTCGGATGTACCAATACCAAAACTTTCCTCTATCTGATACGCGTTAAAACTTAAAAATTCGCAAGCACATTGCCAAAATTAAATGGCAATGTATATCCCTCATGAGGATTCTAAAGATATGAAATTCCATGCATTAGTTCATGAGATATGACTATAGCTGAAATCATGTAAATCCAGCAAAATGCAGCCTAAGAGCGCCACCTATTGGGTGATTTATACCAAAATCTAATCAGCAACATCTTCTGTCATTACGTCTGACGGAATCTCATGTTTGGAGAAAATCCTTGCATTAGTTTTTGAGATAGAGCTATTGCGAAAATCGTGAAAATTGCAGCATAGCAGTGCCATTTGTTGGACGATTTATACCGAAACCTAATCAGCAATAATTTGTGTCAACGTCTAACTAAATCTAAAGTTTGGTGAAAATTCGTGCATTAGTTCTTGAGAGAGAGCTACTGCGGGAATCGTGAAAAAGGCAGCACAGCAGCGCCACCTGTTGATCGATTTACACCAACACGCAATCAGCACGAATTCATATCAAGCACTCAACATATCAACTGAATCTCAAGTTTGATGAAAATCCGTGCATTAGTTCTTGAGATAGACCTATTGCGAAAATCGTGCAAATCCTGCAAAATGCAGTATAGCAGCGCCACATATTGGGCGTTATCAGCGCCACATTATATCAAGGACTAACTGAATCTGAAGTTTTCTGAAAATCCGTGCGTTATTTCTTGAGATATAGCTATTGTAGAAATCCTGAATAATGCAGCATAGCAGCGCCACCAGTTGGGCGATTTGCACCAAAAACTAATCAGCATCCATTTAGATCAGGGACTCACTGAATATAAATATTTATGTAATTCCGTGCGTTAGTTCTTGAGATAGAGAGCCCGTAAAATTTGTGTCACATACATACAGAGTCACAGACTCACAGACAGACATTTTGTAAAAACATGTTTTTTGGAATCTCGGACTCCTAAAACATTCCAATTCAGAAGGACGAAAACCGGGAATCTCCACTCATTTCAGTTCTGAGTAAAGTTTGATGAATTCTTAAGGGGATTCTTCGCGCACCCGAAAACATCCGCTCCGTAATGTTAATCCTGTGAGGAGGTTATTTTCGAATTTCTCGTTTCAATTTGAATATTTGTAAACATTTATTTTTTTTTTTTTTTTTTTGAATAGGCTAGATGAGGATCTTTAATATGACTCTTTTTTACTTTTTCGATTTTGGTTGCAGATTTTTTTTAAAAAGGTACTTTCAGTTTCGAAACCGGTTTAGAAACTGAAAGTACCTTTAAAAAAAAAAAAAAAAAAAAAATCTGCAACCAAAATTGGTAAAGTAAAAAAGAGTCATATTAAAGATCGACCTCATCTAGCCTATGAAAAAAAAATTGTTAAAAAATATTCAAATTGAAACGAGAAATTCGGAAATAACCTGCCCATAGGATTAACATTACGGAGCGGGTGTTTTCAAGTGCGCGAAGAATCCCCTTAAGAACAAGGAATAAGGACTTTTTAAATAGGTTTTTCTTTCTTTCTAACCGATGACCAGGCCCCATCCTGCCGAGTTGCCCCAGCTTAACGGGTTTAGTACCTGACATCGGGGCGGCTGACCGCCTAATCGCCGCGAAGCGGCAATAAACCTGACATCGTTGCCTCGATCGTCATCCTATTTGCAGCACCTACTGCTCGTTTGTGTATACTTTGTTTTGTCGGTTACTTAACGTTATATCCTGTCGTTTGGCACCTGCACATTGCTACTCAAGTTGGTCTCCTAATTTAGAACCTTGATCAGATGACGAGACCTTCACCTGGCAAGGCACCTCCAGAGGTATAAATCACAGGTAACTTGGAGGACTTTGCACCCACGACAGATTTTACATGCACCAGGTGCCATTAGCGTACATGACGGAATTTTAGCCGGCAGATAGCCTAGGTCCTGCGACCAACGGCTACGAGTATAATGCTCTACCAGCTTGGCCACCGCCAGAGCCTGATTAACTCTATGTTGAGCCCGGGGCACAAAAGCCTTGTCGGGGCCCCTTTTCTCAAAAAAGTTCATGCATTATAATTTGGACAAACAGTTGTATGTGTAGTTTACGATTTAAACCATAACTTTAAGAAAAACTATATGTATTATAGATACATATAAAAATGCATTAAAAATATAGGAAGGTAAAATCTTCTGCACTATATGGTCTAGAGCAAGTTAAACTCTAAACCTCTAAGGCAGAATAAAACGTGTTAGATGTAATATCCGTCCTTCTCAGGATTTTGAAGTTTACATTACAGTTCGTCGTCGTTATTGAAAAATACTGAGATAGTTTAATTTACATGAATGGGAAAGATACATTTTTTTCTATGAACTACAAATGGAAATTTGTATTAATTCTTATTTTTCGAGAGTGCACAAAGTACATTTTGGGGCCCCCTGAAAATGTGAATTCGGGGCACATGCCCCATGGCCCCTATGATAATCGGGCTCTGGCCACCGCTGCCCGATCTAATTGGGATAGCTTGGAATTTTTTAAGCCTAATTGTTGATGCATTCTTGTCAAATGAAAATGATTATTATATTTTAATTTTTTTTCTTTTTTTTGGTATCGAGGGGGGGGGGGGGGGTTAGAGAAAACAAAGAATGTGGCTCCGCAGATAGAGAAATTGCACCAACTGTTAATTGTTTGGGCCGAATGGTTAGGCAAATTTAACGTTGCAAGGGACATAAGACTACGCCTTTCTACCGTATTCCACCGGGTAAAAACTGGCTCCCTGGGCTTTGACATTGGAGCGGGTCCGGTAGCTCCTGCAGAAAGCGCATATATAAAAAGAGGCGTTGTCCAAAAAAAAAAAAAAAAAAAAATGATAGCAAAAATAATACATAAAATAAAAAAAAATTATAAATAACAATAAAAAGATATAACATTATTTACCATTTTTTTTTTCTTTGTGCGGATGAAAAGGATCCTTCATATGCTGCCCCGAAATACGTATCATAATGATAATTCAATGTGAGCTTTTTTTAATATTTATAACCTGAAACAGACAGATTGTTAGTATGGCCCGCTGAAAATCGGTGTGTGTGGATTTTTTTTTTTTTTTTTTTTTTTTTTTCCTACTGTGATATTATGTTTATGTTTTCAATTAGCCATCTGGCCACTGATTTACCCTTGTTCTGTACGTGTTTGTTGTTTGCTAGTTGCCTGTGCCAAAGTTGCTCGTTATTTCTTTTTAAATGTTGAAGAAAATTGTTGCTAAGTTTTTAAATGTTGAAGAAAAAGTGAAAAGTGGGTAATGGATAGGAAACGCTTTTAGAAAATCTCTTAAGGTTAAAAGGCCTTTAAAACTTTCATTTCAATCAAAATTTCAATTCAAAGACTTTTTGCTTTAGAAAAAAATGAGGGTCCACTTTATGAAATAATCCCGGAAATTTGTATTTCTTAGAAACCTTAAAAAACTAAGTTGGAAGCTATTTTTTGATTTTTCTCAAAAGTTATTTTTTTTTCTTTTTGTAAAATGTTGTTACAAAGACTGTCATAACTCAATAAATAATCGTTAAAGGACCTCAAAGCTCTTAAATTATGTTTTAAATATAGATTGTAAGGAAGAAGACAATTCTTATAGGCTAATTTATTAATGGATGAATTCTTAACGTTTTTTAGAAATTTTCAGCATTTTAACTTTTTATACCTATAACTTTTAAAGCATTGTCCTAAAAGTAGCCTAGCTCCTTATTTTTATTGAGAATTTTAAATTGAAAATTGAAAAAAAGATTGTTTTGAAGATAGCTTAATGGTGCCATAACGACAAAAGTGTCTCCATATTTTGTTCTGTATTCTTTCTTCTGGTTCGAGGCTGTTTTGGAAAAGATTGAAAAATTGGATCCGTTCACATATTTTTTATTATGTTACTGAAATGATAGAAATGTACGCAATACTATAGAAGGGCGATATTCATTCAATTTGAGATTCATTTTGTCTTAATGATCGAATTTATTAAAAATATTTAGAAATATTTATATAATATTTTAAAAATGTTTATTTATTAGAAACATAACATTAAAATAAATGAGTGAAATTTCAAGTGTTTCAATCGAGATATCTTTCTAAATTATGTCAATGAAATTTAATTTACTAAATATGCTTCTATTTCACGATGATCGATGTTAATTTTTAGTATTTAGAAAAGTTTTCATTTAAATTTTGCAAATCATGCTTTGATTGATTCTTTTCGTTATTTAATCATTAAATATTAAAAGAATATGTTTTCAGTACTTCGTTTTCTGAGCTCACAAGTATCGCAATAAAATAAAGAGAAAAAAGATGTGAGCGTCAATCATGTTTATACTCAATCCAGTTCATGCAGAGTAAGTATACCTTTGGGGTCCGGTGCGTCGGTAATGATGACGTCGAATTCCGCCTTGTGCCTCTTCACGTACTCAGCCCCGTCTTCCACGTGCAGCGTGTACTTGGGGCTCTCGAATCCTTTCGACATGAAGGGCAGGTGCCGCTTACTGGCATCGATCACAGCCTGCAAGCCACAACAAGGCGATTTTTTATATTGTTATTATTATTAACCCACCCGTTCAATAGTGGGAAATAGAATTTTTTCGGGTAGCCATTTTCAACACGGCAACTTGCAAAAAACTGGTTTCAAACAGTGACCCGAAAAAATTGATCCATAAAGTAATTTATGAGTTTAAAAACAAGAAATGTATAAAAAAGAGTACACAATTTTCAAATTTTTGTAGTATAGAATACATTCCTCAGCTTTATGAGAGAATTAGATACGCGTTAAAGAAATAGGTTTATAGCACTGTCAGATAAACTACAGAAACCACAGAAGAGTTGATCCAGTAAAGCAGGAATTTATGTAATGCCATTTAGATATAAAAATAGAACTTTTACGTACATTGGAATGGCAACCAGAAGATTACAGGAAAGGTTAAAAGAACCTATGGCTGATAGAGCAATGATAGAGAAAAGGGAAACAATCTACAGCTTTATTTCGGTTCAATTTAGAATCCGACATGGACATCTTTTTCAGCAAGGCAAAGATCATCGTACAAGCAAATCATTATAACACATGCATTTTGAGAGAATCTATAGAGATTTTGGCTAGAAATAAGAACGCATGTAATGATGCATTATATGTCCGTATACCGAATATTTGGTTTGGTCTGCTTGGAGTGAATGGAGTATTTGGTTTAGAATGATCTACGTTGGCTCCATAGACTCTTCCACCCCCTCCTTCCCCCCTCTTTTTCCAGTTTTGGTTTCGCCCTGCAGTATTTAAATCGGTTCTACAGGTTGGCTTATTTTCTTCTCATTTCCCCCCATCGATGATGAACAGGTCTGGGTCGAAAGTGCTCGGGAAAATTTTATTTTTAATATCTGAAAATTGGTTTTAATGTTTAAAACCTTTTAATTGTTTCTACACCTATTTTAATACAGTATAGGATCTGTTATCCAGAATGCTTGGGACCTGAGATATTCTGGATAAATGATTTTTCCGTCATTCCGAACACTTTACTATAAGTATTAAGAATAGTACAAAACAACGGTATGAAATGTATACAATATGAATAATATATTTAAATACATAATTACAAATTTGTTAATTTAATAACTTTTTTCACACACACAAAAAAAAAAAACAAACAAATGACATCACATGAGAGTAGAATCCTTTGATTTGGATTTTTAGAAAATTTCTATTAAGATGGATTGCTTATAGGGTTTATAGGCCCCTGTAGGCTTATATGGGTTGCATATCTATATTATAAAGGACAAACATATCTGTGCGTAACGCATACGTCATTTTGCGAATGGCAACACTTTGAAATTTGAAATGAAATTTTGGTTTTGCAATTTTCTCTACTACAAATTTTTAAACTTCTAAACATCGCACATTTTAAATTTTTACACCGTCGTATAGGGAAAAAAAATGCTGTTTTAAATACAATTTCTTTGAAAGCTGTATCTCAATTAATTTTTGATATATTAATTTTTTTGTAGTTTTTAATACCATTTTTCTTATCGTGGCAACAAAAGTACTTCATTTCTATTGAAAGTCATTGAAAGTAAACGGGAAATAGTTGAAAATAGGAGATACTGTATCTTTTTGTTGCCATTTTCTCATAAAACCTGAAAAAAATAGTTGAAAATAAAATATGGGCTATGTCAAGAATATTGTCTGTTATTCCGTGATAATGACGTCATATGCACACTTTTCTATAGACGAAGTTTAAGACTGGGTTGTAAAAGTAGATTGCTTTAGCGGATGCAAATGACGTCATTTTATAAAAAAGCGTGTATTTTAATTCTTAAACCTGAATTACGTTTTGCAGAAGTGCGTCATTTTCACAGCCCAGCTGCTTTGAAATTCTTCACAGGTGAAAATGTTTCACTTTTGAAAATAATGTAATCGAAAGCACACACTGATAAACGCAATGTTTTACAAAAATGTAGAGTATCTTTATAAAAGAGAGGTGGCATGCAAATAATAGCGATTTATATTACAGAAATTGAAGATTCTCGCCTGGATGGATTTGCTTCGCCGAGTTAGACAACCAAACAAATAATTCGTGGTTTAAAATAATATCGTGTTCCTGAAGTTTTTGTCGAAAATTTTCTCAAATAATAAAATTTTAATGCTATTCTTTAGGACATTCTACTATAATTTTATCAAAATAACATAATTTGCTTAATTTAATTTTTCCTAATTTTATATAATCTATATATTAAAAACACATTTGTGTTTTTTAATCATCTGCCCTGATCTTTCTGCTGAACCAATTTTACTAATATATATATATATATATATATATATATATATATATATATATATATATTTATATTTATTTATTTAACTGAAAGCTTTTCCTTTGTCGATGTGGTCGCACTATCTGTTTTTTTTTTTTTTTTTTAAATATCCCCACTTTTATATTTTAATTTTAAAAGCATTTTATGAAATTTCTTCAATTAGATACCTTTAATTGCTGCAGACAAGAGAGAAATAATGAGGTATTTTAAACTTTATTCATGCTATTTTCTGATAAAAATTGTTGTATAGGGTTTAGTGGAGCAAAATCCCATTAGGAGCAGAATATTATATTAGGGGCATAATAACGGAAAATGACATACTGCTTTTGAAAACACGCATTTTTCCTCATAAATTTTCTATATTGTTTTTCCTTCTGCATGTGTAGTGATACTCAGTTTTAGACACTAGGCGAAATGCTTATTTAAGTGAAAATGAAGTCATATTTAAAAGAAAACGATCATTTTCTTAGATAAAACTAAGCCTTTTAACACAGATGCGTCTAAAAAGCATAAATTACAGAAATATTTACTCTCCAAAATTGAGATTAGAATATCAAATAAAGAATGCGTCTGTGTCACATAAAAGATGTTACTGACAATCGTGACTTCAAGTTTTGAGTTAAAATGATTTTTAAAGGATCAAACAAAATACATTTTTTTTTAAAAAATGATGAATATGGATATGAGAAGTGCGTATACAGATTTTGAGAAGGTGAAAATTGCTGTTTTCATTCCGGAAATCCAAGCATAAGAGCCTCAATTGATAACCACATCCTAATAACTGATCTTTATTATATTTTACTGATTATGTGTCTATATTATAAAGAACAAACGTATGTGTGCGTAACGCTGACGTCATTTTGTGAATGGCAATACTTCACAATCAAATTTCGGTCTTGGAATTTTCGCTACTGCAATTTTTCAATCTTCTGACCATCGTACATTTTCAATTTTTGTCGCATAGGGAAATAAATGTACTTTCAAATGCAATTTGTTTAAAAACTGTATTCATTGACTGATGTATTATATTTTCTAAAATAATTTTTAAGCATGAATTTTTAAAGTTTATCTTATCACGTGCCGGTTTCAATACATAAAATAATAAACATTTTGCACATAAAGCAAGAAACATTTTTCAGCATTTGTTTCTGACTATTTTTGCATAATGAAATTAATACTTCCTTTATAAGCAAATGAAAGCAAATAATATTAAAAAAACCACCAAACTAACATATTTGTGAAAGACAAATTAACGAAATTAATACTTTTATAAACAAATAAAGGAAAAATAATGAAAAAACACAAATCTAACATATTTGTAATCGTACAATTTAAATTTTTAGATCACCAAACAGGATTTTTTTTTTTCAAATGGAATTTGTTTGCAAAGTTCATCTCAGTTTACTGATTGTCTACGGTTTTAAAAACAATTTTAAAGCATGAAATATTTTTTAATTTATCTAAATCGCGCGGAGCTCGATTACGAAAGATTAATCCGTTTGCCCTTAAAACAAAATAAAGAGTTCATCATTTTCTTACGGCTAATTTCCATATAAAAAACTTCCCTATGAATAAATAAATTAAATAACGTAAATAAAACACAAATTTACCAGACATGTATAAGCTCTGAAATTACCAGAATATAAAAGGATGCCATAAGTAGTAAAATCTTGGCAAATGACTCTTAGCGGCTAATAAGAAAATATCGCTTTTGATAAATTTCAGAAATGTATTTGATTGTATAATTCGTATTTTCTGTATGAAAAATGCTTTTTTAATGTAAGTGGTCAATCTAAAAAATTTATTGCATATAAAAAAAATATTAGTTTTCAATTAAAAAAATGTTTTCACCTATGTTCTTTAACCCGGGAAGCCCGGATACGATTCCCTAGTATGTATAAAAATGATAATTATTCTGAAGATAAGTAGGCTGTTTATTTATTTATTAGCTAGTTTATAATATTTTACTTGCTCTCTAAATATAATGGATTCATAATATCTTGCTCTTTGCGAATTGACTATGACTGCCCTTAGAAAAAAAAAAAAAATCAAAATCTACATCTGGACAATACTATCACCTAACACTGTTAAAAATTATTTTTAGAATAAATTTAGTGAATCGAAAAGTTTTATCATTGTAAATTGAATTATAATGAATTGTTGCCGAATTGGACTTCTGAGGAACGAAAAATGACGCAAACAACTTGTTGAGTCACCCATCCTAGCTGAACATTGATAATTTTGAGAGAAATAAAAACATTGCCATGAAAATGCAACAATAGTGTTTTGTGCGAAACGGGATAACATCACGAAAAGTTCTGGAAAAACAGGGTTTTCCAGAAGTCGATGATGCCGTATGAACGGGTCATCGCAATCCAAAATGTAGAATATAAAATCTTAAGATTATACTGCTGGCGCGTAGAATGGAAACTGCTACCACTTTTTTTTATATTACCACATTGACAACAAAGGTGAGAGTGCTTATTAAATGTTTTATTATAATATACTTCAGTTTTCTGAAAGTGATGACCGTCAGCCCAAATTGAGTTAGGGTAGAACAGCCTGTAATTTTGATTGAATGTAACCCCGTGTTATTAAATGCAACCCCTGTTAAGTATACCACTGTATTGAACCATATTATGCATTGAAATGTAATTATTCAATAATGTGGTTTATCTTTTGCGCCATGCTGAGCGACCCCACATGTTCATGGTTATTTTTCATCCTCCTGATGTAATCATGTTTTCATGTGATGTTTTCATCCTCTTAATGTGTGGGTCGAATTTTGGAACATCCAGTTTTATCCTGGGGGTTACATTTGAATGGAGAGTGGTTTTGAGGTCTGGGGAGTCATGATCGGTGAAAATAGGCCAAAATTTTTCAAAAGTGCTTTCCTCTTATTGCTTTTTGTAATGAAAGCTACCTAAAAGGTCTTGCTAATCAAAATGGAAGTAATTTTGCGTTTAATAGGATGTACAATAAATACTTTAAAGTTTGTTCTTGTTTTTCCTTTAAACCCTGAATGAGAGGAGAGTATTCGGTATTTCGTTTACACATGGGCAGGGCCATGGAGGCCTGCACGGGCCTCCGGGTCCTCGGCCCTGGGGCCACCCATTTCAGGGGCCCACAAATATGTGTGTATTTTCTCACAATTTAAGTTTTTCCACTGTTTGCATTTTATATTTTTGTCCCTGACGTAAAAACAAAGTTTTACTGTAATAAAAAACCTCCATATTTAATTTTTCTGTATAAGTCCTTTTCAATTTGAGAGTACCTATAATTTTCAAAACTTGCCGTATCCAGAAAATCAGATTTGGGGAAAAAGCCAACAACTGCATACTGTGGTTTCAATATAAACGAGGATTTTACAATGTCAGGATTATAGTTTAAAATGATTACTAGACTGTTTGGGAAAACGTAAACTTGAAACTTTCACCCAAACAACCTTGTCAACTCATCAAATAAACCTACTTTTTTTTCTGAAAGTGTCGCCGGGAATGGGGAGGTAGGGAGGCCCCAACTTTTTAACAGGCCCTGAGCCCAACTTCAGCTTGATCGGGCTCTGCACATGGGTCAAATATTCGGCCAAAACCTCTAATCTGTGCAATCCCTATTGAAAACTCGTGTGGAGATTAAATGAATAAACACCACCCTTCAAGTGAGATAGAAATAATTTTGAAGTTTCTTCTTCAAAAAATGTTAGACATGTTTCGTTTTACTGTATTTTATTACACTAAGTAAAGTGTTTCAACACAATAGAGAAGTGTTATCAAGACATACCTTTGAAGTTGAATTGCGGAAAACCGGTATAGGTAAAAAAGGGGACATTAAAGGAATGTGTTGGCCCACCTTCACATTGAGCCTAAAGCTAGGATTGCCCTGCAACGTCTGGTCCTATTAAAAATTGTAATACCACAGTCAACTGTATTAGCCTTAATAAGTTGTTAGTCATTTTAATCCAAATTTCTCGTTCAATGAACGAGCTTATTCTCCTTTGGAGTTTATTAGATATTTCCCAACACGTACGAAGAACTTATCAAGTTGGGGACCAACCCACAAAATAGTTATAATGATGCCTATGTTGATAGGGCAAAACTTTTTGCTTTTCAATAAATGAACTTAAAAAAAAAAATTCTCTTGTTTAGTTTAACG
This sequence comes from Maratus speciosus, assembly GCA_963932465.1. NCBI lineage: Eukaryota > Metazoa > Arthropoda > Arachnida > Araneae > Salticidae > Maratus > Maratus speciosus. The sequence continues at coordinate 678,728,573 of OZ010788.1, forward strand.
TGATTGAGTACATGTCAAAATGAGTTAAAAATGTTTTTGTCTAGTTTGTTATGTGTGTGTGTGTGTGTTTACCTGATCTATTTCGCAGACAGAGATAGACTCGACCAGGGGATGTTTGGTCACTTCTCGAAGTGTTCCTCCGACCCCGCCACCGATGATGAGGACCTGCAAACAACAAAAGAAAAAAACATTTAAAAAACGATTCTCACGTTGTCCTTCATTTATGAAAAAAAGAAAGAAGGGTTTTTAATCGTTTTATTACGGCTTATGATCCCCTCTAAAACCCCTTGTTTCCTATGAAAGTCATTTAACTGCAGATAAAAGTAAATAATTAAAAGTTTAAAATAATAATAAATCGTAGCCCTTTTCAAATTAAAACTCAGTGTGATATTTACAATTTTATGAAGTTTTGTTATGTTGTGACTAATTTTCATTTATTTAAATAAGGAAAACGTTGTACGATCCTAAATGTCATTCTTATGAAAACACAGCGATATGTGTCTACAGGTATTAAAGATGATACCTAAAAAATAAAATAAATATTCTTATGAAATTGAAGAAGATGGAAATCAAGTCAAACCTATAAATTATACACTTTTTGCTTACACTTACTTTGTTTTTGTTTTTTTAAGTACTATTATTACAGTTTATTAAGTACTATTATTAAAAATCCTTTTTGATGGATCCTCTACTTAACCATTTATCTACTGACGTTACTTATAAGTACCATTAAAATAACTTGTTATAAATTCATTTGTTTAATAAATTAGTAGTAATCGATTGGTAGTAATACAGTTTAGAATGAGTTATAGATGCATTACTTTATCTTGTTCCAAAAGCATTATGGGTTACACAAAACAAAAATATTTTTAAAAGCACGATTTCTTTTGACTTTGCATCTTTTCAGCTTTCTTGGCGTTTTTTTTTTTTTTTTTTTTTTTTTTTTTTTGGTGGGGGGGGGGGGGGGGGATTTTTCAATTCGGAAATATTTCTTTTGTAAGAGCATTCTATTTGTACATTTCCTAATTTTACAAAATACTAAGAAAACTACTTAAAATAAAAGGTTTGAGTGAGGTTATAAATAGGGCACAAAATCCCTATAAATTCAAATTTAATGAATCCTTCTAAATCCTTCTAAAATTTATTAAATGATTATGTAAATCTTCTAATGTAGTTTCAAAAATTCACAAAAAATACTTTAGAAGATAAAATTTTCATGAATTCATAATTCAATGCATAAAAGTGATACAAGAGAGAGTGACAGTGAATAAAAGAGAGAGAAAATGCAAGCCGTGAATGAGCTTAGCTTTGAGAAATTAAAACAGAGCAGCAATTTTTTTATTTGTGAAGCTGTTTTTTTTTTTTTTTGGCTATTCTCCCTACCAGGTGGAGGGTATACGGAGTATGCCTTTTGGAATTTTTAAAGAAGCTCCGTATACCCTCTGTTTCTCAAGTTAAGCTACCTACCTAGGCACGACTTTACTGTATACCCTGTGCCTATAGCGTATACCCTCTGGTTTTTTTTACGACTACATGACTGCTCCCTACCCCATCACACATTGTTTTTTTTTTCTTTTTTTATAAGCAATCACATTCCATTGATGAGTAAAATGAAAATGAGTCTCCTCTTGACTGGTTGACTTCCTCAATAGAGGCACAACAAGAGAACCTCTTTTGTAATTTTTTTTTCAAAAACATCCACTCGTCATGACACGTTACACCTATTTGTGCGTCAGAAAGAAGGGAACAGATTTGAAAGATGCATGTACATTTTTTAGGTTCGTATTCAAGGTAAATTTCTAAACGAATACAAGTTCATTCTAATATTCATTATCAACCTGTATTTTTAAATTTTCAAGGTCTCCCTGTTTTTTATGCGAATCCTAGCGAAACCGAGTGGCGCTCATTTATGTAGAGGGCGCGGATTCATGATTTTAACATAAAAAGTCAAACTCTTCATTAACACATATGGACCATTGCACCCTAAAATATAATAAATAAAAACGCACAATCTTGCTCAATGGTGCATAAAATACGAACTTTAATAAACTAACATTTAAAATCTACGCTACGAGCTGTTTCGACAGCCGTCTTCAGGAAAAATAGGATGGTAAAATGGATCAAAGTTCAGACATGAAGGCTTCATGTGCAAGAGATAATCTGTCGAACCTTTTTAATTATCATACTCTTCATTTCAAATGTAAAACATTTCTAAGCATCCTCGATCAAAGAATCGAAGCGAAAACTTACACAATAACTCTACCATTCCAGATTATTATTATTTTTTTTTATGAAAGGATTCTCCAGAAACAAATGATGAAAGAGGTATACCTTCTTTGGGCAAGGATGTGAGTTGAGTGGTACAAAGACTGCCATCTCCTGACACGTCCACTCGTCCTTCTCGGTCAGCTGGATCACGTTGTCCAGGAGGAGGCACCTCCCGAACACGCTGCTGTGGGGGGAGGAAAAAAAGAAATAAAAATAAAGCTATTTTGGCGCCAATTAGGTACCCCAGTACGTATATAACATCTGTGCCAAAAAAAAAATTCATTTACTAGAAAACAGGAATTCTGCTTTTTCAGACTTTAATGTCGACCCCGATGAAAAAAAATATATGTATATGTATATATAAATAGTACAAAACATATTTCAATTTTAAGACTCGAAGCACACGCTTTTATTTTATGTAGAATGACGTCATTCGCATCCGCTGAAGAATTCCACATTTACGATCCACTCTTAAACATAGCATACATAGGACGTCACTATCGCAAAATCATACACAAATGCAGCAAAAAGAGGCCGTCATTCAAGAAAGTTGACAAAAAAGGCTATCTAAAGATTCATAGGCCTTCATTTGTTTGTAACATTAATATAGATACTTAAAATTAATAATCATTCATTTATATTTTTTCAAAATAGCACGTATTTTAATGACATTTTCTTTCGGTTGTTATGAGAAAATGGCAACAAAAATATATAATTAATATTTTACAACTATTTTTCCTGTACTTTCTACAGAAATGGAGTACTTCCGTTGCCAATATTAAGCAAATGGCTCTAAAAACTACAAAAAATTTAATATTTCGAAAATAAGTGGAGATACAGTTTTCAAACAAATTGCATTTAAAAGTACTTTTTTTTACCAATACGACGGTATAAAAATTGAAAATGTGCGATGCACAGAAGTTAAAAAAATTGCTATAAAGTATTTAATCGTACAATGATCATCTGCTTTGTTTTACAGCTGGCTTATACAAGGTAACGCTATTTTTTGGAGACGACACAAAATAAGCTGGAAGAAAGAAATAGCATACCGGGGGCTAAAAATCAGCCTTAGATAATGGCGTAATACTGGAAACATTTTTTTTTTTTTTGGACGCGTTAAATAAGACATCAATTTAAACAAACAATTTAAATGCAGTTGAAAATCTACGTGTGAATTCTTTTCTTCTGTACAGGATGCATGCACTCGTGTCTGAAATCGTCTTTATTATTTATTTTTTTCAAAAGAAATTTTTAGTCATTCTAATGAAAATCTGCAAAAAAAAAAAGACTTTCTTAACTGTCAGCTTCAACTGTCAACTTGTCTTAACTTCATCAATTTATGCATTTTGACGGATTTCTACTTCTAAACACTTATTAAACAAAGTGGATGTTGCTATTCAACGTACACTTTATTTTTTATAATTAAAAGGTGATAAAAATAAGCACACGAATGAAATAAATCTGAACGTTTCGGTTTAATCTTTAAAACCATCATAAGGAGTAACATTTTCTAAAATACAAATCGGCAGAAAACAACCCTATAGGCTACCTATGCTTGTTTTCTGCCGATTTGTATTTTAGAAAATTTTACTCCTGATGATGGTTTTAAAGATTAAACCGAAATGTTGAGATTTATTTCATCCATTTGTATCCCCTTTGACCTTCAGTCTCAGGGCTGATTTCAGTTTTAGAGAGATTTTTGTCTGTTATATTTGAATGATTGAAATAATACCAATTTTATAAGCAGAAACATTTAATCCCTTTATTTTATTATAAAAGATCGATTTTTAGTTTCTAGTTCATCTCATTGAGTCCTACCTAATAATCTGAAATGTTTTCAGGTCTCGTAGCCATGTCTGTCCAGATGTTATTGGGACTGACAGTACTGTAAATGAAAAGTGTGGCATGGACGGTTCGTGGAACGCGACACTCAAAAGAACTCTCTCTAGGGAAAAACAAGAAAGAAAAATCATGCGTTAAGCATAGATTATGAAACACTTTCCAACACTTCCTGAATGCTTTAACAAAACTTCGTTATTTAGGGAAATAAGGCATATAAGAGAACGAAGTAAACATTTTAGAAAACACATAAAACATCTGAAAAACTGATTTCAGCAGTGACCGTCCACAGCCAAATAGGTATTCCATTTCTTTTGAACAGCCCAGTATTGGATCTGTAGGTTGATATATATACTATATAATGGGGGAATTTAGTTTAGCAAGAAAATGCATAACAGGTTGAGATTCATCTTTCAGCAATTTATACTAATGCATGGAAACATACTTGAATACTTTTGTACAGCCCTGTAGTTTACCTAGTATACCTTTATGACATGCCACTATTTAGCTAAAATTTAATTCAAACTAAAACACTCTTAAAACTACTGAAATCACAATTCCAGAAATTATCACCCATAGACGGCCATGTATCCAACTCTTTGCGTGGCCCTGTATATCATTTTACCTATATTCTACAAATATTTCTTAGTAAACTAAATTCAGTTCAGCGTAAAAATGCATAACTCCTTTAAAACCCAACTTTAAGTAATTTATGCTAATACTCACTAACCTTTAAGAATTCATTTCTATAGCCCTGTATAGAATTTAACAACTATAGCATTTATACGCACTTTATAGTATGCATAAATATAGTGAAAAAAGCGCATATCATAATTAAAAATGCATTTCGAGCAATCATTACTAATATACAGTAATTCAGATACAATAAAGTATCTGAAATCTTTTCAAATACACCGCAAACAATTCCCCCTATACCATTATGAACGGAATTCTTTTGTGTGGCCCTGTAAATGAACAATAACTATTCTTTGCACCACCTATTTAACAGAATGCATATTTTAGTGGACTTCATAAATGAATATCAATTTTACTATGTTTGAAAGAGTGTAACACCATTAAAAATCCTTTGAAACGATTTTTTCCCATTGCCCGTCATGTAACGGAAAACTTTTGACTGTCCCTGTCAATGAACTAAACATGCTACAAACTTCATTTGAAATAGAGAACGTGCTAGGGTAGAGGTCACTAACATCCAAAAATTTCAGAACGATCCGAGCCTATTTACGAGAGTTAGAGCGTGGACAGACGGCCCGACAAACCGAATTCATAAACACTTTTCAACTTTGTTGGAAAGTGTTAAAAATTGTTCGTGGATAAATTTTATTAATACGAGGTGCGTGGAAACCCGATGTGTTGCTTTTGAATGGCATGGGATCATTCGATTCTTTTGGGGAAAATTAAATCTAACTTTATTGTAAATTTAGAAGCCAATTATAATATTCATTTTATTAAACACACTATTTCAAATAATGATTTATATTTACAATTTAAGTTAAAAGCTTTTCGTTCTTCCAAAATGGGGCTTCGAAGTTCGGAGCGGGTAAAAAGTACGTTACTGGGATGAACTCATACAAAAAGGACTTTGTTTTGGCAAATGCATTGAAAAGCATTTTATGTTTATGAATTGAAATAAATACTTAAATATAATTTTTCTACTTATAATATTTTATTTTTAACGTGCTCGTGAAATATTTTTATCGCCATCATAAGGAAATAGTTGAAAATCTGTTTTTCTACTTTAAATTAAATTAATAAAGCTACGGTGGGTTTTTTTCTTTTTACGTCAATGGAATTTATCTCAATGTTCCAAATGACAGACAATTTTTTGCTCTCTAAAATAAACTGATTCCTGAAGCTTGGCTATGTGAAAGTAGGTTTGTATTTCTTGAAATTTTCTTAACAAATACAATGAAATCATACTGTTATTTTCACTATCTATTGAAATAAAAGTTAGTTTTAATTTGAATAGTTTTAATTTGAAAATTATGTCAGACAAAATATATATATATAATAATCCTTACCATTTTTCCTTTTATGCAAAAAAAATCAGAGAAATTTAGTTTCCATCCTGACAGAAATATCATTAAAATTTACAAGAGAATTAATATCCTGAAAACTAATTAAAATTTTAAAATTCTAAGACCACTTTTGACAACCTCGGATCCATGCGGATAACTGAAATTAATTGGATCATCGTCCAACGTTCCATATTCTAGGTATTCTAGTAAATATTCCATGTATGGACAGTCACTTTTTAATATAACCCCCATCAAAAATGACGGAATATGAATGATAAATCTTCAAAACAATATTTTAAAAAATATTTTTCTGACTATTAAAAAATATAATAATAAAAATTAAAAAAATAATAATAATTAAAAAGTTATTAAATAGCAAATCAAAAAGTAATTAAATATTTGCAAGTCTTTTGATTTTTGATGATTAGAACGAAGATATTATGTAAACTACAGTTTAAAATCATACTTTAAACATTTCTGAATGGAACAGGAAAAGAACAAAGTTGCATTGCATTTGTAACATATGCATTTGTGTATACATACTAGCAAAAGCCATTCTTTGTTTGGATTCGTGAAGCATTATTTAATAAGATAAATATTTGCAAGTAACAATATTTTTTATATTATTTTTGCATCTTTATTAAGCAAAAACATCATTTTAGGTTTTGGCGCATTTTAATTTTAGAAATGTAAATTCAGCCAAATAACTAAGAATTTCCTCGGAATTTTTCATGTATGCCATAAGACTGGTATAAATAAAAATATTTTCGAGGCAAAATTTTACAAAATATTTTTAAATTTTCAATTAAAAGCGCTTTTAAAGAAGATTTTACATTTTATTAATTACAACAATTAATTTTATTTGTTTACAATTCTTTCGTTGCCACTTTGCAAAAAAAAAAAAAAAAAAAAAAAACAATCATAATTTAATTCTTTTGAAATGCGTAAGTATCGTCTGCGTAAATGATTTCATATAATAAGAATAAATTGTGTATTTGAATTCTTAACTCTGAAAAATACTTTTATAATTGAATGTAAATTCAATTATACAACTTTCAGAAATTTTAATTCATTAAAAATATGCTATGATTTTCATAAAAAGAGCATTTTAAAAATTTCATAAAAGAAATCGTCAAATTATTATATGATTAAAAGGAATGAGCACCAAAATATCTCCCATTTCCAACCAATCTTAATAAAGTATTCTATTAAATGTACATTTTCCTCTCAAATATAAAATATTAAAATATTTTTCGTCTCATTTTTAATATAAGAAAATTTAATGTTCTTTTACGGTTTGAGGTATAAATTCTGCAGTTATTTCATATTTAAAATATTTCACCTTCGCAAATGCAGATATATAGATTCCTTCCTTATTTAAATTATTATTTATTTAAACTGTTATGTTAATGATATATGTTAATGAGGTTCGCTATAAAATGTGCTATTTAAAGGTGAAATTCAATAAGTATAATCCATTGAAAAGTGTTATGGGGACAATAAGTGCTGAAAATAGATTTTTTTTTATTGAGTTATGTGTTTTTAAATATATTTCATTTCATTGTGTGAACAAATTAAATTTCTTAATTGTTTCATAATCTATGCTTAATTTTTCATAATTATTGTTTGTGTCCTTGTACCAGTATCCTTATTTGGAAGGGGTTTTCGAGAATTGTTTGTTACTCCTTGTGTGATACAATATACGACAAATAAAAACCAATGCAATGTAAAGCACAAACAAACATAATAGGTTTAGCATTTATATATTTGACGGTTTCATAGAAAAGCCTCTTTAATCTTCAAAGGGGAACAAAGGGGGGGGGAGACAATAGCAGTAACATATGTGCACTACTTAGCACACTAATAATTAATTACTCCTCCCATTAGCCATGTCACTCTTTCTTTTTCTTTCATTGAATTGGTGTTGAAATAGAGGTTCCTTTTATAAGGTCTTGAAACAAATGATAAACATTTTATACAGCTTATCGGCTGCTTATGCTTTTCTTTACTTTGGTTTTGACACATTTTTATCTTAACACAAGGTGTTTTCAATACATCTTATCAGTTTTTTTTAAATACTCTGGGAAAAATTTTAATTTTAAAATGCCACCCTCTTTTGCTGTTGCATGTTTATAGTACACAAATCTACATTTTTTGACTGACTTGCATGAAATCATGACTGATCATAAAATGATCACTTTAGGGATCTGGCACTCGAAATCATAAGATAGTTTTTAGGAAAGGGAGTTTTGTGTTTGTTTTTTTTTTTACATCATTTTTGTGTCCAAACTATGTAAATTTCATTACTTTCGTGAGGATGGATGTGGGTACCTCTGGAAGATGCAGATGTCTTGGTAGGCTGACTTCTCGTGGAAGAGGACCTTGTCCACTCGGACCGAGGTGGCCAGGTCTCCCTGCAAAGTGCCCGGCTCAGTGTACCACCCCTTCTTGAAGGAGTCCATCCCTGCAACAGACATGTCAGAGATCATTTAATAACCACGTTTTTGTTTTCTTTACAGACTAAAATCAGTTTTCGGCTAATACTCTATTCGGCTTCGGGGCTCATACTGGAACCCTATTTTTAGGGTTTCATTCTAAGTAGTAAGGGAGGGTTCAGAAATTCCAAAATGTTTGTCATTTTAAATGGTCACACGGGTGATCATCAGCAAAGAGCCAGATGAAAATGTTCTTCTCTTTTTTCTTTTCCATTTTTGAACACAATGGTGTGCATGAATATCGGTTTATGGGTCTGCAGTCTAACTCGGATCGTTGATGTGTGTTATTGAGCCATGTTCTCTACTGAAAAAGGAGTGTGTAGAGGTCGTTTACAGGGATACTCAAAGAGGGTTACATTCTTTGCGGAAAATCGTTTGCAGTTTATCTTAACCATGTTAACGATGTCTATTTCAAACAGAATGAAATCAATAGGTGCATTAAAACATAATTGAATAGGGAATGTAAAAAAAAATTATGTCCTCACCCTGAGGCACACTGGCAACAGACAAGCGACAAAAATCGTGAGACAGGAGACACATTCGAGTGCTCAAACCGGTTTCTTCTTTGGGTGAAATGTCTCTTGACTCGTGGTTTTGGGTCGCTTCTCTGTTCAGGACATAAGTTTTTTTTTACATTCCATAATCAATTTTTGTCGTTTGTCTCCCTAGTGTGCGGCCTGCCTAATGGTCTACGGGAAAAAATTCTTTAAAGCGTATTTTAGTGATGTTACTCTACTTGAAACTGAAGCACCGTTTACAAGTACACTTGAATCCTCTTTTCAAACCCTCTCAGTATGGTCATTTTATCCCCGATACCCTTTAGAATCTACCAGAGCTATAAAACACGAGTGTCGATAAAACTGTGAAAGGGTAGAAATTTCATTATAGCACCGCTTACACGTACACTGACGATCAAACGAGTTTGCTACGAAGGGGGGGGGGGGGGATAAGGTGCTATCATACCTGCTAACATTTTTTACCCTTCCAAAAATTCAGGTATAAAACAAATCCTCTTCAAAAATCAGGAAGCTGCATAACGTGTTCTTTTGGGCTGCGAGCGTAAACTTCCGGTATAAACAGAAGGAGCGATATGCAAAAGTTTATTCGAAAAATCTGCATGTTGATTATAAATGACCTAACATGTCATCCATTTTTTTTAAAATTTTTGCTGAATATATCTTTATTAGATATGTGAGGGACAGGATGCTGGGTCATCTAAAAGACCGATGGCAGATGACGTTAGCTTTTATAATAAAACTAGCAGCCTTCGCCCGCTACGCTGGTTGGTTTCTCTAAAAGAATCTTGATTCAAACGAAATATATTTAGTAACGATGAAAAAAAAACTTTACATCTAATCAAATATCCATAACTGTTATCTTATTCATATAATCTTACATTATCCAGTTCAAAGTTGATGTTGGAGACAAAATAGTTCTAAAATCACGTAAGTATCTGTGCCTAACTATCTTCTGGTAGGTTTGTTACCTTGAATTTCCTGCTTCTGCCTACAACTGCTGCAGAAATAGGGCGAAATTTCCTAAACGTTTCGACCACCCCTTGGGGGTAGGGGCAGTATTTCTAAAATCGTTGAAATACGCATTTAATTATTTTAGTAATTTATTTTATGGAATTTCACACTTCTACCTAAAACGGCTGCTGAGATTTGCTAAATTTTTTATCCCTTCTTTAATCCCCTTAAGGGGATTTTATAAAATCGCTGAAATGCACGTGTAATTATTTTTTAGTAGATTTATTTTCTGGAATTCCACACTTCTACCTAAAACTACTGCTGAGATATGCCAAATGTCGTATAATTTTCGACCCCGTTTAAACCCCCTCAGAGTGGGGGGGGGGGGGGACGATTTTTAAAATCGTTGAAATGCATGTGTAATTATTTTTTAGTAGATTTATTTTCTGGAATTCCACACTCCTACCTAAAACTACTGCTGAGATATGCCAAATGTCGTATAATTTTCGACCCCGTTTAAACCCCCTCAGAGTGTGGGGGGGTGGGGGGGGACGATTTTTAAAATCGCTGAAATACATTTTTAATTGTTTTTTTAGTAGATTTATTTTCTGAAATTTCACACTTCTACCTAAAATGGTTGCTGAAATATTCCAAATGTTATAAAATTTTTGACCCCCTCTTTAAAAAACCCCTTAGGTAGGGAATTTATAAAATCACTGAAATACGTGTTTAATGATTCTTTTTAGTAGATTTATTTTCTGAAATTTCACACTCCTACCTAGAACGATTGCTGAAATATTCCAAATTTTTCAACCCCCCCCCCCCTCCTTTAACGCATATTTTCGACACAGGAGGCCTTTATTGATAGCCATTTTAATTGCTTCGGGATTCCAATAATTTTCTTATTTGCGTAGTGTAGCCAAAATGACAATGGTAGTAAACTGCAGCCCGACTGCTTCATAGCAATTGGTTGTGCTCACGTAATATTATCAGTTCTGTAAATCGAGAGTTCTTTGGGAGGAGGATTGGGTCCTTTTCTCCAGAACTGTATTTCTTCTCGTCCAGTCTTCCCTTTATTATTAATAAATCATTTTTATCCAGAAATGGCGCCAATGATAGTAAGCTAGGCTGTTTTGGAAGCTCACTCGTTGATTTAAGTAAGTCAATTTCTGGTTTATAAAACTGTTTCTGGATTGACTTAATGTACTATAATATTTTTGCGACATGTCGTCTTTATCCGAAAGATCTTCTGATTGCGCAGACTCATCTGTGGAACCTATTCACCAAGGTATGGATTTTATCGAATGACCTTCATTTCAATTCTCTCGTTAGCAAGTCTGCTGGGCTTTTCTTTGCTTGTTCCCATTTTTGGGATCTGAGTGGATCTGATTTCTGTCACACATGAAATCTTTTGCTGAACTCTTGATTCAGCTCAAAGCTATGGATGACTCGTTCCAAATAAAGGGTCATGGAATAGGCCATTCAACTATTGATAGAGTCTCTCTGCTGTTATTTCTCCCATTCACTCAAGATGAGGCAGTGTCAGACTTTTAAGAGGAGCAACACGTGGTTTTGCCAGTCTGAGAGAAATTTTCCATTTTTCCATCTAAAGTACACAACAGCTTCACATGCCCCCTCTCATTACACAAAATAGGTACATTTATTTCTGTGGGATCTGCACCTCCTAGAAAATATTTTCTATCCACCGATATGTTTTTCGATTCTTTAACTTCCCTAACCCGTTTTTAAATTCAACATCTAGATCCCATCCCATCGCAGTCCTTTTATAGCCCTCCATTCATTCTGATTCTAAAAGGGGCTCCTAGATCTTTGTTGCAGTGGCAACATTCTGCGATTCCAATGAATCCATTTTTATGACGAGTCCTAATAATATCAGGTGGGTGGGTTGTCTGACATACCGTTTTGCTGCCACAATTCTTTTAGCTCTTTTGAATTTCAGTTAAATTATACTCTGCCCCAGATGATCAACGTGCCTATCCAAAACCTCAGGAGAAAATTCTTTTTAATAAGTGTGGCCGCTAAGACCATGACCCTGAAGGAATCACCCTTACTCAACCAAAGAGATCCAATTAGGTTGAGCAAAAAGTTCTGGGAAATTTTTAATCTAATAGTTACCAGAATTTGTATCTTATATCTGCACTAGTTACCTGCACTAGTTAATCTGCACTAGTTACCTAGTAGTACTAATACTTACTGAGTAGGATACTAGGAGCACTAGCGGTACAGTCCAGACGTGCTTCCATCCGATGGAACCACGTCTTTCGATCCATGCAACACTTTTTCAAGGGCCGACGATTTGAATCCTTTAATGAAGTTGAAGAAGCATGTCAAGAGTTTTTCGATTCCAAGGAGCCGCCATGGTACTTCCAGCAAATACGGAATCTGGCAGAACAATGGCAGAAAGTCGTGGACTAGGATGGCCTCTACTTTGAAGAATAGTCCTTGTTGCTTTTGCTGTTAATTGGCACATAACAACGCAACTTTCACATATTTCCCAGAACTTTTTGCTCAACCTAGCATCTTGCTGTTCCCGTCCTCCAATAGGCGCCTTCTCAGTGTTGGAGTAAAAGCAACTTCATACGTTCGAAATTTAAGTATGACATCTAATCCATTTGGATCTGACACTAAAAGATCATTTAAAGATTTCCTTTGAGGATGCATCTAAAGCTATCCTCACACGCGTAGTTTCTTGTGTGCCTAAAGCCTTAAAACAGCTTTAGTAGGCATCCAGCACACTGTGACAAACAATGAAACATCCTTTTTAGATTCTTCTACAATTCCCTCGTGAAACAACTTTCTTGTGCATGCCACTTTATCTTTATTCCATTTTTCTTTCAAATGATCGAACCGTTTTTGTAGCAATCATTATTCATTTCATTGGGACTTGAATCCCAAAATAAGATGAGTTGTGTTTTGTTGCACGTCGTGCACTCAGTTGACTTCGAAATGTTTGAAATATCCTAACCTCGTTGAAACCTAAATCCTTTTGTGCGTCCCTGTCCATGAGCTGTACTTTTCGCATACTTCTGAGAAAGAGACTTCGCATACTTCCGTCTCATAAGAGAAACCGATCAACAAGACCATACAATGCATGAGGTTTATAGAAACAAACGAGTACACCTTTTCAAATCCAGAGCCATTCCAGTCCGACCCCAACACTTGGCTGTAACACGGCTGCCTGAAACTTCCATCACTTTTGTGAACTTTTATCTTGTGCATCTTTCCAAACGTCTTTGTGCATCTTTCCATCTTTCCCCCGTATGTGTAAATTTTAAATAGTAGGTGTTTGATATTGTGTTGTAATGTGTTTCTAATAGTAATGTTCAATAGTGTGTGTTTAATGTACTGTGACGCATATAAATCCAAGACAAATGCAAATAATTATGCAATCACATTAAAATGATCCTCGTGTAAACACAACATACAGCCATGTAAATAGTAAGAGCTTGATATTGTGTTGTAATGTGTTTCTAATTGTCACGTTAAATATTGTGTGTTAAATGTACTGTGACGCCTATAAATCCAAGAAAATTGTAAACAATTATGCAATCACATAAGGTAAAATGATCCTCATGTAATCACTACATACAGTCATGTATTGTTGAAAGAGCAGTATAATTATATCTCGATGTGAAACCTTCGGTTCGCCCAGAAAAATCGGGTAACCAATTGTGATTGTAATTGTAAATCTCAAACTAACCAAAATAAATCTCAGCAGCCTGATCAGGGACCCGACGCTTGCCTCTCGAACTCTGGTTGGGAGTCGGGAGGAAAGTGGATGTGATCTACCCCTCGGGATTACACTAACACTCTAAAGCGAAAGCTGAGTTCCCGAGGTGGTTATCGCTGTCATAAGATTGAAACTTCATTAAAATGCACCACATACAATTTTCCTCCCTTAACCTATCCTAATGGAACGACCTTCTCCACTCCAAATGCTACAAGGCACTTATTCTCTGCTGAACAAACCTCAATAACACACTCTATTGGAGAGGGTTACAAAAAAAGATCCAAATGGAGATAGCATTTTTACGAAAATTTCCTGCTTTTTAGTCTTTTGCTGCAGTCATCTGTTTTTAGCAAGAGAGAGAGGGCAGTAAAGGATGAGACAAAAAAAAGTTGGACTTACCGAACTGTCCTTGCACTTTGGCGAGTTCTTGTTCGTACACCTGCAACAGAGAAACATCCACTCAGTGTTAATCCTTTCAAAATGTTAAAATCTGTTACACGCTGTGAGGGGCTGAAACGATCTTAATGTTACAGGGGTTCGAAAATCTCCGAATTTAAAATTCTAGATGAAAGATCCATTATGGGGCTTATCGCAGAATCTAAATTTTTTTTCCTCCCTTTCTTTTGAAATGCATTTTTATAGGAATGCAATTTACATTATTGCATCCAACGGATGGGGGTAGAGGATAGATTTTAGAATGTCTGAAAAGCATTGCCTGGAGTTCATTTAAAATGAACGTGGAATTTAAACTAGAAAACAGGAATTCTGCTTTTTCAGAATTGAGTGTTTTTCCCGATGAAAAAAAATATATGCATATATAAATAGTACAAAACATATTTCAGTTTTAAGACTTCAAGCACACACACTTTTATTTTATGTAAAATGACGTCATTCGCTTCCGCTTAAGGATTCCACATGGACGATCCACTCTTAAACATCGACAGTAAAGCATGCATAAGACGTCACCATCGCAAAATAATACATAAATGCAGCAAAAGATGCCGTCATTCAAGAAACTCGACAAAAAAGGCTATCCTAATTGAATGCCATATAATTGAATATTGGCATATAATTGAATGATTCATAGGCCTTCATTTGTTTGTAAATATAGTTTATAACAACTCCATGTTTTAACAGAAATTATTCGTTTCTATTTTTTCAAAATAGCACGTATTTTAATGACATTTCCTTTCGGTTGTTATGAGAAAATGGCAACCAAAACATATAATTGCTATTTTTCAACTATTTTCCCTTTACTTTCCACATAAATGGAGTACTGGAGTTGCCAACATTAAACAAATGGTGCTGAAAACTACAAAAAAATTAATATTTCAAAAATAAATGGAGATACAGTTTTCAAACAAATTGCATTTAAAAGAACATTTTTTTCCAATACGACGGTATAAAACTTGAAAATGTGCGATGCTTAGAAATTTGAAAAATTGTTATAGAGCATTTAATCGCACAACGAAACATCTGCTTTGTTTATAGCTGACGTCTGTAAGGTAACGTTATTTTTTGGAATACACAAAATAAGCTGGTAGAAAGGAATAGCATACCGTATCGGGGGCTAATAAGCGTAGCCATTAAGGTGCATTTCCAATGGAGTGAATCACCTCCTATTTCCACCCTTCGAGCTGATTTTTTTTTTTTTAATTCATCTGTTAGAAATTTAGAATAGTCATTTTTGCTTTATTGAGGGACAGACATTCCGTCACTCAGTACAGTGAAGGTAACTATTTGAAAAGTCTGGTAGCTATTTGAGAAGTCTGGTAGCTATTTTGAATCTAAAATATCCAATCACCTTTTGAAGAAGCTTGCATGATATACGCTAAGGCTATACTCATAGGAGATGGTCTTTACCAGAACATTCTCAAATGGGAAAACGTTGACCTATTGGGCTCATGGATCTCTACTGTCTTCGTTGCTTACCTCGATGGATCCATAGTACGCGATTGAATGAAAGTTTCGAATAAAATACGTACTCGTTGCTAATCCTTGTTTTTCATTGCAAATGACAGCATGCGTGTATTTTATTGTTCAATTTGAAATTTTAAACTGAATCATAAATTTAAATACTTTTGGTAAATACATAAATCAATTTGGAGGTTCATAAGTACTTTGATGAAAGAAATCAGTGGGGGACTCAGTTTGAATTAGATATTTTAGTATTATCAATAAATAATAAAATATCTATAAAAATGAATGGCTTTAACTTTTTATGAATGAAGTCATCCAATCCAATAGACACCCCAACTTTGAAGTGGTATCACTGCGAAACAGGGAGAGACGGAATGGTATGTTGGACAGACAGGTGTCTGAAATTGGTTATACACCCGTTTGTAGAAATAGTTCCGCGAGTAGATATCAGAGGATGCTGCAGTCACAAAGCTGTGTCTTAGAAATAGTGCCTGAAAGTGAGCTTCTTGGACCAATCCCATTACAGTGGTCACCTTTCTTAACAATAAGAGGACGCAACCGAAGGGTCAAGTCTCTACTGAAACAGATGAATTGTTCCAATGTTTGGGGATTCTTGGTGTAAACAGCGCCCAAGTAGAATAGGGAGGCCAATCCATACCAATGCCTGTCACTCGGGGGATCATTGAGAGCACTCAAGTATTCCTCAAGGAACTGACGGTGTGGTCAGGCCCCATAATGCATAAGCCATCAATTCTCTGGTGCATCCTTTAGAGCTTGAAATGCATAGGCGTAACCAGGGGGGTGCCCTGGGTGCCCGGGCACCCCCCCGCTTGTGCAGGCTCAAGCACAATCATAAAAAAAAATCGAAGTCTACAAAAGAAAAAAGAAGAAGTGAAAGCAGAGTTCAATTAGTTTAGCAAATTAGTTTAGTTCAGAAAACTAACAGCCTAAGTTTTGAAGTGTGATAAAAAAAAGAAACCCATGTTCTTTTTTTTATTTTAAGAAAATTGGGTTGTTTATCTTTTTTAAAACTAGAATATTTACAAGAATCTGTATTAGACATAGTAATTCAAAAAGGTGGCTTTATAATCCCACTTTGACGTCTTTGTTTGTTGGAGATTTTTTTTAACTCCGTTCTTTCTATTGCATGTTTCTGCAATTTCATGAGAAATTAACGCAAGTTCTTGACGACGATAGAAACTATTTGTCTCTTAGCTTTCGTAGTTTAAAGTTTAGAAATAAGCACAAAAATCTTGAAAGGGAATGTAGATGTGAACGATAATTCCAAAATGAGATTAGCCGGCGGGGATAGGGGGGGGGGGGGGGGTGCAGACCCTGCCTCCTTTGAAAATGAAAAATAAAAGTTCAAATTAATCAGAAAATTCAAATTAATCTGGAGGTTGGTTGGTTGGTTGAATTGCGTGTTTCGCAGCCATTTTTTCACATAAAATACGATTTTTAGAGTTTCTTCTCATTTCACGGAGTTTGTTTGAAAGTCGGAAAAGGAACCCGGTTTCAATCTTTTAGCCTAGTGCAGTAAATTTTGACCAAATTCGCGATTTTATTCTGCGATCATTTCATGATATTTACAATTTTTTCCCAAAATCGTTTGATGAAATTCACGTCTTTCTACGCGATTTTTTGTCGAAATCCGCATTTTT
The DNA here is from genome assembly GCA_963932465.1 of Maratus speciosus. NCBI lineage: Eukaryota > Metazoa > Arthropoda > Arachnida > Araneae > Salticidae > Maratus > Maratus speciosus. Next base: position 678,746,015 of record OZ010788.1, read on the forward strand.
CACCACTAACCTTTGACAAAATTCGTGTTTTTTAGCGCGATCCTCTGGCGAAATTCGCATTTTTCAACGCGAGATTTTGACGAGATTGGTATTTCTTTAGCACAATCCTTCGATGAAATTCGCGTTTTCTTTCCACGATCTTTTGATGAAATTCGCTTTTTCTTTCCGCAGTCTTTTGAAGAAATTCGCTCTTTCTTTCTCCGATCCTTTGATGAAATTCTCGTTTTTACCGCGATCCTTTGACGAAATTTATTTTCTGTTGCGATCGACTGACGAAACTGATTTTTTTACAGGGAGATCATCTGTCGAAATTCGGGATAGTTTTGCGCGACCGATCGGGAAAATTCTCGATATCTTTCCGTACCAATTAACAAAATTCTCAATTCTTTTCCGGACATTTTGACGAAATTTGCAAAAATTTTTGCGTCAATCGTTTATTCGTAATTTTGTTGCGCAATCTTTTGACGAAATTGGCGAATTTTCTGCACTCTTTTATCGAAATTCCCGATATTTTTCCACGATCGTTTGAAGAAATTCTCAAATTCTTCCGAGACCGATTCACTAATTGATTTTGAGAAATTCCATAAAAGAGATAAAAATCGCGGACTCACTGAAGAAAATACTCACTGAAGAATCACAGGTCTGTGAACGAATTTGGAGAGGGGAAATACTGCACAGCATTTTTTATTATACGGAACTTTCCTTTTCTGTGCACAAATACCGCGATCCCGCACGTTATTTCAAACCCTGGTCCTCAAAGAAAACTTCATTACTAGAAGAGTTTCGTTGGTTGTTTTTTTTTTAAACGAACATAGAATTAAACAAATAAAGGATTGGGTTGGGGGGGGGCGGGACTACCTTCGGCAATGCACTCCCGAGCAAGCTACGACCTTTTCTGTCTCGAAACAAGCGAATCTTGAATTATTGCGTTTTTCATTTCGAACCAAATTAAATTTTCACCTTTCTTATAAGAACTGATTTGACATTATTCCAATTTGAATTTAATCACAGCAATTGCAAAAATTACCGGAGAGTTTTTTCTATTTCAAAAAAAGTCAAAAAATCGCCTCAAAGCACGAAAACCCCCGCTAAAAATCGCATTAAAAATTCGGAAGATATTAAAAAACCACAGGGAAGGAAATTAACTAATTGGGTAAAAGATTTAAACCGGATTCCTTTTGGGAATGTCGAAAAAAAAATCACCGGGAAATGCGAAAAAACCCTCTAAAAATAACGTTAACCGTTCAGGACCGACATCTTATTCGAATTTCATTCGTTTGACACCACTTTTTGTCAATTATTTCACTTATTTTTATAAATCACGAAAATCTCGTAACTAAGTAAAATCAATTTTACTTTTATTTTTTACTTGTATCAAACTCAAGCGTTTTAAGCACTTTTTGAGGGTGCATATATGTTCCCATGGTCCTCAACGAGCCAAAAAATTGTTAAAAATTGAAAAATCACTGTAAGAATCCCGAATCTCGAAAACACTTAATTGAAAAGAAGACAAAGTTTACTGGATAAAATATTGAAATCGGATTCTTTTTTACTAATTTGAAAAAATTGCCGCAAAATACGAAAGAATTCGCATAAAAAATTAATTGAAAAATTCCAGAAATTGTCTTCGATATGCATGAGTTCAGTTTATCTAATATATTCGACACATTCTGTGGTAAAAACATGAATTACCGTATGTACCGCATGTATTATCTGAGATTTATCATCCGGCAAAATTTCATCTACAAGACTTTAGCTGAGATAATTTTAGATCTCATGCAGTGTTCCCCTGTGCCTATAGAAGTTTACAGTATGATTAAAGGCCTTTTTAAATCTTTATAAGAAGTTAGGGTGCCAAAAGATTTTTACACTTGTGACCACGCTTAGTCACTGTCTTATGTCACTGTTGCAAGGTTTTAGATTTAGTTTTAATGTTTTGAAACCCTTCTCACCCCTCCTCACGCAAACAAAAATCGCGTTTGAGCCCTTTTTAAAAGAAATACCACACAACTATACCTTCTAAGATGAAAACCTGTCTAAAACGGAAATCCGACCGGTTTATGGGGTTCTGTTTTAGTAGGTTTTACTACATAAGATATTGTTTGTATCAAACATGTCTAGGTTTAAAAAGTCTGGGCACCCCCTCGTTCAAAAGGCTGGTTGCGCCTATGAAATGTGGCAACAAATTGCTGTAAAATTTCAATCTAGAAATGCATTAATCGTTTCCCCTCCTGAAAAAGGTCCCAATGATCCCTTTACTGGATAGTCCAGCCCAAACTGTAAGTGGTGCAGTAGTTTTGCAAGACACACAAACAGTGGCCCCTATTCGCCCCTTTTGTTTATTGACAAATCCCTCTCAATGAAAGAGGCCTCATCGGTGAATCCATTTTATTCTCATCCATCATCTGGAGTCATTCGTTTGCGAAGTTAATTCGTTGCTCTTTGTTTGCTCTATTCGTTTCGTTGCTCTATTTTATTGGGGTATATTTTGAGAGGCCTTGTTGTGTCAACTAATGCTTCGAAATAGGTCCCTGGCTAGCTCCTATGATGTTAAACGCCTCAGGTAAGCCGGAAGCCTAAACTATGCTTTACCTTTTTCTGTTCCGTGAAGGTCTATTGACCATTTTAAACTGAACCGCATCGAAATCGGTCCAGTGGTTCCAGAGATATGGGTCTTTAAAAATTTTAGTCCTCTCTGTTAATCTCTTACCCATACTTCGGAGTCCACTGCTGCTGGACTAGGGAAACTTCCGCATTATTCTGTACGTTTGAGAATCCCGCTTCGGCAGCAGCTCGTCTGACGGATTTCTCTTTAACAATTTCTTCGACTGCTTGCACATTTTGAGGTGTGAAGACTGCATCCCCCCTTTCCGGCTAAATCATCGGCCACACTGCCTGTCCGTTCAAATTTACTGAATAAATTACGAATTGTTTTTCTGGTATGGGCCTTTTTTAACATTAATTTTTAAAAAAAAAAAAAAAAAAAAGCTTTACTTCCTCATCGTCGGACTTCGACCTAATCGGTGGTACTCCAGTACAATAAAAACATGTTGTTCCAAGGAACATGACATGATGTTCTTGAATTTCCGTATAATAGCTCATTCGATACAACTGCCTTGCACGTGCCAGCAATGAAACAGACTCACGAAGGAATTTTCTGTACTTCTGTATTTAAAGCTTCTTGTGCTTAGTGCTGTCACCTATTAGCCACTATTGGAGCTATTTCTGCAAACTGGAGTATAACCCATTCCAGACCTGTCTGTCCAACATACCACTTGTTTCACCTTTCTATCTCTCACTATTTCAAAGTTATGTCATTTCAAAGTTGGGGAGTTCTATCTGAAACACCCTGTATATAGGTGGGTGTGTGTAAATGTATAAGATTTAAGATATTGAATTCCAGAGAAATACGATTGTGAAATCAAGAAAATGGTAGGGGGCGCTTAAGGGGCATTTGATATAAAAAAGAGAAAAAATCACAGAAAAGGAAAACAGTATTAGTGGATTACCAATGCATTAGTACCAATGCACGGATTTTTTTTTCTCCTCGTTAGATTCGGAAAACTATTCTACCCTAAATATATTTCTCAAAAAATCGAATTTTTTTTATAGCTCATGTGTATTTTCATATTAGTTTTTTCTTTATAGTGTATACATATAGTGTATATATATACACTATATGGCCATACACAATAGGGCCATATATATATCCTTATAATATTATAAATGTCAATGTGTGTCCGAATGTTTGAATGAAGACAGCGTCTAAACGGATGAAATAATGCTTTTGCACTTTTGGTTATAGAGGGATTACAACCCGGAAATGAACATAGGCTATGTTTAATTTATTTTATTCAAATATTTTGCTTAATAATCCAAAATTTCATTATTTTTCATACACAATGAATTGACATTTTTCTGATAAAATTTAACCATCTTCCTTTTTTCGTTGCCAAAAAATAAAAACCCAAAATAATTTAATTTCCAATTGGAAGATTAAAACGGAAATTTTCAAGTATTTTTAATAATACAAGGTGCAAGGATTTTGAGTAAGTGCGGGAAGAAGGCAAATGTGACGTCATATATGGAAAATAAAACGGATATGCTTTGATGTTCACATAAAATGAGATTGTGTTATGGTATTAATTCTTATTATTTAAAGAGAATTGTTATGAATGCTTACGGTTTATCGTCTGAGCGCGGTTAACATAAAGATGGAATTTTTAATTTAAAATTTAAAAATAAAAAAATACTTTTGAAGAATAAATGTCAATAATATGCACAGTAAAATTATCAATGTCGAAAATGACGTAATGATTAGCAGGAAATGTATTTTCATTCTTAAAAGTAAAAAGTTAACTAGATTACCTGAATAAAACAATTTTTTGTGAGTGTTGATTTTTAAGCGTTCGTTCCAGAAAATTTAAATGACAGTTACTTTATTTTTAAAGAAATTTACATTTTCGCTCAAAGAACATAAATGTTTAATATGATTGCGTCATCAAAGTAACATTCAGTATAAATTTTTTTATTGGAGAAACGTTTGTAAATCGTAGTGTGGCAGCTGAATTTTAATTCTACATTTCTTTTAGCTTTAAAAGGGTAAAATATTTGTTGACATTTTAAAAAGTAGCTCTTTTTAGTGTTCTTTTTTAGGAACAGATGTTATATATTCCAGCGGCCGCCATCTTGGATCTTTTCTTGGCGTGAACACTCCTTTTCCGCCAAGTAGCAAATGTCGCCAAGCAGTGTTTTATGCTCATGTTAGGCTTAACGAAAATAAAATGTAAAACATCGCCAACAAAATTCGCCAAGAAATCTCAAAACATCTAAGATGGCGGCCGCGGGAATATGCTGTATCTAAGCCCTTTTGGATAATAGTTTTCTGTGAAGTATGATAGATTGAGATAAATATGCCTTAGCTTTTAATACAATGTCTAACTGAATTTAAAATGTTATAAAAATTTAAAGAGAGGAATGTCATCAAAGCGAAATCAAATTTATCGAGAAATTCACGTAATGCAAGAGCATTGAAAATATCAAAAATTAATGAAACTTTTCCTCAAGCAGAATTGCGTAGACATAAACATTGAACAAGCCGATCATCAGGCTAATCTTAGAGATGCTAATACAGCTGAAAAGTCCCAACTGCGTCACCATTATGCTGCTTATTTGGCTTCAAGGAGGGAATGTGGATCACCTGAACTGTCGCAACATAGGTTAAAAGAAGATACTGGCCAAAGTAAATAAACAATTTATTAATAAATAAACAACAATAGCCGGCGTTACCATGTCAAGCAAAATAAGCTATTTTGGCGACAATTAGGTACCCCGGTGCGTATATGTCATCTGTGCCATTTTCTTATTACTTCATGATATAAAGAGATATCCTGGTTCAGCGTATAAACCTGAGTTATGTCAATGACCTTATAATGAAGAAATATCTTATACTAGCCGCCCTTGGCGACCAGTTTGGTTTCCTTAAAATTTATGTTTAGGGAAGCATGTTAAGCATTCTATAATGTTACTTTTATTCATAATTTAACTTACTTGGACTCCCCTAACCCTCTCGCTGCGCAACCCTAGATTTCCTCGGGAAACGTAAAAGTAGCAAAATTTGTGCAATCTGAGATTTCCTCGGGGATTCAATTTTTCCACTGGCGACTAAATTCAACTCGGACCACTTTTTAAGTACAAAAAATTCCATATAGACATTAACAACATCTACATGAAAAATACACTGCAAAATTGATTTTCTTAAAATAGTGGTGCGAAACTATAAAAATAGTCTCCAGTGACAGCTCTGATTTCGCCTTAGGCTGCAAGAGGGTTAACTATAACTAATATAATCCCCTAGGCTAATATTAGTTTTTGTTGCATTAAAATATCTCAATTTGTTGATTTTCTCTAAGCAAGTAAAACCTATTGGCTTACAATGGAATTCGGGAATTCGGCGAAATATTAGATACATCGCTAAGTTGGCGTCACTTTTGGCGACAAACTTGGCGACAGAACAGTGCCCCCCTATGGTAACCCCTCTTATAGGTATGGAGATGTATTAAATAACCAATAATAACCAATCAATAACCAATGTTCAATAACAAATGCGTTCAGTAACCAATGAGATGCGTTTTATTTGGGCGTTGCTATTAAATAATTAACAAATAACTGCGATTTCTATGCCAGGTACGATAGCGTAATATATAAATAGATTGTCTACTGTAAAATGTGATGAAGAATTGGTTTATTATATATGTTTTTAATTATCGGAAGGGGAAATGCTTTGCTTAATTAATTCATTTCTTCTTTTTATGTTACGTGAACGACGTCACGGGTAACAGCTAGTATATATATATATATATATATATATATATATATATATATACACTATATGGCCATTAATGACCGGCAACTTTCAATTTTAGACATTTTGTCGAATATTTAGAAATATACTTGACAGATTCTTCTGGAATTTCAGGATTAAAAATAACAGGTATGACCTCATATTTAGCAATGTCGATCTGATAAGGGGGACAATTAGGGAGACAAATAAAAATCAAAGAAAAAAAATACTTGGGATCACCCTGTAAAATAAAATGCACGAAATGATCTATCGCTACAGAATATAAATAAACAGGCATTGCGCAATATGTGCATTCATTTGTGTAAGAATAGCACTCCAATTTATTAATAAATGTTTATTTACATTTATTTTCTTTTTATTTACAAAAAATGTTATAAATTGTTTTGTTCTATAGTTATTAGTTAAACTTTTTAACCATTTGGAAAAATGGTTATCGTTCTCGTCAGGGTAGGAAATCAAAAGCATATCTGAAGGTTTTTATTGGTTTAATCCGCATTTTATTCGTTTTCTGATGGGTCTATACAGTAATCTGTATTTCCCTTTACTTTCAACAGAGATGCACAACAGAGTGTTGCCACTATGACAAAAAAGTAATAAAAACTACAAAAAAAATCAATAACTCCGAAACAAATTGCAGCATCCGAAGCAAACAGCTTTCAAACAAATTGCATTTAAAAATACATTTTTTCTCTCTATACGACGATATAAAAAGTAATAGTGTGGGATGTTTAGAAGTTTAAGAAATAAATTTCATTTAAAATTGCCCGTCAGATTTCCAAGAAATCTGACGAACAGACAATGAAATGCTTGGATAATACATAAGTTTCAGGTGGATAATACGTACGAGTCGCAGGCAATTTCTGTCGCTTGCAATATTTACGTGTCATAACACTATTAATGTTTAATTCATGGCGTACGTAATGTATGATCAACTCCGTGCTATTTTTTATGTCTTAAATTTTAGTCTTTGAAAAAAATCATTTTCCTAATGGTCGTTGTAATTTGTTAAATTGCATTTTTTTCAATAGTGGAAATGTTTGTGGAACCAGGAAAAAGTGGTCCAAAGTATCCATTGAGAAAACAATTTCGAAATCCTGAATAGATATAGTTTAAACCCCATTACCATATTAACATATCGTATGCATGTTATCATAATACATTTTTTTTTAATTGTTATTTCATTTTAAAAACTAGTATGTTGTGGCGATCACTAAACTTTCTTCTATCTCATACATGTCAATACTTCAAAATTCACTATCGCAGTGCCAAATTAAATGGCAATCTGTGTTCATCGTGAGAATTCTAAAAATATGAAATTCCGTGCATTAGTTCTCGAGGTATGACTGTCGCTGAAATCGTGTAAATCCAGCAAAATGCAGCATAGCAGCGCCACCTATTGGGTTATTTACACCAGAACCTAATTATCACCAACTTATGTCAACGTCTAACTGGATATGAAGTTTGAGGAAAATTCGTGCATTAGTTCTTGAGATAGAGGAACCCAATTTCTCGATAAGGGCGCAAATCATGACAAATGCAGCATAGAAGCGCCACCTGTTGAGCGATTTGCAACAACACATAATCAGCAGCAATATTAAGCAAGTTATACTTAAATCTGAAGTTTGATGAAAATTCGTGCATTAGTTCTTGAGATAGAGCTATTGAGGAAATAGTTCAAAATGCAGCACAGCAGCGCTACCTATTGGGCGATTTACACCAACACGTAGTCAGCATCATTTCATATGAAGGACTAGCTAAATTCGAAGTTTGATGAAAATGTGTGCATTAGTTCTTAAGATAGAGCTACTGCGAAAATAGTGTAAATCCTGCAAAATGCAGCATAGCAGCGCCACCTGTTGGGCGATTTACACCAAAACGTAAACAGCATCCATTCATGTCAAGGACTAACGGAATCTGAAGTTTTATAAAAATCCGTGCGTTAGTTCTTGAAATATAGCTTTTGCGGAAATCCTGCAAAATGCTACATGCAGCGCCACCTGCAGGGCGATTTACACCAAAAACTAATCAGCACCAATCTACCTCAGGGACTACCTGAATATAAATTTTTATTAAATTCCGTGCATTAGTTCTTGAGATAGAGCGCCCACAAAATTTGTGTCACATGCAGACAGACAGACTCACAGACAGACATTTTGTAAAAACATGTTTTTTGGTATCTCTGACCCATAAAACGTGTAAATCCGTCGAAAACTGGAATTCGAAAATTTTCATGAAACCAATACAGTCGGCCCCACTTAATCGGGTAACGGATAATTGCAATCCCCGCCTATATTCATAGAATGCCGTGGAACAGAAACGGTCCCCATAAGGTTAATGTTAAATATACTCGTTTTATTGCATAACAGTCCCCGGTTAATCGCATAAAATATCCCCAATCTAGTAATCCGGATTTTGTGAATTCCTGTAAAGGCGACGACTGGTAAAAAATTTAGAACATAAATATATTTTATTTTGTAATAATGGTTTGTTGTCTTTAAAACTGAGAGCAAGAATCGTCGTAAAAGAATAGTACTAAATACTCCAAAGTACAAGAATACTCTTAATTCTTGGAAGTGCATTTGAGTGTTGATTTTTAACAGGTGTGATTTTCTTTTAAAGCTTGCCATACATATAGCGCCTCAAGATACTGGTCGTTCTTCTTTGGAAATCCTGCAATTGGGACGGTCAAGAGAATAAAAGAACAATATTTGGCGCCGGAAGTGGGGAAATGCAGTGTCCGAAATAGGAAAAACAAACTTCTATAAAGAAATTTTTGTAGGCTACAAATAAAAGATAAATTGGCAAATAATGCAAAATAAAATGAATTTTTGAAGAAATTAATTTATTTTCAAAGGTATGATTTAAAAACAAAAATTTGTTATTTTACTTTCGTTCTAATTTTCACTTAAATCACATAAATTATAATTAAAAAACTAAACCATGCAACGTAACTAGTATTATAATACATTATTGTTTGGTATATATATCATTTTATATAGAGTAATAATAAATTATTGATTAAAATTATTATTACAATAATTAGTTTTCAAATTAATGTGTAAATTGTTCTTGTCCATTAATATTTATCATATCTGTGGTATATAATTAAATTATAACCTATACTGATAATAATAATTCTTGCCCTCGCTTAAATGCATACCCCGCTTAACTGCATACAATTCAGTGGAGTCAAATGTATGCAATTAAGCGGGGCCGACTGTACTTTCTTCTTGTAAAGATAAAAGAAAGTAATAACAGAAAATAATTTAAAAATACATATGTAACTGGTATTCGAAAACGAGGCTTTCGCCAAATTGTCGTAAAGAAAAATGCACGTCAGACCCGGTGCATATATGACAATACAACAAATCGTGACATTTAATTTCAGCTTCAAAAAAATATCTTAATGGTCCAGTTGACCAATTTCGCCAAATTATATAAATCGCCAAACCACTCGCCAAATTATACAAATTGACATAATTTTTCATTTTAAATAACGAACGAGCAAATAAATTAGTATTACATTAATAAAAATACGAATAAAACGTCGAAATAAAAATCATTTAATGGCGTAAACACGTGTAACTTCCTTAAAGTCAAGTGAATGTGACATTTACGATCAACCATTATTGGCATTTAATCTTATAGTTTGGCGACAGATTTTAGATATAACAGGCAACAGATTGTGAATCAAGCACGAAAACAACCATTGGATGTTTTAGCAGCAATTGATTCTGCCTTAAATTTTTGCAATCAAAGGGAATTGAATGGAAACCCATTTACAGGGACGTCGCTGCAGGTTTTTTCAGTATAATTCAATCTTCTCTATTCTTTTTAAAAGCAATCAGATTAGCGTGCTTTTAGATTCTGTAGTGTCTAAACGGGAGTTGGCAGCGTAGCTTGCAGGGGTTTAGTACTATATATAAAAACCTACAGATTCAATACACAGCTGTTCAAAAGAATTGGAATACCTATTTGGTTATGGACGGTGACTGTTGAAATCGGTTTTTAAAATGTTTTATACGTTTTCTGAAATGTTTACTTAGTTATCTTATATACATTATTTCCCTAAATAACGAAGTTTTGTTAAAGCGTTCAGGATATGTTGGAAAGTGTTTCATAATCTATGCTTAACGCATGATTTTTCTTTCTTGTTTTAAAGTCTGAACAGCGAGGCTAATGAGAAAGACAGGCTACCGCGGTGGGTCCGATTCTTCTTTTTTTACAGACCGCTGGAGTCACGTGATGCTCTTTTCGCACACCTTCATTGGTGCATTCGAGCATCACGTGACTCCAGCGGTCTGTAAGAAAAGAAGAATCGGACCCCCCGCGGTAGCCTGTCTTTTTCGTTAGCCTCGCTGAACAGAAAATGACGTCACGCATTTTCAGCTATGTTGCATTTCAATATATTTTCATTCCGCTGATACCGAGTTTGAGACAGTCTGGCGTCAGTCAGTATACCCTATTTAGAAGAGAGCAACCAAAACTAAATATTTCACCCCGAATGCATCTAAAAGACATCCATTTCTGGAATTTGTGCTGATATTAGAATCTCAAGTCAAACGAATGAATGTTCACATGCAAAGTTGTAACTGACAAACTGACTTTAAGTTTGAAAATCTATCTATATTATTGAGGGAAAATGTGTCTGTGCGTGACGCTGACGTCATTTCGAGAATGGCTAGGCCTGAGCGCTGACACAAACATGGCAGGGTTTTTTTCAGCGTGTGTACGGTCTTTTAAATATTCGTACCCATAATTTTTAAAAGTTTCTTCCGCTTTATTTTTCTGAGATTAAATAAGTCAAAGAAATCTTTTATAAAATACTGGCGTCAAAATTTTAGGGACCGTACTTACGTTAAAAAAAAAATCCGCCTTCGACAGCCGCCCTGTTTGTGTCAGGCCTAGTATTCAGGGGGCGGTGGAATGGCAAAGCCTGACGATTCAATTTCGATTGTGCAACATTTTAAATTTCTTTCTAAACATCGCACATTTTCAATTTTGACACCGTTATAGAGCGGGGGGTTCTACTTTCAAATGCAATTTGCGCTTTCTCTTCATTCATTTGTTTATTATGGCTTTTTAATTAATTTCAAGCATAACTTTTATTAATCTATCTCCATTACGAAATAACCCATTTGCACTCAAAACAATATAAATAGTTCAGCATGTTTTTCATAGCGAAATGAACCCCTTCGGGACGAGCGTCTTTTACCGAATTTTTAATCTGTTTTTCAAAACAGAAATTTTTGCCTCATGGAATCGGTAAAAGGCTCTGAAAAGGCAAAATTTACAATAAAAATTGACTGGTGAGAAGAATCACGGATTCTGAGCACCTTACGCGGCACGTATACAGGTCGCTCGTCCCCAAGAGGTTAAAACGATCGAAAAGTGAGTGTCCGTTTGTGTTCCTCTTAGAATAGGGAACGTTGGGCGATCCAATGAACGCCCGTTATCCGCATGTATTCCAGGATGTCAAAAGTAGTCGTAGAATTTTAAAATTGGAATTTTCGAGATATATTTTTTTTTCTTATTTTTAATGACATTTCTGTCATGATGAAAACTAAATGGCTCCATTTTTGTGGATCAAAGAGAGAAATGGGAAAATGAAAGGGATTATTAGATATCATTATTTCACATTTTTTAAAAATTCAAATTAACTTTTATTTGAATAAATAGTGAAAATAACAGTGTGATTGAATTGTATTTTTGAAGAAATCCAAACTTATTTTCACCTATTCAAGTTTCGGCAATCAGTTTATTTTAGAAAGCAAAAATTCGTCTGTTGACGTCAAAAGAAATAAAAAACATCGTAAGTTGTTTTTATTTAATTTAAAGTAGATTCTCAACTATTGCCTTAAGAGGGCGATTCAAACTTTTCAGAAGCGGACGTTTAAAAACGAAATGCTTTAGCGATAAAAAAAATGTATTTCTAAGAATTTATTTTAATTCATAAATATAAAATTCGTCAAAACAAAGTCATTTTTGTATAAGTTGGCCCAAATGACATCCTTTCCACTAGATCCGAAATTTATCGACTCCGGGAATTTCAACAGAATCCGACTCAGACTCTTTCGCTCAAAAATGGGCCCGACTCTGACTCCGCAGCCCTGCGAAATTCGAAATCAAATCTTGGAAGAGCGAAAAGCTTTTCTCAAATAAAGTTGAATAGGTGCATTTTTATTGGGAAAGTGCGCCGTACATAATTAGATGTACGGCTGATTATGACCGTATGTAACTTAAATTGTAAATATAATTTATTATTTGAAATATTGTATTTAGTCAAATTAATACAATGATTGCCTTCTAAACCTATACTATCTATATCTATACTAATATTATAAAGAGGTAAAAATTGTTCATTTGTACGAGGTAAGCTCTGGAACTACTGAACCCATTCCAAAAGTAATGGTATCAATATGATGGTGTTAGTCCAACTTAGAACATAGGCTATATCTTATGTCCGTGCCACTGGCCAAAAGGGGGTGCAGGACCAAAAAACGCTCTAAATATGCTATTTTTGTGTTACTGAAGGGCCTAGAAACATATAATTTTGAATGGTAGTTACTTATAAGATACTAATGATCCCTAAGGACATTTCTTAAAAAAATCGAAATTAAAAAAGGGTGAAAATGCGCGAAAAGCGTTCTAAAAAACTTTCTAAATGGCGCTTTTTACGCAATTTCAGGAAGCACCAAACCGATTTTAAAAATAATGGTGTCAAAATGATGGTGACAACCCTTGCTCCAAAATAGGCTACGTTTTATGTCGGTGCCACTACCCCTAAACGGGGTGCAGGAGCAAAAAAACGTTCGAAATTGCAATTTTTGTGTTACTGAAGGGTCCAGATACATGGATTTTGTCATGGTAGTTACTTATTAGATATAAATGATCCCCAAGAACATTTCTTAAAAAATTCGAAATTTAAAAGGAGTGAAAATGCGCAAAAAGCGTTCTAAAAAACGTTCTAAATGGCGATTTTTACACAATCTCAAGAAATACCAAACCGATTTAAAAAATAATGGTTGGAAATTGATGATGACACCCTTGCTCCAGCATAGGCTCTATTTCATGTCTGTGTCTCTACCAGAAACAAAAGAAGGGTTCCAGAAGCAAATATTATTAATAAGATACATATGATTTCTAAGAACGTTTCCTAAAAAATCGAAATTTAAAAAGGGATGAAAATGAGCGAAAAGCGTTCTGAAAAACTTTCTAAATTGCTATTTCTACGCAATCTGAGGAAGTACCAAACCGATTTTTAAAAAAGATAATGGTGTGAAAACGATGGTGACAGCCCTCACTCCAATATAGGCTGTATTTCATGTCGATGCCACTACCCCAAAGGGGGTGAAGGAGCAAAAAACCGTTCGAAATTGCGATTTTTGTGTTACTGAAGGGCCCAGATACATGGAATTCAGCATGGTTATTGCTTATTAGATATAAATGATCTCTAAGAACATTTCCTAAATAATTCGAAATTAAAAAGGAGTGAAAAATGGACGAAGAACGTTATAAAAACGCTCTAAATTGCGATTTCTACGCTATCTCAGAATGTACCATACCGATTTCAAAAGTAATTGGTGGAAATTGATGATAACAGTCCTTGCTCTAATATAGGATCTATTTCATGTGAGCGTCACTACCACCTTGCGGTTGCATTTTAAAAAACATTCTAAATTGTGATTTTTGTGATACTGAAGGGGCTAGCAACTTGAAATTTAGCATGGTAATTACTTATGAGATGTAAATACTCTCTGAGAATAGTTCCTTAAAAATTTGAAATTTAAAATGAACGAAAAGCGTTCAAAACACGTTCTAAATAGCGATTTCTTTGCAATCTCAGGAAATATAAACCGATTTCAGAATGTTTTCAAATTGATGGTGACAGAACCCGCTCCAACATAGCCTATAATTTACGTTGTTGTTAACTACCACCTGGGGGTTACAGGAGCAAAAAATGTTCTAAATTGTGTTTTTTGTGTTACTAAGGGAGTCTAACATTTTAAATTTGGAATGGTAATTACTTCAAAGATGCAAATGCTTTCTAAGAATTGACGAAAGAAAATTCCAAATTTAAAAGGATGAAGTGAGCGAAAAGCGTTTTATAAGCGTTCTAAATTACGATTTTTTATGCAATCGTATGAAATACGAAACCGATTTTAAGTATAATGGTTGCAAATTGATGGCGATAGAACCTGCTCAAATATAAGCTATATTTTATGTCGAGGGCTGCAGGAGCAAAAAACTTTCTAAATTCGATTTCTGCGGTACTGAAGAGGCCAGAAACTTTAAATATAGCACGGTAGTTACTTATAAAATATAAATGTCCTCTAAGAACAGTCGAAAATAAATTCGAAATTAAAAAGGGGTGAAGCGAAGGGAAGGAGCGAAAAGCATTCTAAAAGTGTCCTAAATTACGATTTCTATGGAATCTCAGGAAATAATAAACCAATTACAGAACTTATTGGTTGCGAATCAAGAGTGATAGTCCCTGACACTATACGGGCTATATTGTATGCCGGTGCCACTACCACCTGGTTGGCAGGAACAACAAGAAATCCTTTAAAACATCTAAATTCCGTTTTCTATAGAATATTAGGAAATACCAACCAATTTCAAGGTTAACGTTGGCAAATTAATGGTGACAGTCTCTGTTTCAACATTTTTCGAGACATTATATTTCAACTCTGTGTTGGCATTTTACGTTGGTGCCACTAACCGGCACAAGGCGTGTGCGAAGTATGCCACCGCACGGGGCGCTGAGCCGTAGGGGCGCC
The DNA here is from genome assembly GCA_963932465.1 of Maratus speciosus. NCBI lineage: Eukaryota > Metazoa > Arthropoda > Arachnida > Araneae > Salticidae > Maratus > Maratus speciosus. The sequence goes on from OZ010788.1 coordinate 678,761,159, forward strand.
TACCAGATGAAAGGTTGCCTACAAGAGCACTAATAAAAAATATTTTATATTTTGCGGGTTTTTTTTTCTTTTACATTTTTACTTCTATCTTGACAAGAAGAAAGTATTGGTTTCATGGTTTTATGGGTCAGAGATTCCAAAAAACATGTTTTTACAAAATGTCTGTCTGTGAGCCTGTCTGTCTGTCTGTATGTGACACAAATTTTGTGGGCGCTCTATCTCAAGAACTAATGCACGGAATTTAATAAAAATTAGTAGTAGTCCCTGATATAGATTGGTGCTGATTAGTTTTTGGTGTAAATCGCCCTGCAGGTGGCGCTGCTATGTAGCATTTTTCAGGATTTCCGCAAAAGCTCTATCTCAAGAACTAATGCACGGATTTTTATAAAACTTCAGATTCTGTTAATCCTTGATATGAATTGGTGCTGGTAACGTTTTGGTGCAAATCGCCCAACAGATGGCGCTGCTATGCTGCATTTTGAAGCATTTACACGATTTTCGTAATAGCTCAATCTCAAGAAATAATGCACGGATTTTCATCAAACTTCAGATTCAGTTAGTGCTTGACATGAATTGACGTTTTGCTCCTTGTGGTGTAAATCGCTCAACAGGTGGCGCTGCTATGCTGCATTTTTTGAGATTTCCGTAATAGCTCTATCTCAAGAACTAATACTTGGGTTTTCAACAAACTTCAGATTCAGGTACACCTGGATATGAATTAGTGCTGTTTATGTTTTGGTGTAAATCGCTCAACAGGTGGCGCTGCTATGCAGCATTTTTCATGATTTCCACAATAGCTCAATGTCCAGAACTAATGCACGGATTTTCATCAAACTTCAGATTCAGTTAGTGCTTGACATGAAATGATGTTTTGTACCTTTTCGTGTAAATCGCTCAACAGGTGGCGCTGCTGTGCTGCATTTTTTGTGATTTCCACAATAGCTCTAGCTCCAGAACTAATGCACCGATTTTCCTCAAACTTCATATTCAGTTAGTTCTTGACATGAAATGATGTTTTGTACCTTTTCGTGTAAATCGTTCAACAGGTGGCGCTGCTGTGCTGCATTTTTGTGATCTCCACAATAGCTCTAGCTCCAGAACTAATGCACCGATTTTCATCAAACTTCAGATTCCGGTATACCTTTATATGAATTAGTGCTGTTTGTGTTTTGGTGCAAATCGCTCAACAGGTGGCGCTGCTATGCTGAATTTTTCAGAATTTCCCCTACAGCTCTATCTCAATAACTAATGCACGAATTTTCATCAAACTTCGAATTCAGGTATACTTTGATACGAATTGGTTCTAAATTGATGTAATTTCTTATACTATTTAAATGATTTAATTGATGTGATTTATATAGAAGAAAGTTTTGTGATGGCCACAACATACTAGTTTATAGCTAGGCTGCGGACAGCTCAAGTAAGGATTCTTCGTTGTGTTTAAAAAAGAATTGAAAGGTGCTGAATTTTCGCATGCAGACAGCGTCTGCTGTTCTTTATCTGAATGGAATTGCCTTTAAGTTATTAATGCTTAAATTGCTTCATCATACTGAGAAAAGAAACAGAATCGTGAACCCCAGGAACTACTGGATTCAAATCATGCTAATTAATTTCGACTTTCACAGGTTTATGGTGAACTCTATCACTTTCGGTTTTTTAACTACATTATTCTAGAGTCCTCTTATTCCACAGGGAATTGAGACCAGGCTCGGACTGGCCCGCCGGCCCATCGGTCCGAGGGCCGGTGCGCCCTCGTCAAGGGAAAAATTTGCGCCCTAAGCTGCACCAATATTTTTACCTCATCGAACATTTTGACTTATGTACTAAATTTCGAGAATTCGTTTAGGGAGTAACAATCAGTTCATAGACAAACAGCACTATTTTTTGTTATCACAAAGAAAATAAAGATAGGATCGAAAATCAAAGTCGGCCAGCGATTCAGAGTGAAAACATGCATCCAGGGAAAGCTTTAATAGCCATGGCGCCCTGGGCTAGATCTTTTTCATCAGTTCTTTGAATGATATATTATAGAAAGCCGGCCTTGAATACACTTATAATTGAAATTTTGAAAACAGCTTGAAAAAACAAAGAAAGATGTATCAGAAAGCAAAAAAACTTTTTGTGGGGGTTTTATTGCTGCTAAAAAAATATGATCTTTCTTTTCGAGGAATAAAAATTTGATGACACTTCTAGATTACAATCCTGCAAGCTGTGAAATCTTGCAGCCAGCGCTTTTCCATTCACAGAATTTACACCACAAAGTTCGGTTAATACTAATCTTGTCTACATCTTGTCTTGTATGTATTTAAAAAGATTGTTTAATCTAATCACGACAAAATCTGTCATTAAATAAAGACAATATTTAAAAATATGATAGATTTTTTGAATAAAAAAACTACAGTAAAACTCCAGTTATCCGAATCAATTGGGACCGGACCCCATTCGGATAATTGGATTTTTTTCCGAAAAAAGGGTCTATTTTAATTAATTACTGTATGCATGTTGAAAATGGGAGAAAAAAATATTTTTAAAGAAAAAGAGCTTTTAAATCCTTCTATATATAAAAAAAAGTTTTGATTTGGAAATGGACCAATGAAAATCTGCGTAGATCATCCGGGTATACACCTACTAGATCGGCATCCATATTTTTTATGACCGGGGGTCCTTCTCCGTTAATCTTAAGAAAACTGTTTCATACAAAAATATGAAAATCGGTAGTATTATAGAGACATGTTTGTTAAACACGCGGATGCAGACAGTTTTTAAATCGAATAATTATTTTAAGAGATATTTAATGTTAAAGATGGTCAAAATCGTTCCATTAAAAAAGTTTTATAGGAAAAAAACTATACATAGGAGTTTAAGCATTTTTCGATTATTTTATACATTGGAAGTTCCAGATGTGCAGACTGCAATTATCTTTTTAATTTGACTCATTTTTTGAGGATTTATTTTCCATTTTAAATTCAAATTTTCAGCATTTCGAGAGATATTTTTTACACATTTTAGAAAAGGGCAATTATTTTAAACTGTTGGCAATTTTAAAAACAGCACAAAGATTAATATTTCCTGCCAATAAAAAATGTATTTACACGTGGCTATTATAAACAGAAAGAAACTTTCAAATTAGAATTAAGTGATTACGTGTTAAAAATCAGGAAAATATTGAAAATTACATCATAAAAACACACGTGAATTTTAAAAGGGAAAGAAAATTTTTAAATACTAAATTCATTATTATGCGCTAAAAGTCACAAATGCAGGAAATTACGTCATATTTAAAAAGGCCAAATAAGTAAAAGATGGCAAAACTCTTTAAATTAAAAAATATATTTGCATATTTCATATTTTGAGATAATCTTTTCAACTATTATCGTGAATTCTAAGACAGCGCAAATAATATTTCCTTTCTAACAACAAAAGAATTTTCATGTGAATACCCTTTGCAAAAAATGACATAGGATTTTTTATGGAAACATATGGTTTTATAGGGAAAATCATAACATTTTTATGGCATTATATGTAAACATACTGTATTCATATGGTAAACATTCTTCTTTCTATGGTAATCCATAGCAAAGTGTATGGTAAAATTATAGGGTAATGACATTTACCATATATTATATGGTATTCCATAGCAAAGTGTATGGTAAAATTATAGGGTAATGATATTTACCATATATTATATGGTATTCCATAGCAATGTGTATGATAAAATTATAGGGTAATGAAATTTACCATATATGTCAATGGTGTTCCATAGCATGATGTTATTAAAAAGAAAAAGGAAACTTTGGTGAAAATTACATCAGATTTAAAACGATACATTTAAAAGAACTTTCTCATAGCGTTGTTAAAAATTACCGAGAGACAAAGACTCTGTGTACTTAATTCATTTTACATTAGCTTACTTTCAAATTTTTAACTAATTTTTAACATTTTCCAATAAAGTTGAAAAGTGTTATTGATTTCGGTTCATCTGTTCGCGTTCTAACTCTCGTAAATATACTCGGACCGCACTGAAATTTTTGGTTATTGACGTTTAGCCTAGCACGAACGACGAACCCTATTTCAAATGAAGTTTGTAGCGTGTTTAGTTCATTGACAGGGACAGTCAAAAGTATTCCTTTACATTACGGCCAATGGGAAAAAATCATTTCAAATGAATTTTAAAGATGTTACACCTTTTCAAACATAATAAAAAATATGCATTTACGAAGTGCACTGAAATATGCAGAATATTCTGTAGCATATGCGGTGCAACGAATAGTTACTATTCATTTACAAGGCTACACAAAAGAATTCCATTACAAATGGTATAGGGGGAAATTGTTTGCGGCGTATTTTAATTATACAAATTCATATATAATAAAATTGATATACGTCGGTGAGGCTTACTTAAGTTATTTCATGCATAATACGAAGTGCATAGCATTTACAGGAACATACAAAACATTTCAGACAAGTATTTTCTATCCGAAGTACTGTATATCAGCGGCGATAGCTGGGAATGCATTTTTAATTATGCTATGCGCTTTTAAGTTTCGCTATATTTATGCATACTATATGGTGTGTGTAAATATTATAGTTGATATACAGGGTTACGCAAAAGAATTCGTAAAGGTTACTGAGTATAACCGTAAATTGCTGAAAGGTGGGTTTAAAATGTGTTATGTTGAACTGCATGTAGTTTTCTATGAAATATTTGTAGAATATAGATAAAATGATATACAGGGCCACGCAAAGAATTGGTATATGGCTGCCTATAGATGATAAATTCTGGAAATGCGATTTCAGTAGTTTTAAGAGTGATTTAGTTTGAATTAAAGTTTAGCTAAATAGTGGCGTGTAATAAAGGTACTAGGTAAACAACAGGGCTGAACAAAAGTATTCAAGTATGTTTCCATCTATTAGTATAAATTGCTGAAAGAGAAATTTCAATCTGTTATGCGTTTTCTTGCTAAACTAAATTTTCTATTATATAGTATATATATCAGCCTACAGATCAAATACAGGGCTGTTCGGAAGAATTGGAATAAATATTTGGCTATGGATGGTAACTGCTGAAATCAGTTTTTTAAGTGTTTAGTTAGTTATCTTATTTACCTTATTTCCCTAAATAACGAAGTTTTGTTAAAGCTTTCAGGGAGTGTTGGAAAGTGTTTCATAATCTATGCCGTACGCATGATTTTTCTTTCTTGCTTTTAATCAAAGACGAAAACAGCCATTGTATCTCTTAACAGCGGCTGATTTCGTCTTAAAAATCTCCAATCAAAAGAAAATGAATGAAAACCCGTTTACAGGGAGATCGTCACTGTTTTTTTAAATTATAATTCAATCTTTTTAAGGCCGATGAAATTAGCATGCTTTTAGAATCTGAAGTGTCTGAACGGGGGTTGGCGAGCGTAGCTCGTAGGGGGCAGCTCCCCCTAGTTAATTAAATGAAAAGGCAACACTTTTACATGTTAAGCGTACTTATAAGTGCTGTACATTAGTACAGTATGTACGTACCGTACTGTAAATGAAAGTCATTGCTTGCTGAACATCTCGGTCAAAGTAAGCTGTTTGACAGTCTTCGTCCGTTTTCGGGCAGCCAAGTCGCACACCCGCTTGACCGTGAGAAGTTGCATGTGGTCACACTTGGGCTGGCGCTCCATCCTCTTCAACTCAGTTTCAAGGCCGGCAAATGCTTCACTCTGATGGTTTCGTGTCAGCTTCAACTTCGACATTAAGATCCTCTTCTTCCTCGACGCTTTCTTCTCTGACACTTTCAATAAGTTCATCATCATTTAGAATTTGAATTCGCAGTACGTTTCCGTCTTAATTTTTTTTCTGAATTTCTAAAAGCGATTCGGATAGTCGGAGTTCGGATAATTGGAGTTCTATTGTATATGTTATATGATATCAGTCACCTATTACAGGCAAATCTATGTTCAACTTACTGGAATTTTTAGATATTACATTATTCGTTTTAGAAAAAAAGATATAATAAGCCATTTTCATACTTGGCACTGTGCAAATGTGTTAAACCTTGTTAAACCAGATACAACACAAGCCATTAAAATTGACTTGTATTCGTTAAAATTTTTGCGCCCTCTGAAAATCCAAGGTCTGCGCCCTTTTGCCTGGCCCAGTCCGACCCTGATTGAGACAGGCTCCCAGATGACCGGAAAAAGAAACCTTAAAGGTGCAGAAATTTTAAAATGAAAAACAGACGTACTTGAAAAAGTTTTTTTCTAACAGTGTCTTTTGGATATGAGCTCATCTTCTTCTGCTAATAGTCAATAGTGTGTCAGAAATTTTGCCAAAAGTTAAAAATGAAAAAAGGGCATGTAACCAAAAGTATGTATATAATTTTTATTAAAATGACCGCAGTATCGAGACAATTAGAGATGGGCAACATCGTTCCTTTTAAGGAATCGTTCCAGCCGGAATCGTTCACCGAAATGAACGAGTTCTTCGGAGTCGTTCATTTCGGAATCGTTCCGAAAAAAAGGAACGAATCCGAGAAAAAGGAACGATTCCGAGAAAAAAGGAACGATTCCGAAAAAAATGAACGATTCCGTAAAAAATGAACGATTTTGGAAAAATAAAGGATTCCAAGGGGAAAAAAACACTTCCAAGGGAGAAAAAACACTTCCGAGATAAAGAAAACTACATGCAATCCATAATATTTTTTACTAATTTATTTTCTTATGTACCCATCCATTTTCTTACGCATCCAGTCGGCTTAATTTTGTAATGTTTTGGACATATGATTTTGTTTTTAAGAGTTCATTTCATTGATCGGGGTGTGCAATTAATTTGCAGTTCTTTCTAACTTTATGATTTATGGTATAAAACATAAATCCTCTTGGAAATTTAAGGGCGGTGCAAGGTCTATTCGATTTTCAGTGTAATCATTGGTTTCTCTTGAAAATATGTCGTCAAATGACCGTCCATTTATATTATTATTTTATACAGTGTGTCTTTACTCTCAACGATGTTCAATGGCTAATTCCTAAACCGTTAGTCATAGACCTATAATTCCAATTACAAAAATGTTTTAAATAAGGTAAAAAATTATTCTGAAAGTAATTTAGATCAATAAAAATATTTCTAAAAAAGTTACGAAATTTAATTTTTTATACGGTCCCCCGGCCCTATAAGTGATATTTAGTAAAAATTTCCTGTTCTCTTAAAAGAAAGACAAAAAAAGTCCCATTCATCTAACACTAAAATTCATGAAGTTATACGAAACGTTGAACTGCAAGACTTATGCCACTTTTCTGCATCCGAATACACATGAGTTTAGCCATGCTTCGTAAACAAAGTGCTTAAAGTATTTGAAGGATTTATTTCATGTGTAGCTGCGATTTGAAAGAAATCGTATTACGACAGATTTTTGTAAGTATTTGAAGCTGTTTCTTTTCATGATTTTTTTAACAAAAATTATGCTATTTTTATAAGCTTTTATTTAACCTATTAACCGCTAAAACTATAAAGTAGGAATTTTAAAATTTCTTGTTGAAAGTCGCTTGTCACCACAAATTCAGAAAGGTAATTTTCGCTTTATTAAAATATCAAAATTTCTGCCAATAAATAAGGCAATTTTTTTAATTCTAAAATAGTGGTAACAAAGTAATTAATTTAAGCATGCGCAATTGTTTTGACCGTTGCGTGAACGCGACATCAGCGGGTAATGGGTTAACTTGAAACGATCGTATGTATGTCTTTCCAGTTCAAAATTTGTACTCGAAATTCAACTTACTTTAAAATATGCGATCGAGGTTAAATTTTACATATTGACGTAAATCAGATGACAATGTAATATTATTATGAATTTCAGTGCTTACCATTATGAACTTATTTTACAGGGTAACACAAAAAATTTCGGATAGATTACTGCCAACAAGTTTACTAAAAAGTTTTAAATTAGATAACACAAGACTGCGATGGTTGTGTTTTTTTATTTTTTAAATTATGTATTTTTAAAATTATGATTTTTATGTATTTTTTAGCGCTGAATCCGAAAATTATCTTCATTTTTAACCATCATGTCAGGATTCTTTGCAAATAGTAAATTTCAAAATTGAAAAAATAGCTAATACTGTAAAAAAGAGTCGATGGTTGCAATTTCTAACTTTTACGATTGATTTGTATGTGCTTTTTAGCCCTGAATGTAAAAAATACCTTCATATTTAACCATCATGTTAGACTTTTTTGCAAATGGTAAATTTCAAAGTTAAAAAATAGCGAAAATCTGATACTATAAAATGGATGTAAAACTTCTTTTATTCAATTTAATTTAATTTAATTCAAGAATTTATTCAATTTTTGGCTTATACTGGGATTCTTACAGCTAAACAGCTCGGTGATCCAATGATGTGGGAAGGGAAGAGGTTCAATTAAGACTTTGAACTTTTAAACTTTGAAATTTACAATTTGCGAAAAATCCTGACGTGATGGTTAAAAATGAAGGTCATTTTCGGATTCAATAGTAAAAAATAGATAAAAATCAATTATCAAAAGTTAAAGAAATAACAATCACGTCTATTTTATACTCTCAGATTTCCGTAAATTTTTCACTTTTTAGATTTCAAATTTACGATTTGCAAAAAATCTGTACTTTGTGATAAAAAATGAAGGCCATTTTTGGATTCAGTGCTACAAAATACGTAAGAACTAATTATCAAAAGCTAAAACACATGACACAACACAAATTTGCATCCTAGTGTAATCTAATAACATTTCAAAATATGTGTCATTTTGCAAAGAATCGAGGCTGTTGCTTTTCAACATTTTATTTAACGAAAATTCTATTATTTTTTCCCTGTTATATGTTTAGTACAAGCTGTATATTTTGCATTAATATTTCAGAATGATTATAGATTTCTAATTTATAATGCAATGTTAATTTTACTATCAACTATTTTTTTTTATATACCTGAAGATTATTTATATTTCTAGTAAATTTGTAAATGACCCCTATTTTGCAGCAAAAAATGTGCTCCAACTTTAAACAGCCAGTTTCAGGATAAAACTTCAGTCAGTTTTAATCTTAGAATAATAGGACTTTTATTTGTCTTACTTGTAAGTTATACTATAGTTAATAGGAAAGTTTTACTAACTATAACTTGAAGGACCGGGGGACCGTATAAAAAATTAAATTTCGTAATTTTTCAAGAAATGATTCTATTGACCCAAATCACTTTTCAAATACTTCTTTGTCCCCATTTAAAACATTTTTTTTAATTGGAACTATATGGCTATGACTAAAGGTTTAGGAATTAGCCATTGGACATCGTTGAGAGTGGACATCCTGTATAGGAAATTTTATTATTGCTCTGATATTTGTCACCGGGGTCTAGGAATTTTTAGTCTCATAGATTCCTCTTCAAAATCTACCTCTAGGTAATCCTAATTTCATTTTTCATTCTGAATCTCATTTTTCATTTGGATGGCCCTACTGGTTTGGATATGTAACTTGTTAAAATAGATTACATTTTTGTTCGTTTTGTTCCAGTGTCCGTACTTTCAATAACTTTATCCCATTTATCGTCTTTCTCCTCAGTTCCCTAACTTTACGCACACAGGACATTTGCATAATTCATCAACATTATTATCACTGCCTTCAGGATCTGGTTCAGAAGTGGAACATCCTATTCTATAGCAATCATCTTGTAGTACAATTCAGTGATATATATCAATTTTAGTGCATTTGAAATAGCTTAATGTCATTAAAATGCACTGCAAACGACTTTTTCCCGTTGACCATAATGTAACGAAATACTTTTGAGTGCCTCTGTAAATGAACTATTAATGCTACACTCTTCATATTGAATACCAAACATCACATGGTAAACATCATTAACATATATCAATTGCATGGGAATCCGAGTATATTTAAGGGAGTTAGGTATATCACACACTGAGACGACAGAACGACATAAAGCGCAACATGAAGTGCAAAAACCGGTCGAAACAAAGAACGAAGTTGTTACAAACTTGTTCTAAACCAGTTTTTCTAGCGAATTCAAGCGACATGTCTTATGTGTCGCCTTAGTGTGTGACTTGCCTTAGAGCGTGAACAGGCGGTCTGACGGACAGACAAACCGCATTCATAAACACTAACTTTATTGGAAAGGGTTAAAAAGTAAAGCACGTTTTTGCACACTGTCTTTCCTGAGTGACTGATGTATGTCTTGTCTTATACCATAACATCGCTATTTGTAAACTGCTGTTAACTACGTAGAATTTCAATAAACTTACAGCTCTTTTTGAATCTCCAATTTCACGAGAACCTACAGAAATTTCTCTAATTTCACACCCTCATCCGCCGTCATCCTCTCTCCACTTATACTGAACCCCAGTTCGATGTGAGTGAATTGCGATGCTAATATGTTTGTTTGGATTGGGATCTTTGGAGCTTCATAACTCATGAAGTCATGGAACACTTGTGTTACACGAAAGGGTAAAAGTTCCTTCAGATGATTTGTAAACAGATTCATTAGCAGCATGGCTATGGCTAGTGATATTTATAAAATAATATTATATATATTAATATTATAATATGCATATATATAGTAATATATATGATTTTATACATATATAGTACATATTATCTCCGCCATAAGATATAGTGATTCACTAAACTTCAAAGTTCTATTTCTTTAAATTTGAAATTTGCTAACATTTTAACTGAAAAACGGTTTATTGGTTTAATTAAATTAAACAAATTAAAAGTATGTCCATTATTATTACAGAGTGTAGTACTATATAAAGAACTATCCTTTTGACGATGTTTCGGCCGTTGAATAAAATACATATGTTGTAAACGTGTTAGATAATACCAACCTTAATTTTTTGAGAATTTGACTATTTTTTATTCGGAGTTAAACTTTTTATTGTCAAAACTATTTAAAATAGATAAAACATTTTGTTAAATTCTAACTTTTCAGAAAACTTTATGTAATTTAAAAAAAATGAAAATAAATAAATAAATCTTCTAAGTGAAAAGAATAACAATAAGAAAGGAAAATACATAAAATTTAGTATCGCATTTGCAGTAAGTTTTACCTCAATAAAAACGGAAGTTTGGTATTAGGCTTGAAACATTAAATTTAGTTTGGCTTGAAGGAAGCCTTGCTTTGATCGAAATTAAACTCAAATATGTATTATCCATCACCACAGTAACAGGCATTAATCGTGGCATTGATTTCGGGATTTGCGAGTATCAATAACGATCTAGAAATCTGAATTATTATAAGAAATTATAACGATAAACGATTTTTTTTTTTGCTTTTATTTTACGTTGAATTAAAACAAAGTCACAGTTATTTAAATTCTAATTATTTAGCAAGAAATAGAAATAAAATAACAAATGAAAAAACTGTACAAAATCACAACTTGCATTCTTCGGAAACCAATAATTAAATTCGTATATTGTAAAACTTTTTAAATGCAATATTAACCCATTAAAGACTGACGTTGCGTTTTCGCAACATTATATTTGTGAATTTTTAAATTTTTTTGATACCAGCAAAAGAGAAAAGTAAAATGTGGCTTATTTAATTAACACATTTCAGTGATTCATAAAGTAAAAGTAAGGGTTTAACAAAAAATGGCGCGAACTGAATAAAATTACTGTAAAACATGCTGGTCCTTAATGGGTTAACCTTCCGCATACCAGACCGGTGCAACAGACCTGATAGGTACATTCAAATTGATTTTTCACATTTAAAAAAATGAAAATTTTGTAAATATGTGACTTTTTCTGGAATGTTCTACTCAAAAGAATAGAACATCCCAGAAAAAAACCCCCATATTTACAGGAATTTCAGTTTTTAAAATAAATTAGAAATGTCATTATAAATGTACCTGCCGGGGCCATTGAACCCCTCTGGTAGGCGGATGGTTAACATAAATCTATTAAACCGAAATAAGCATAAAATATGCAGCTTTACATATATATCGCAGTGTTGGAGAAAATCCGATAATCTATATGTAGCACGTGATTTTTCTTTCCCGTTTTATACTCAAAACGGCCATTAAGAGAGCGAACCGCGGTTAAATTATTTCAATCCCACCCACCACTGTTACTGTTATATTATTATTATTATTAGACATTATGCTTTTTGAAATATTCATTATCTTAAGAAAGAAAGAAACGTTTTACAAAAGTTCCTTGTTCTAACAGATCTATGTAACCCTCATAGCATGCTTAGTCACAGTGACGTCATTGTGACGTCACTGTAAGTCACTGTGGTCACGTCACATCTGTGACCAAAATGCCACCACTCAGTGATGTCACATTGTGACTGAGATGTGAACTTCTTACAAAACTTTAAAAAATTACAAAAATTATTAAAAACATGTTATTTACTGTAAAAAATATTTTTCTGCCGGATTAAAATTTTTTTAAACCGTGGTCCAAGTTGCATCTGTGCCTCTAACAAAAACTTTTTATTTTCATATAACATAAAATGTAATTAATTCATCAGCAACACAAAACGATTTCCTACTTATGAGAATTTCATATTATTAAAAAAATGTTTTAGGTAAGCAGACCTCGACTTATCTTTTATAAAGATTTTTGTAAATGATCATCTGTTATACTAGAAGTTTCTCAAAGAGTAGTCGAAACATTTCTGTCGTTTCAAACTAAAAACTTTCTATTACAGTTAAGGCTGCAGCTTTTAATAAGCACGCAGAAAGCGTCTTCAAAGTTTAGTCATATATGCATTTCTTGCTTTATAATTTGCATTCAAGTCATTTTTTTTCCTCTTAGTGTTTCACTATTTTAAGTATTTTTTTTTTTTATTCTACTTCTTTCAAACGTTTAAAATAGAATTGACATTTTCCGAATATAAAATTAATGTACAAAATTTAGGCAAAGCCCACGACATAATTAATTATTCATGTTTTATTTTTTGTTTTCAAAATATATCTTTAAAAATTATTTTACAAGTTTTATTCTACAGAAAATTAATATTAAGAGAATGACAGATTGACAAAGAAAAACTCATCCCTTCTCGATAATCTTGTTGTATTTTTTAAGAAGACATTTTGTATATATTACCTGTGATACAAATTTTACTTTTAAAAAAAAGGAGGGAGTCATCATTATTATCATTAAATTAATTTGTATACATTTTGAAAAATTAAGCAATGTTTTATCTAGTAAACTCTAATTATGGATAATATTATTATTATAATTTACGTAAATGAAACTATACAATTCAATAAAACTGATAAAAATAAAAGATGAAATACAATAAAACATTTTCAAACAGGTGAATTAGAGACAATTTGACAAAATTATTACGCATTTAATTTCCTTCCGAAACTGTGGTATAGAAAAACAAATAAAACCAAACGACATCTGCTTCGAACTTCGAAACTTAAAAATCGTCTGCATCTGCACTATTTCAGTTGTTACCACTCGACCGCAGAATAACGGATAAAAGTAACAGTGAAACTTTTTAGAATAAACGCGGGACACTGGACAGTTCTGTGGACACTGAAGTTCTGTGAACACTGTGGACACTGAAGTTCTGTGGACACTGGACAGGATAGATGTGTTGACACGGATTTAAAAACTGAAACAAGAACGTTCTCAGGATCCAAGTTAGTTCAGCTAACAAAATATAAACCCGAGAAAATTACGGTAGCTTTGACTTGTTGAAGATGATTCAAGTCATTGCTATCGTACTTATAATCGGATTTAATTGGTTCCCCAAAATCAAAGTATCACGTACAACGTCAATGAAATTAGGTATGTAAAAATATTATTTTCCCTGTTTGCTTTTTTTTTTATTTTATTACAACAATTTTAGTTAGTTTCTCATTAACATGCTGTAGAACATAAATATTTCATTACATTTATTTTTTATTTTGCTGAAATATCTAAAATATTATTTTCCGTGTTTGCTTTTTTTTTTTTTTTTTTTTTTTTTTTTTTTAATTACAATGATTTCAGTTATCTTCTAATAAACATGTTATAGAACACAAATATTTCATTACATTTATTTTTTATTTTGTTAAAATATCTAACTTCCTTTTCAACAGCTTTGATCAGATTATTAAAATTAGTGATTTAAATTGCATTTTAATCTGGTTTATTTTCTTATTTAAATATTGGGTTAAAACCACATGGTGGCATAAATATAAAAGTATATGGACAAGTATTATCATCAATCATTAACATAATTAATAGACATTTAAAGATAATTAAATTATTTAAAATTTTTGGATGTTATTAACGTTTACCATAGCAAGCCCCCTATTTGTAATGAAGTTTGTAGCATGTTATTTCATTTACAGGGACAGTCAATTGTATTCCATTACATTACGGCCTGTGGAAAAAAAATCGTTTCAAATGATTTTTAATGATTTTACACGCTTTCAAACAGAATAAAATTGATATGCATTTATGAAGCGCACTAAAATGTGCATTCCATAGAATATGCGATGCAAAGAATAGTTATTGTTCATTTACAGGGCTAAAAAAGGAATTCCAATACATAATGATATAGGGGTGGAGGGAATTGTTTGCGGCGTACTTTATTTATGTTAATCTATTTGATATGTAATGAAATTGATATACGTCGTTGAGGTTTACATACTATGAATTATTTCATGTATAATACGAAGTGTATATAGCATTTACAGGGACACACAAAATATTTCAGATACTATATTGTATCCGAAGTACTGTTCATTAGCGATGATTGCTGGAAATACATTTTTAATTATGATATACACTTTTATGATTCACTACATTTATGCATAGTATATGGTGTATATACCGGGTGTCCCAAAAAGGACTGACTGATTTTAAAATTCAATAACTTGCAAACGGTGACAGATATTAAAAAAATTCTTGCAGGAGGGTTATGCAAAAGGTCAAAAGTTTTATTACAGTGATTTTCAATTTTAGTTCGAATTACAAACAATAGATGGCGCTGTAAGCAATAGTCGCTAAATTCAGGCTCGATTTTTGGTACTTCGTGGCCCGGATAATACGTTTCCATCTCCTTTTTGTGCATGGAACAAGATAAAGGACCAAAAATCGAGCCTGTATTTAGCGACTATTGCTTACAGCGCCATCTATTGTTTGTAAATCGAACTAAAATTGAAAATCACTGTAATAAAACTTTTGACCTTATGCATAACCCTCCTGCAAGAATTTTTTTAATATCTGTCACCGTTTGCAAGTTATTGAATTTTAAAATCAGTCAGTCCTTTTTGGGACACCCGGTATATATGCTATAATTCATGTACAGGAATATACAAAAGTATTCGAAAGGGTTACTGGGTATTGCTTAAAGGAGGTTTTTAAATAAGTTATGCATTTTAACGCTGCACTGTATTTAATTTACTAAGAAATGTTTGTAGTATATAGATAAAATGATATACAGGGTCACGCAAAGAATTGGATACGTTGCCATCTATGAATTATAATTTCTGGAAATGTAATTTCAGCAGTTTTAAGAGTGTTTTAGCTTGAATAAAATTTTAACTAAATAGTGGCGTGTAATAAAGGTTCTAGGTAAACTACAGGGTTGTACAAAATTATTTAAGTATATGTTTCCATATATTAGTATAAATTGCTGAAAGAGAATTTCAACCTGTTATGCGTTTCCTTGATAAACTAAATTTTTCCATTATATAGTATATATATATCAATCTACAGATCAAATACAGGACTGTTTAAAAGAATTAGAAAACATATTTGGCTGTGGATGGTAGGGTGTCAACGATTTTAATCGGTTGATTTAAATCAGCGATTAAATCATGATTTTAATCAACCGATTTTTTTAAAAAAATCATTGATTAAAATCAAAAATTTTCTAAATGTTTAAAATGTCAAAAAAAAGTATTAAATCTATCATGAACATAATTTGAAAGTTTCTACAGGTATTTTGACTTATTAATAAACAAAAAAAAGAGCTTTAAATAATTGTTTCTAAGCTTAATTCATTAGTATTGTAAAAAAAATTAAAAACAGTTGAGTTTGTAAAAAGCACTGTTTTTAAGTTTTTATCCAAATTAAAACAGTTTCATTTAAAAATGATATTTAAATCTAACATAATTTGCAATGTCATAATTTCCTTTAGGTAATCAATTTATGCATTATTTTATATAAAATACACATAGCAAGTATAATTACATTTCTACAAGTAAAAGAATAAATAGTAATTAATAGCAATCTCAAGTTAAAGAAGAATGAGAGAATGACATCTGCTCAGCAGCTAAATTGTAAATGAATGCATAAGAGAAAAAGAAATAATTGGTATAAAAATGCTAAGCACAGCAAGAGCTTCTTTGGTATAGGTTGAATAAATGTTTATTATTATTAATATTATTATTATTATTTTTTTTTTGTAACTCATATATATTAAAAAATTGAACCATTGAAAGCTAATAGAGGTAATAATGCTGTTACTTAAATATTTTGAGGATTTCAGATATTAGTGGCTAACTTATATTTATTCTATATGAATGGGTTTAACTCATTTTCATTTTTTTCTTTTTTTTTTTTTTTTGGTTAGCATACACGTACATGTGTGTAAGTATAGATTTTGGTGGTTTACAGAAATTTTCCTAAATACAAAGGCAAAATGAGCTGCAAATAATATTTGTTAGTTTTGTTATTTGTGCTACTAACTAATGAATTTTACTTATTTGCAGTTTTTATTAATTCTGTAATTACTTATACTGCTTCTTCTAGGCCATTTTGTTTAATGGTGCCACACCATGCCCCTTTTGAAATTGGCAAAATGCACCCTGCCTTAAAAAAAGAAAAAAAAAAGTTGAAATTTACCTGTAGTTGTAGCCAGAGATTTCTTGTAAAAAACTTCCCCATTCAACAGTATTCTAAATTCATGTGGAAAAAATCTTGCAAAAATATAGAACTTTATTTCTTTAGAAAAAACAGGATATTATTAAAACATGTTATTTAATTGTATTTTTCAATTTGTTATTCATAAAATTATTAAAAATTAAGGACACTTTACTTATAATGCTAAAAAATATTCTTTTTTTTTTCTTACATCATTACTAAACACATTACTAATATATTTCCTCATGAAATAGTGCCCGTTTTTTGAACTAGCATCCTGTCCCTTTTTCTTTCTAAAATGAATTATTATCATTTTAATAATTAAGGCTTAAAAATGTATAATATGTTCCTAATTAGAGAGTTGATTGTTTAATAATTAATTTGAAGTAATGTTAGCTATTTAATATAAAATGCAGTTAATAATTTTCATAAATGTTAAGTATCTCTAGTATTTATAAAGTTTTACATAATTATTACAATATTAATGTATATAACATTATTGTATAATACTACCTAATGAAACTACTAATTTGCAGTTTTTATTTCTGTAATTACAAACTAACAATTATAATTTTATTAATTAAAGTGTAAAAACATAGATTATGTTAGCAATTAGTGGTGTAATTGTTTTGGAAACCTAAAACTCATGATAGCTATTCAGTATTTGAACGCTGGGAAAAAAATCATACAAATCTGATTTAAATAAAAAAAATCTGATTTAAATAAAAAAAAAACGATTTTTTTGATTTTTTTTTTAATTATGATTTTTTTACACCTTAGTGGATGGTAACTGTGTAAATCAGTTTTCAAATGTTTTACGCGTTTTCATGTTTACTTAGTTATCTTATTTACGTTATTTCCCCCGATGTCTTGATAAAACATTTAGGAAGAGTTGGAAAGTGTTTTATAATCTATGCCTAACGCATGATATATCTTACTTGTTTTTTCTATTTCCCAGATCAGTCTTTTCATATAAAACATACCAAATCTAATTAGCTCATATTCACAAAATACAATATATACAGGAATAAAAAATTTAAATAAATAGGGCTTAATAAGTAACAGTTGTATTAATGTCCGTTAGACTCCATGTTCGTATTTAAAAAAGCAATGACAAATCATAACACATTAAAAAGCTTACACATTCTTAATATTAAGCTTGAATTCAAGATCAAGCTAACTTAATAAAAAAAGATGTCAGTTAATAAGCATTGTTTTTTAAATGGAAAATTAAAAATATTTTAGAAGAATAGGACTCCAAAATAGCGATATCTTGCTAAAAAGTACGGTAAAAAGATAAAATTTTATATTTCAAACAAAACTTTACTTTAAAATTATCGTAGTTTTTATGACAAGAATCATCACAGTATTAATACTTGGACATTTTTCCAGAGAGAAACATTCGCCTTGCATACAATATTTCAAATGAAAATCAAATTTCAAATAAATTGCTTAAAAGGTGCAAAGGCCAACATACTGAAAAATATCCACGCCGGGTCTCGATCCCGGGTCATCAGTATAGCGCACTGACATTCTACCGACTAAACCACATGGAACGATACCCAGCCTGGAAATTTTCTCCTTATTACATGTTGGCAAGGCTACAAACGCCGCACAAGATGGAATATTTATCGTGAGCCACCGTCATGGGGCAAACACGAAACTTAATTAAACCAGCATCGATTAAATCTATATTAATACTTGGAAATTTTTCCAGAGAGAAACATTCGCCTTGCATACAGTATTTCAAATGAAAATCAAATTTCAAATTAAAATTGCCTTTTAAGCTATTAATTTGAAATTTGATTTTCATTTGAAATATTGTATGCAAGGCGAATGGGTCTCTCTGAAAAAATTTCCAAGTATTAATATAGTTTCAATCGATGCTGGATTTAATTAAGTTTCGTGCTTGCGCCATGTCGGTGGTTGACGATAAATATTGCATCTTGTGCTGCGTTTGTAGCCTTGCCAACATGTAATAGTGAAAAAATTTCCAGGCTGGGTATCGTTCCATGTGGTTTAGTCGGCAAAACGTAAGTGCGCTATACTGATGGCCCGGGTTCGAGTTCCAGCATGGAATCTTTTTCACTAGTTCGCCTTTGCGCCTTTTAAGCAATTAATTTGAAATTTGATTTTCATTTGAAATCATCACAGAGTTTATGACAAGTTCGTCACAAATGACACATATTTCACAAATTGGTCACAGTGTGACTTCAAAACATTGTCACTTTCGTCACAGGTTCGTCACAAAGTTAATGCCAAAATAGTCACAAATGACACACTTTTCACAAATTAGTCACACCGTGACTTCACAGAGTGGTCACAATGTGACGTCACAAACGACCTCTAAAACGGCCATAACGACCTCACATTCTAGTCACTGTGACGTCACATCCACGTCACGTGACGTCACATCGACGGTCACAAAATCACAGTGTGACTTCACAACGACGTCGCCGTGACGTCACCATGCCTTACGGGAATAAACCTCAATGTAAGTTGATTAAAACAACAATCTTCGAGAGTTTTGAGATTTTTTTAATAATCTTCTTCAGGAGAGAAAAACAAGACGCCAAACTGTGGAAATAAAGTGGTACTCGAGCGCTCGTAGCTGGTCATACATTTCTTTTGACAAAGAGGATTCTCAAATTGAAATTATGTTTGAGGAAAAAACATGAAATAGTGAAATATGCATGAAAGTGCGTAACTCTACAATTATTAAAATAATTGAAAATCAGTTATTATTATCCCATTAAAATGCACTTTTTATGACCTAGTGATATATTTCTTATATTATTCAAAACAGTTTCTAATCAGATTTAAAAAAAATATTTTTCACTATTAATTAAACAAGCTTTTTCTTTGTTTTTCTTAAGGCTGTTCTTAAGTGATCTGCTCAACAAGCGTAAAACGTTTTAACACATTTACAAATTCATTTTTTAACGGAAAGATATAAAATTGGAAAGTTTGACCATGGAAGCGATTCGGAATTGAACTGTGTTTTCCATCTTTTGATCAGTAAATTACCTATTGAGTTATAATCGATTTTGATCACGTGACAAACATGTTTTTCGTCCATTTTTGAGCGATTATGCCCCTTTTGCGCGGAAATTTGGTTCAAAACGTCCACTTTGACACTATTTTCTGAAAGATCTATTGCGTTAGCAAAAAAACGGAAAAAACAGCTCGATTACATAGTTTCTGAACAACAACATCTGCTCGTTTCATGCATTTCCGAATAATAATAAATTAAAACTTTTGGATTTGAGAGCGGCCTTAAGAATCCATTTAGAAAAAATTCATTTTTTATGATACATTTACCAATTAGAAAAAGTATTAGTGTATTAAAGTACACATGGTGTTCCATTACCTTCGGGGTCCAGGTACTCAATCGGTAAAGCACGTAAAGTTTCTGGGTTAGAATCCCATCACGGACACTTTTTCACTCAGGTGGAAAAAATCCAATTCGTATAAAATATTTTTTTAATTATTTCTTTCAGATTAATTTAGCACAAGAAAATCAAATAGTAATGTTTATTAAACGCCCTACTCCGCCCCGCACTTCAATTTCTTTTTTCTTTCTTTCTTTTCTTTCTTTTTTTTTTTTTTTTTTTTTTTTTTTTTTTTTTGAGGAGGGGGGTGGGGGGGGGAGCACACACATTAGAAGAATATTTTGGCAATAAAGTCAGCTTTAATAGAATCAAAATCTGTTATTTTGAAATAAAATAGCGTATTTTAATTTATTAAAACTGACCAGTCTACAAGAAAAGAACCGATTCCGACGGAATCGTTCCTTTTCGGAGTCGGTACATTTCGGACCGGCTCCGAGAATTCGGTCCTTTTCGGAACGACTCCGAGGATTCGGTCCTTTTCGGAGTCGGTACATTTCGGAACGACTCCGAGGAATCGGTCCTTTTCGGAGTCGGTACATTTTGGACCGATTCCGAGGAACCGTTCCGAAAAGGACCGAATCCGAGGAATCGTTCCGAAAAGGACCGAATCCGAGGAATCGTTCCGAAAAGGACCGAATCCGAGGAACCGTTCCAAAAAGGACCGAATCCGAGGAACCGTTCCAAAAAGGACCGAATCCAAGGAACCGTTCCAAAAAGGACCGAATCCGAGGAACCGTTCCAAAAAGGACCGAATCCAAGGAACCGTTCCAAAAAGGACCGAATCCGAGGAACCGTTCCGAAAGGACCGAATCCGAGGAACCGTTCCGAAAGGACCGAATCCGAGGAACCGTTCCGAAAGGACCGAATCCGAGGAACCGTTCCTTTTTGGAATCGTTCCGAAAAGGACCGATTCCTTTTTACAGAATGGATTCGTTCCTTCAGTTTCACTGTCGGAATCGTTCCTTTGGATTCGTTCCTCAACAAATGACACATCTCTAGAGACAATACGATTCAGTCGTTCACTAACTGTTTTATTAAACTGCTGTTGGGATATTTAATAGGTAGAAATGAGTCAAATCAAACATTTTTCAAGTAGCAACTTGACTCATTTATTTATTTCGTTTAAATGGACAATTTTCATGCGAAATGTGAAACAATAGAATATTTAAAGTTACAATGCATGCTCGTAGTATTTGAAAGTTGTCAGTTATTGAAATTACGAAGGACGTCGCGCCCTAAGCCGAGAACGGCAGGTGCGTGGGACAAAGATTCAGATGGGACCACCTATAACATGCTTTTATCCACAATTTCTACTCATTAAAAAAATAATTTTGGGGGTATGAAAGGGAGGGGGGTGGCATTTTAAAGAGCCTGGCCTGTTGCCTCATTTGCCCTTTTCGCCTCACCTAGGGAAATGTTCGAGCAACAGTACAATTAATGAACTGCATTCCAATTCTTTAGTTTTTTCCCTTTTAGTGTTTAATTATTCCAATATTTGTCATCTTAAACTGGGGAAGGGGGTCGGAGTTCCTGTGACGCAAAAGCGATTGAACTATTTCTATTCTTACTACAGGCACACATTTGTTTCAAAATCTCCCACCTTTAGGGATTTTGCTTAGCCGGCGCCCATGCTGTATTCTTTGAATTTATCTACAGCCTCAGTTTTCCGAAACATATGGTCTGAAAGGAACACTAAGCAGAAAGTCAGTAAAAAAAATAACGCTATAGAAATATATGATTGCATTATAATGACGCACTGTTTCAATCATCATTAAGGATTATTTATTAGTGAAGTATGGTCTTTGGCTCTCATTAGACAATAAATATTTTGCACTACTGGAATTTAAATAACTGAAATTTTAAGCAAATTTTAAACATAAAATTGCTGGAAATTTGACTAAAATTAAAAAAAGAGACTTTTTTGGAATCAGATAATGTATTTGATACTGTTTCTAACTTTCTCTAAACCGAAAGCCCCTTAAATACTAGAAGAACGAAATCTACTTAGGGGTGAGGTTTCGTTGGGATAATATCGTGCTAAGCCTTTTTATAATATATACAGGGCTTAATTTGCGCCGGAGCCCGGCTCCGGTACTTCTCTGTTTTTAGTAAATATTCAAATATTGGTCGGAATTCACCGGAGCTCATAAATACAGGGCTCCGGAACCCAGTGCAATTGCGCTTCCGAAAAACCGAAGTCTAAATTACTTTTTTCTTTCCTTCCCATCTCCAAGCTTTTGCATTGTTTTTTACCAAAACACTTATATGTGACGCAATGTGTCGCACATGTAGAAGATGGAGATAAAACAGACTCAAAATTTGTATAATAGATTTTGGGCTTGGACCGACTCTAGCTCAAAATGTATTACAATTAAAATTTTTATTCATGTATAGAAAAAAAAAAAACTTTTCCTCCTTTAAAATTACTTATTATATTCTATTTCATATCATTTTAATGCTATTTTGATCAAAATGTAGGGGAAACTGAAATCGTGTTTTTCTATTTCAAATTATGTCGGCGACAACGTGTTGTTAATACGACGCCACTAAAGAGACTGAGCAATGAATTTGCTTTCAGTTCGATTTTCTTTTGTGGCAGTAGGATAATTTTTATTGGTTGGGTTTTAGTTTTTAATTTTATTTACATATCTAACCTGAAAAGAATATTTTCTGCTTTAGCCAACGAGCATCAGCTTGAAGTTTTGTTTGTTTGATGTTTTTTGTCTTCTATTGCGTACGAGTATAAAAATCACAGTGATTTTTCTATTTTTTTTTAAAATCATGTACGGTACCCATGCTAAGGCTTTGCTCTGCACATTTACAAAATCACTTTCATTTGTAAATAGATATAATTGCCATGTTATTGTTATTCTGATAGAAAGCAATCAAGCAGTATTCCTCCTTTTTCTATAAAAGCATCGGTTCTTTCCGATAACGGTGCCAAACTTTTAATTTAATCTGATTTTCAGAGACTCACCACAAAAGATTGTTATGCGGAAGAATCGATCATAGTTTAAGATATGCACCTTTTATAGGAAATTGTAAAACATTGTTCCATTCTTCAGCATATAAATGTTAATTTCTCTAAATTTCATTCATTTTTTCTTAAAAATGCATAGACAAATGCAAAAACAATCCTTTTTTTGTATTAACACTATTTCCTAATCAATAATCCTTACCATATTTAATCGCAGAATTCTGCAATTAATTAACTTTAAAATCAGGTAAAAGATTACTATTCAGAAGGAGTGATAACTAAAAAGTACAATAGTTGACAGCTAAGTATATGCTGATAAGTATATTTAAAATTTATATTTTGCTAAAGAAAAAAAATGCTTTAAATTTTGCAAATAATGTACGAAATAAAAACATGCAGATTGAATGACGGGGGGGGTATGGTTGTTGTACCGGTTCCGCAGAATATTAGGGCTCCGGTACTTTTTTTGTTAGAAATTATGCCCTGAATATATACACTATACAGGCTTATACCTAAGCGGAATTTTTCTCTTATTATTTAAAATTAAGCAAAAAAAAAAGTAAATTTAACGCCTTCCTTTTTTTAAAAAAATCATCCAAGATAACCAATCTTTTGAGTGGGGCAAAGGTCCTTCCTTGCCCCCCGCCCCTTCTCCCACTGGCACTCATGACATGCACTTTATTATTTGCAGATCTAATAAACAGAAGTTGAGCAGAATTAGTTTACTTTCATATCTCATTAACCGGAGCCAAGAGCTCTAACGTAATGAATGAAACAACATAAGATTGACAATATAGAATTGTGAAACACAAGCCTATTTAAATGATATAAAAAACTGTTGGAACCAGATTGAAAAGTAAAGCTCAATCTAAAAAAAATTACAGTAAAAAATTGGCAAATAGTTTCAGTCTAAAAAAGAAAGTAGTGCGTAGAAAAGTAATGGAACCAGATTATCTGTAAAGCTCATGAAATTACCCAAATTTTTGTTGATAGCTGAAAATGTGGACTGAGCTTTACTGGTGCCTTAAAATCAATCAGGGTAATAAAGGTATTTTTAACACATTCTAAATTCCAATCATTGATAACCAGTTTAAAAATGTGGGTTCATAAGAATAGGTTAGAGGCTGATTTGGTAATGAGCGACAAACTGAAAGATCCGTTCAGTACGAAGTATGGACCAAATTCTATTCCAGGGGTCACTGATAAGCCTGGAAGATCAAAGTCCAAGTAAACCCAAAACACTAAGCATGAACGATTCAACCATATGCTAACTATTTGTCTGGCGTAAGTCCATTGGCATAAGGTTCCCTTTTCACAGTAATTACATGAAAGAAAAATTATTACGTTAGTGTGTTATGTCAGAAATGTTAATAACAACAATTCCTCAACAACCTGACTATATTAATGTTACACTTAAAATATTACTTCATGGTTTACATTCTTTTAGCTTTGTGGAGTTTAGCGTGACATGATGCAATCATGTCCACAATTCTGGGCCTGGCAGATTTTTTTTAGTACATAACTACGCATTTTGTTTACTATACCCGGTACTCATTTTGAGTGGATAATATGATTCTGAATATAAGGCACCAGTAAAGCTCAGTCCACATTTTCAGCTATCAACAAAAATTTGGGTAATTTCATGAGCTTTACAGATAATCTGGTTCCATTACTTTTCTACGCACTACTTACTTTTTTAGACTGAAACTATTTGCCAATTTTTTACTGTAATTTTTTTTAGATTGAGCTTTACTCTTCAATCTGGTTCCAACAGTTTTTTATATCATTTCATACCTTTTTCAGATCCTTTCAGGAACTTAATCAATCAACTGCCACTAACCAAAAAACCGCCCCAACTAACCAACCAATGACCTCAATCAACCGGCCCAGCCAATTTCCCTAATCAAAAACTAACAGAAACTTTGGTTCAATAGTGTATTTGAAGAGCTCTGATGACCCCATACATATAGCTAACATCCATATTGGGATATTGACCTATACTTTACTCAGGACTAGCCGCCAGTCTAGTTTTATACATACTGTGATTTCTTAAATTTTTCTCCTACGTACCCACGCTCCTCTGTATTAAGGGACTTCGCAGTATCCTATGTCAACCCCTCAAACACACAAAAAACTAGAGTAAGAAACAGTCATAAGAAATGAATTAAAACTGTGAAAAAACTATAAAAAGGGAAAAATTTTGCTTTGGGCACTTAATGGGAATTTAAAATTTAAAAAAATCTGAAAACGACTGAATGCAGAAAAATGATTAAAAGTGATTGAGAATATTATACAATACACCTGTAAATAATATAAGAAATATTACTAATATTGGATATTTATAATAATATTTCGTAGGTCAAACTAAAATACTTTGATAATAACTAACATATTTACATCTAACTGTAACCATTGATAAAAAAAAATCAGGAAAATTTGAAAGTAGGTGTCCTTTGTAAAGTATGCATTAATTAAGGAGATAAATTACGTAAACGAGTCTATAGACAATTGGCGTATTTGGTAAGGATAAATTACATAATTGAATCTACAGACAATTGGCGCATGTTGCCAGGCGTCGTTTAGCACATAATTAACTTAAACGTAAGCACATACACCTATTTTTTTTTAAAGTTACCACACGCATGGGGTAACTCATTATTACATTTTGTCTACCATTATATTTTTGGCTAGATGCGTTTTAAAAGCAAGTCTACAACTCTATATTGTAAAATGCATCAGTACTATTTCTTTTTAGGGAAAAATGAAGCGTTTCATACTTATTTTCCGATTTTGTATCAGTTTCTGTAAAAATCGCGGTTTTTTTTTTTTTTTTTTTTTTTTTTGAAAATATACAACGATTTGTTTTACCTCTTAAAACATGAATTATTTTATAAACTTTATATTAATTACATTTAACACACTTTCATCAACATATACAGGTAACTTTTATGTCACTCTTTAAGTAAAATTATTTTAGAGTGTGTTATCCCAAAACGAATGAACATATCGAAATGATACGTTTGTACACGCGCGGGATTACTTAATTCCAAAAGGCATATTTTTCCCCCTTCTAGCCAACAACAACAACAAAAAAGACATTCCTTCACAGAACCTTTCTCAACCTTGACTTTGAAAGGTATAAGGAAGTTCAGAAGCGCCCTCGAAAAATTTATATTTCGAAAAAAAAAATGTGAGTGGGATGAGATTTACCCCAGCGCGTGT